>JAFISE010000004.1:0-375069 GCA_022560025.1 Stagonosporopsis chrysanthemi | reverse complement strand
GGACAGGACAGGACAGGACAGGACAGGACAGGACAGGACAGGACAGGACAGGACAGGACAGGACAGGACAGGACAGGACAGGACAGGACAGGACAGGACAGGACAAGTTCCGCCAGGCAAGCACCTGGAGACTGGCAGTGCGTATCTGCTCACGCGACACCAACAGCAGAGTTTAGCAAGAATGATGAGCACCAACGATGCATTGTCTCCTAGATAGCCGCGATATTCATACATCCCCGCAGCGCAGCGCAGCGACAAGTCCTACGCAACCCCAACCCAATCCAACCCATCCCATCTCCATCACCATCCCCTTCCCCCCCCCCTTCCACCACGTCCCACAAATCGTTCATATATGGCCAGAAAAGGAAAAAGCGCCAGCAATGCTCGATTGATCGCCCCAGGCAGGAGGTCCGACCATTTCTTGAACCAACCACCCAAGTGAAAAGTGTGCCCCCCCCCCCCCTTCCCATATGCGCCAAAAGCCAGCGTAGTTGTGAGCCTATGTTTACGTCGAAAAAGAGGTGAAGAATGCAAGCCCTCTCTCTTGTGAAAGAAGAAGAGAATGAGGCGGCGCCATAGAAGAAGTCGATGTCGATATCGATGTCGATGTCGAAGAAGAAACCGAAGAAGAAATGGAACAAGTTGAACAAGTAGAAAATCGGATGAGTTTGCAAAGAGAATAGGGGGAAATGGTGGTTGAGTGCGTACACCAGAAATGAAATGGCAACAGATGATGGCAAAGGTAGATGTATGGCATCAAGCCTCCTCAGGGAGAATGCGCGCGAAATGCTTTTCCCAGATCCAGCCGACCGTCTTGGAAGAGTCGTCTTGGTTGCGAGCCAGCCACAACTCGCCCTTCATGCCGATGACGTCGAAGATCTCGCCGGGGACGTAGACGAGGTAGGGGATCCCGCCTTCGCGGCGGTCGTGGGCGATGTTGAACTCGAAGAGACTGGCGGCTAGAAAGAGGACTTCGGGCTCGTCGGTGTCGCCGGGGGTGATGGGCAGCTCTTCGGCGCTGCCGCGATTGGGCGTGTCGGACATGGGCAGCGCGGAGTTGAAGACGCCGGATTGGCGGGTTGAGCCGGGGCGGGATGGGGGTTGTGAGCTCGGCGCGGACATGGTGAACATGTTCGATTGTGTGGGTGAGAGGAACGAGGCGCCCAGCTGAGGTGGAAAGTCGAATACGCCTGTGCCAAACGAAGAGCGGTCGTCGATATCAACAACGCCGTCCATACCCAGGTAGTTCTGGTTTTTCGATCGCGTCGAATTGCGACGCTCCTGCTGGCGAACGGTTGTCGCATCGCTGCTCTCTGAAGCTGGGCTAAGGACTCGAGCTGCGTCGCGAGAGGATGCAGGCCCGAAGTTGTTTCGAATCGAGGAGCCCGAGTTCTGGTAGAGAGACGGATACGCTGGGCCTGCTGGGGAGGAGCGCGGAGGCCCATCCATAGAACGCATGTTGGTTCGCGAGCCATAGCCACCACTGTGCCGGTTACGCGATTCGAATCCAGAAGCCTCGCTGCTCATGGATTCGGTGCGGCGAGACTGGGAGTTACGCGCAGAACCGGCACCGTCAGACGGAACTGGTGATGTCATGCTTGAGATCTCTTGCAGCAGGCGTTGGCTGTTGGTGATGCCGAAGCTCTTTGCCCTCTGCTCCTGTAGGTTGTAGTCTGACTTGAAGCGATCCGTGTACGCCTGCAGATCGTATACTATAGACGTAGTGTGCTGTGGCTCGGTCTCCAGAAGCGGAAGTATCTTCTTCGAACATGTCTTGTACCATTCCTTTTGAAGCGCCATGAAAAGCGTCATCACATTCCGCATGACGGCTTTTGTCTTGTCGTACAGCAACGGTAGTTCGAGCTTGAGAGTGTCGTTGATCGTGGTAAAACGCTCCGCGGACGATACAGTCTCTGCGTCAGGCTTTTCGCCGCGATCAATGGCCTGCTTGTGTTTTACGTAGTAGAGCAAGTACTTCTTGCGCTGCTCAATGGTCTTCTGGTATGACACCCACATCTCCCAAAGGTCTGCGATCGGCTTTAGCACACGGCTGCGCACAGCAGCTTTCTAATCTCGGGTCAGCACAACGTTAATGACGCATATCGAGATACCTACATGATCTTCAAGGGCTTTGTTCTGGAGCTCAAAGTGAGCCATAGCCCACTTGCGCCATGTGCTTTCGATCTCAGGGTTGACCGAGGGCGCAACTTCGCAGACAGTAATAAAACCCATGAACACGATGTTGAGCTGCTGATAATGCTCGGTGATAGAGTCGAGGTAATTTTCAAAGTCGCGCATCACGATTTGGAGCTGGAAGAAGTGACCGCCGAACTTCTGTTCTCGGGACTTGTACTCCATATCCTTGAACATTTTCTCGGCTTCATCGTAAGTCTTCGTCTTGTCTGCTTTTGGAATGAAGGCTTTGACGAAAGCGTTCCCTATTCCCTTACCTTTGCTCTTCTCTTTCTTGCCTTCTGTTGTGGCAGCACGGAATGTATCTGCTCGCTTTTTCGCATCATTGATACGTCCACTGATGGCGAGGATCTCAGCACGCGCTTTCTTTATGCTCTCGTAATCAGGATGATCGGCATCGGTGACTTGCTCCAGTGACTCAAGGAGTAGAGGGTACTTGAGAATGCGCTGTGCTGGCTTGACAAGTAAAGAGTCAAGATCCCAAGCTTGAGTCATGTTCTCAACCTGCTCGAAACACGCCATTACCCACCCGGTGAGTTCTGGGTTGCCCTGGTGCTTCTTGATGTACGCGTGTTGGTTTTGCGAGTTCAAGTAGTATGTCGTGTAAAGACGCTCCATCTTCTCTATGTTGTCCACGAAGACTTGGCCAATTGACGTCATGTGATCGTTCTCAGGCGTGCAGTTCTCAAACTGATTGGACTCGTCTGATCGAAGGTTCGCAGGTAACTCAGCAGAGCCAAGAGATTTGGAATCTGTCGAGTCGCGACTCCAGGGACCCGTTGGAGGCGGCATGTCGTGGTTGACTATTGGTTTTGCCGCCTTCTTGAACGCTCGGAATAGAGAGAGCGAGAACTTCTCCAAGTCTTTACAGTTACTAAACAGGAACCGTTTCTCCTTCTCGGTCATGATGCTGCCAGCCGTTGCCTCGAAGATGTTGTGAGCAATCATCATATCTATGCAGAACTGATGCTCGGTGGTCAGTATCTCCTCAAGAATTCGATATCGCTTCGTCAGTGCCTGTCGTGCTGGATCGGGCGGCGCTTCTTCGGTAGTGGTTGGGGTCTCATCTTCGGCCATGTCGATTTCTGGCAGCGGCTTGTCGCTGGTTTCTACAGATCTCGGCGTGTTGTAGTGGTCATCGTAATTCCTATCATGCATGTCACCGACTGGGGTGAGCGCGCGTGCGGGATGCTGTTCGAAACGTTCATCAGTCTGCGAGGCGGGAGAGGGCTTGGGTCCAGAAAATGGGTACGACGGTAGCGATGGTGATATTGGCGGTAGTTCGTCCGACTTGGAAGGCAGGGGAGGCGGGGGCGGGGAGTAGACCGGGCGCGGGGGATGTTGCACGGTTGGGGATGGCACTGTAGGTGAAGGCGGCATGTAGTTGTTCATGGACAAACCAAGACCGCCATTGGTCCAAGCAAGCTGTGGAAGGTCCAGACCGTTTGTCGAAGGTGTCGCATTGTCATGTGCAGAACCCGGCAGAAGTGTGTCCTGCGATGGATTGCCAAAGGAACTGCCTGGCGGCGAAGTGTCCTCCTGTATGAGCGTGGTCGCGGACCCTTGCGAACCGCGAGAGTAGCGATGGGACTCTGGTGGAAAGACGAATGCTGGTATCTGGTTCGCATGTTCGGGCGACGACTTTCTTGCTTGATACACGTTTGGCGTAAGAAGCGGTAAAGATTGTTTCTCGTGCAGCTGCTCTTGCGCGCTATCTCGTTGCGAGCCGTTGGCGTCACTCAAAATTCGGGCCAGATAGGTCTCGGTGGCCTCCTTGGACGCCCAATCCTGGTGCTGCGCTATCACAGGTGACACCTGCTGAACTCTCTGCCTGGAAAGTGAAGCCAGCTCCGGAGATATGACTTGCGACTGGTGGTACAGATTCAGTACGGCGTTGATCACACTATACGTCTCACTCTTTGCATGCATCGGCTTTGAACGGTAGGGCGCAACGCTGATGGAGTCGTCTGGGTGCAAGGAATCTCCGTCGTGGAAAGAATCCGTGGGCGAGTCCTCGCCTTTGAAGTGAAGGGCAGGCAGCAAGGTCTCGTGTCCATACACCTGCACTGACCGCCTTGGAGGGGCGACAGGTTGTCCTTCTTCCTCGTGCGCGCCATTCATCCCACTGGGTGGCAAAAGTTCGTCGTTGAACATGATCGGTATCGACTCTCTAACGCCTAAGATGGACTCTTCGATCGGAGGCAGTTCAGGAGCCTGCTCACTGCTCAGCTGGCGGAATATAGCGGGCCTAAGAAGCTCGTGCTCAGGATCTTGCCAGCTCTGCTGACGCTCCTCCTGAGGCGCTTGCTCTACTTGCTGCAGTGGTGGCAAGGCTATGGGCTCGCGAGGCTCCATGTGGGCCGCTGGAGGTGTCATGATAAAGCTGCCAGGCATGCCTAGGGTTGGCGATTCTTCAAAATCCGTCACTGCAGAGCGCGGCTGCGTTGACGGCGGCACGCCCATGCTAGACGTCTGGAGGCTTAGCGAGTGTAGGTGTCTCGACGGCGGGCTCTGCTGTTCTTCCTGCGAGTGTTCGGTCGGCGGCGATTGGAACTCCTCGGCGAAGATGACGCTAGGCGAGAAGGAGAAGTTCAGGGTTTGCGATTCACTTTCACCGTCAAATAACCCTGGTTGGCTTGCCAGAGGATCGGCTTTCGAGTGAAGATGGTCACCCAATGAGAAGTATTCAAGCTCGCCATGCGCGTCATCTGCTCTGGTTTGTGCATTGGGAGACTGCAACGGTTGTCTGTCTCTCGAGTTGCGCAAGCGTGGGGAGGCCGGTGGAGGTGGTGCAGTCACGACTGCTGGTACACTGGGTCCAGTCCGTGTGGGCGATTTCCCTCGTTCTCGATGTCCACGGTAGGCCAACGCTGGTAGTGTCGCATGGTCAGCGCCGTTAGCCTTCGGGCATGTGTCCCCTGCTATTGGCTTCCTGGTCAGATTCCGATGGGGCGAAGAACGATTGCTGCGAGTGGGCGTGTATTTGACAGAACGGGCCGAAGAGCTGGCCTCGGATGCATTGCTTGATCGGCGTGATCGCTGGGACACGACGGGTATTCGCGAAGGCGGAGATTGCCGTGGTGGAGACTGTACGGATCGCGAGGCGGGACGTGACTGTCTTTGTCTGGTGGACGTGGTCGTGGCGTTGCTCTGTGAGCGGTGGTGCTGCGGCAAGGTGAAGGTTGTTGCAGGCAACTGCACCTCGTCGCCTGCCAGGTCTTGAGCATCGTTGATGGGCGGCAGAGGAATCTGGGCTGCCTGGGCCGCTTCCTCACGTGCGGCACTCGCAAAAGTTGGAATCAAGTACCCTGGCAGTGACGAGTCCTGTCCGCCGACGATCTCGCCAAACAGCTGCCGTGCGCTTGAGGACGCGCGCTCGAGCGTAGGCCGGCGGTTCGGGGAGGTGATGGACTGCCGTGACGCGGAGGTGACGGAGTTCCGGGCGGGCGAAGTCACAGGGTGCCGTGCGGGCGACATGGTTTGGTCGATGCTGGCCCTGCTCGTGTGGCTGGCGTTTGTTGCGCGGCGTGCGGGGCGCGGCGGTGATGCGGGCGCGTGCTGGGGGCGGTCGCGAGGCTTGAGGTTGTTGAAGCGGTAGGAGCCGTAGGCGGCGTCCTTGGTCGGGCGTGCTGCGGCGGCGGCGGGCGAGGAGGTCGGCGCGGGCGGACGCTTGACGGGATCGTGCGGCCCAGCGCGAGACGGCTCCCTGGAGCGTGAGCGGATGACCGAGGGGATCACGTCGCCGCCCGGCGAGCGCTCGAAGCGCTCGGCCAGGGCCTTGACCTTGTTCGACGCGAGTGGCGGCGAGCGCGACGAGGCCACCGAGGAGGCAGGGCCCGAGACGGAGCGCGGCGTGGTCCTGGAGGGCGAGCGCAGGCTGTTGGAGCCGGCCGTATTCTGGCGCGGGCGCGTTACGTGCATCTCGGGCGAGGGGACGGGGATCGGGGGCGCGGCGGCGTCGTGCGCGGGAGTGTAGGCAGCCTTGTAGTAGTCATCGGGCGAGGGGCTGTCGGGGGCGAGGTCGAGGGCGTGGTGGTGGTCGTGGTGGTGGTCGTGGAGGGGGTCGTGGAGGGGGTCGTGGTGGTCGTGGTGGCTGTGGAGGTGTGCTGGAGCGAGGCCGTGGTCGTGGTCGTGGCCGTGGTCGTGGCCGTGGCCGTGGTCGTGGTCGTGCTCCTGCTCTTCAATGCCGGCCAGCGACATGGACTGCACCCAGCTGGCCACGGCCGGGTTGTAGGCATAGTTGGGCTCGGCCATGGTGTCTCTCGTCTACGGTTCCATGCTCCTGTCGCTGCGTCTGCGGTTGCGGGAAGCGAGGTCGCTGTGCAGCCTCCAGCGCCGCGGTCCAATCGTGCGCCGCTTGACGTCTGCTGCAGAGGGTCGCGGAGACAAGTCAGGCTGCCAGGCGGCGCAGAGCAGCCAATTGCGGGCGGGCTGCGGCTACGGCTGCGTGTTTCAGCAGGGCGCGGGCACACGGCGGATGGCCGGGCAGATATTGCAGAGGGGTCGTCGACTCAGCGCGCCTGGGAGCGGTCCGGTCGAGCAAGAGGCGCGCTTCTGGGCGTCACGGGGGTCACGGAGGTCACAGTCAACAGCAGCGGGCGTCACGGAGCCTGGAGGTCGACTCAGCAAGCGGCAACGGCAACGGGCCAACGTGGGCTCGAGTGGTGCGGAGAGGCGCCGCCCGCCCAGCCAGTCACTCCTGCGGCTCGGCCTTGTCTCTGCACGCCTGCGAGTGGTCGGGCAGCCGACCAGCCTCTGCGTCCAGCAGCAGACGGCAGCAGACGGCAGCAGACAGCAGCCTGGGTAAACGGCACTGCTGCCAGACGCCGCACCCCAGACGGCGCGCCCCAGCCATGGCACGAGGCTGCAAGGGAAGTCACTGCAATTTCAGACGGCGCGCCCAACGCCTCCGCGCTCCTCTGCGCTGCCTCTGTATGCACTCGTCCTGGCCGCAAGGAACTGCGCGCCGTCTCCACACGTGCCCCGGCCATCGACCCTCTAGCGCACATCTCGAGGCTAGAATCGCCGCTCCGTGCATTTGCTCCCACGGTCAACCTGGGTACATGCCCAACTCTACTGGGACGACACCTGGCCAGCCCGCGTCAAGTGCCCCTTTCCTGCTCTGCCGTGCACACACATTCAGCTCGGGCTCTGCTGATCTCAGCGGTACCTCAACACTGGCAACTTCTGCTGGCTGAGGTGCTCGATACCGGTAGGTCGCCTGTGGCTAGCGCGCCTTCTTCTTCTGGCCGCCCAAACACAACAACACCCCCAACCACGCACGCTTTGCTGCCACTTCACCATCGCTTGCTCTGCTGGAATCCCCCAGGCACTTGCTGTCACACCAATGCCGTCAGGTCAGCATGAAGCGAAAGTGCACACCCCGCGCGGGACTCCCGCGGAAGAAGGCGCACCTCGCCAGCCAATCTGCGCCTGCCACACCTGCACCACCCATTGAACAGCCTGTTTTGCAACGCTTCTATCCTCGCCTGCTTACGCTGCGCCACTATCTTCTGTCTGCCCTTCCAACCCCGTCCAAGAACAGGCGTCGGAAACTCGCTCAGCTGGGACGGCCAATGGCTACCCAGGAAGCACCTCACGCAACATGCACTCCTGACGTTGAGCTCGGGCAGCTGCTCGATTCGACTGTCATCGGTCAACACAAGACAGCAAACACCCAAGACGAGGAGCAGCTCGCCAAAGAGCGCGACCGTGACATGGAGACATTCACCCAGCAGGTATCGCCAGCTATCACAGGGGGCACTTTCAGGCCTGGCTATTTCCTGCAACCCGAGGTAGGTTCTGCACCAGCCATTCGTAGTTATCAAGAGAAGTATTCATGCAGGTGCTAAGAGGCACAGATTGTGTACTTTGTGATTTGGCGCCTCTTCAATCGCTCCTCGTCCTTCAAACTCCGCCATCTGCTATGTCATGGATTTGAGCGACGTGGGTCAGCTTTCCAACACAAGGGCAGCGACCAAGGCATCGCACCTTCGATACCTGGGCTCGTTGAGCGCTACCCAAACAGTAACGTGCAAGCATTGACTGGGCCGCTATGGTGTCGACTGCTTGCAGTCCTCGGCGAAGAAGGCGAACGCATCATGGTGGACATGCTCACACAGTGTGCTATTTTCTGCCCTGTTAAAGGGGACTCTGCAAACTACTTCCAACTGAGCGGCCCTCCCATTTTTGACTTGGAGCCGTATCAGGTGTCGAAGCCAGCTCCGCCAGATGGTTGTTTAACAAGCGCGCCAGATCAGAAGCGTTCTGTTTTGCAGATTGACGTCCGTACACCGTGCAAGATAGCTTTCGTGCGCAGCCGCATGTTTTATGCCAAAGCTGCTTTGAATGCAAAGGGCGGTGTCAAGTTCGGCATGCGTCATATTCGTCAGTTGTCTTCCATGTGTGCGTCTACATGCCGTGACTGACACATGCAGACGTACTCAACCGCTATCCTCGCCGAGACGATAAGCAGCAGACTGTCCAGATTATGAGATACATGTTCCCGCGCCAATATGGCCTTCACAATGTCTTTACGTCCAAGACCGACCCACGTGAGACCGCAATGCCCTTCAAGGATTACACACTGCGGGAGAAAGAGATTCACCAGAAAATGTGTCGAGAACTGGGTGAAAAGCTCAACAATGCAGACGAAGTGGCCAAATGGAAACGTCGTACCCCGAAGAGATTGCGAGGAGACGCAGTGCACTTGGTCGAGAAGCTGCGTATTCTCAACCAGCGATGTTCGTACCCTGAGATGCTACGCCACTATTGTCCAGTCAAAGTAGGTCTGTTGTCGGCTCCAACGCGTCCAGTGCTAATGTCTTAGACGGTCTCTCTACTGTCGAAGCCAGGATGGGAGCGACATCAACTTCGACCCGGTGCTGCTCAATCAACAGCACTAGACCACGAGACAGAATCCACGAAGACGCTAGCAGGTCAAAACACAAACGAGACATGTCTTACAGACATGGCTTGTCCTACAGCGCACGTATCTGCTTTTTGTCGCGCTGTCATCGCCAAAGTGATCCCGAAAGACTTCTGGGGTAACAATGAGAACAAACGCACAATCATGCATTGTGTCGACCAATTTGTATCCTTGCGCAAGTTTGAGACCCTGACTCTGCATCAAGTTACACAAAAGATTCAGGTATGTAGTCCTCGAGTCTTGGCTCGTTCTCAGCACTAAGACATAGCCGATCACAAGCCTAGTGTGGCTCCAGCTGCCTGGTTCAGGCGAAACCACCAAGCTGGCACGACCCGATTTCGAGAAGCGCAAGGAGATCTTCCAGGAGTTCGTCTACTGGGTCTTCGACTCATTCCTGATCCCTTTGATCAGGTCGAATTTCTATGTCACAGAGTCGAATGCGCACCGTAACCAGTTATTCTACTTTCGACACGATGTCTGGCGTATGCTTACAGAGCCGTCGTTATCAACATTGAAATTGAAACTGTTTGAAGAGATGCCGACTGAGCGCGTCAACAGGCTACTCGCTGTCCGGCCGCTTGGATTCAGCAAGCTGCGTCTGCTGCCAAAAAAGCAAGGTGTTCGTATGATCATGAACCTGAAACGAAGACCGCAGGTGACGCGATATGGTGCAACGACTCTGGGCAAAAGCATTAATTCAGTCATGACTCCCGTGTTCAACGCGATCACGTACGAGAAGGTCGGGTTCCACTGTACAACACGAGTGAATTATGCTGACTTCTGCAGGGTCTTCAGCCTGAACAATTTGGTTCGTCACTATTCTCAGTAGGCGACATGTTCACCAAGATTGAGAAGTTTAGAACTTCTTTACGCGAGCAAGGTCTGCAGGACAAGCAATTGTACTTTGCCAAAGTCGATGTCCTCTCCTGCTTCGATACTATTCCTCAACAGCGGCTGCTGAGCATGGTCGACAGCCTCGTGTCAGCAGAAGCGTATTCAACCGGCAAACATGTCGAGATCAGTCCGTTGGGTGCCTTGCAGCGTCTCCACGGCCAGCACGTCAAGCCACCGCCACTGAAGCGCTGGGTGTCACACACGGCGGCTGCTAGAAGTGCGGAATCATTCAGCCAGCTTGTCCAGAACCAGCTGGTGGGCACGAAGAGCAATACAGTCTTCGTCAACACCAACATGCAGCAGCAAGAATTGAAGGACGATCTGATGCGCCTGCTGCGTGAACATATCGAGCGTAATATTGTCAAGATCGGCAAGCGCTTCTACCGCCAGAAGACGGGCATCCCGCAAGGGTCGATCCTCTCCAGCATCCTTTGCAACTACTTCTATGCTGAGCTCGAACGCAATGTGCTGAGCTTCGCGTTGGGCAGTGATTGTTTGCTCTTACGTCTGCTAGATGACTTTCTCCTGATAACGGTCAATCATCAGCATGCGGAGCGCTTCGTACGCGTCATGCATCGCGGCCACGTAGACTATGGGGTTCAGATCAAACCCGCAAAGTCCATGACCAACTTCGATGTGGTCACCGACGATGGCGTCCGGGTCCCCAAATGCAGCCCGGGCACCCAGTTTCTCTATTGTGGTATTTGCATCGACACGACTACGCTAGAAGTGAGGAAGAAGACTGAACGTGCCACAAGGACTGGTGAGTAGGGGGCATGGCTCGGCAGGGAGCAGACACTGACGTGCAGCAGACGTCGAGAAGTCACTGACGATAGAGTTGTCAAAGGTTCCAGGACAGACATTCCATCGAAAAGCGCTCAAGTAAGTTGCAGAGCTATCGGCGATGTAGTGGGTGGTGCGCTAACACGGCGCAGTGGATTCAAGATTCAGCTGAAAGCCATGTTCATCGACACTGCATTGAACAGCGTGTCAACAGTACTAACGAATTTGCATCAAAGCTTCCATGAATCGGCGGTGAGATGCCTTGAGTATGTGCGCGTGCTGGCCAAGGTGCGACGGACGTGTTCAAGCTTACTTATCAGTGCGTTCACCTCAACCCCGAAAATTCCCCAATGGTAGCCGTGGCATGGCGATGCCCTGAAATGCGTACTTTTCTGGCCAGTCACAGCAGACATGTAATCGTGGTTGCACCGATTAGGCGGGGACACGAGTAATCTGCAGTGCAGCGTCGATCGGCACGGCTAATTCTTACCGATGCAGCGGACTGACGAATTGCACAGGAACAGTCAACAGCATCATCGCGCTGGCGTTCGTGATGGTGCAGCGGCGTGCGCGTTCGCGCAGCGACAGACGCAATGTGCATGTGCAAAGTGTCATCTCCCGGCGACAGATGCAGTGGTAAGTGTGGCTGAAGCGAGTGTCTCACAGTTGGCGGGGATGGAACACGCGGTATCGCTCGTCCCAATCGCGCAACCAGGGGGCCGGCCGTCGGATGAACGCCAGGGTGCGTGAGATGGCCGGGCGGGGAACTCGTATTGCGGATACCTTGATGAGCGTTGGGCTAATTTGAGGCCAGGCTCGCTTGCAAAGCCTTCTCCACGGTGTTCGGGCGCGCGCAGACAAGGCATGGAGCGCTGCTGGCATGGCTCGACAAGTCGCTCGTGGCAGCTCGCATGTCTGATGCAGTAGAGCGACAGCTGCTTGAGACGGCGGCGAGTGCTTGGCAGCGAAGATAAGAGGCGCCAATGGTGCTTCGCGGAGGCCTGGAGGCCTTTGCGGGTGTGTACACGACGGCAGACGGGCTGCAGTGTGACGGAATCATGATCTCCAATAATCTAAGACGGTCTTGACTTTGAGCTTCGAAGCAGCAAGTGCGCTCAACAACGGGAATCAAGATCTGACCCGGCATGTGCTAGCGCGGCGGACTGGCTGCAAGCCATGCTTGGCTGCATGGACGGCGCATGGCAGAAGCATGGACATTGCAATAATCCTGACGTCGAAATCCTGCTTTCGGCGATCCAAGTGCAGCGTCCTGTGTCTTGTGGGATGGGTGTGTGTGCGCTGGGCACGATCAGCTACTAGCAGCGGCGCGGCTGCTCATGATGGCTGGGAGCTGCCGCGAAAAGTGGTGCGGTGGGTGCAATTGGGCGCGGTGAGGTTGCTCGGTGATGTCAAGTCCCCCAAGCGTGCACCGATGAATGGCAGGGGCCGGTACCAGCCACAGCGAAGCGTGACGGGCTTTGACGGTTTCACCTCGACGGTCGACGCGGGTGGCCGCTACGACGCCATCGAAGGCGCCCGTTTGCAGGACCCAAGGTTCAAAAGCCCGGCGCCCCATGCGCGCGTCGGGGTGAAGGCGCCTCCGTCCACCACCATGTCCCATGTCTGTGCCCGAGCCCGCTGCGCTGCCCTCTGCCCATTGATCCCCACCGTGCATGCCGCGGCCCTCTTGCCATCTCCATTGAAGTGAGCGCCCGCCCGCAGCCTGGACGAAAGCCGCCGCGACCGCGCCTGGAACCGCGCAGGGATCATCAGGGGCTTGCTTTGCTAGCGCGACGGCGACGATGCCTTCCCGAAATTGCGGTGCCCGGTGGGAGCACCAACACCAGGATTCTGGCGGCGACGACAGCAGCAGCATCCACGCCGCCAGCGACTATTTTTCCCAGAGCACCGCCCTCTACATCATCTCAGAGCTCGACTATGGCCGCGGCAGCTCGCTGATTCCGCTTCCGGCCGCGCGCAACGACTGCATCCAGCACGCAAAGCCGCGCTCCATTCTTCCTCACCGCATTGGGGCCCCAGACCGCCCGCCTTCGCAGCGACAGCCTCGCTCGCTCATGGCCACCCTCGCCTGCGCCCACCCGCCGGCGCTCACCATGGCCTCGTACGAGCTGGAGCCGCCCGACCTGACCACGTCCAAGTCGTCCAAGTCGTCCAGCTTCCACTCGGACACGCTCTCCGACTACATGGGGCCGAGCGACCTGTCGCACTTTGAGGAGATCAACCTCGACGACGTCAGCGGCGGGCCCACCGTCTTCCCCATGCCGACCACCCACGACCACCGCGTCGTCTACGAGGCCCGCAGCATCTCGTCGTCGTCGCTCTCGAGCCTCCGCGGCACCCCGCACGCCCACGCCCACGCCCACCCAGCACAGCACTCGTTCCGCGACCTGACGGCCAGGAAACCGCAGTACCCGCAGTACCCGGGCAGCAAGGGCCCGCCCAGCCACGGCGCCCGTCCGCCGCCGCCGCAGCTGCAGCCGGGCAAGATGCGGAGGGGCTTCACATCGCCGTCCGCCCCGTCGCTGCAGACCATGAGCCTGGCCGCCCCACGCCGCTCCTCGCGCTCGCCGTCCCCCTCGAGCACACACACATCAGCAACACGCACGCTGTCGCGGAAAAGCTCGCGGACCCTCGACGTCCTGCCCTCGCCGTCCCTCAGTGCCCGCCGGCAGTCGTGGCAGGATGCAAAGCGCAAGACCGTCAAGGAGAGGGAGGCCGAGTGCGATGACGAGGACGACGAGCTGCCCGAGGATGCTGTCGTCTGGAACATCCCCATCTCGCCCCGGCCTGCTCAGGAGCGCTCGCCGGCCCCGTCCTCAAGCGGCAGCCCGCCGCAGCCATCGCCAATCGGCAGCATAGCCAGCGCCGCCTCGTCTGCAAGGACGTCGCCGGCGCCGCATTCCCGCATCCCACAACCGCCCTCGCCCAACACACTAGGCAGGAACGAGTCGCCGCCGGCGCTGGAAAGACAGCGCACGCACACATGGCAGGACACATACGGCTCGCTCGACCCCGACGCGAAGACGATGACCGAGAAACTGGAGGAGTTCCAGATGGAGTTTGAGCGGAAGCAGGAGATCCAGCGCCAGCAGCCTGGCCTGGCGCGATCCACCTCGCTGAACGAGCCCGAGGCCAAGTCCAAAAAGCCCGCATTACCGCCAATCCGGAAGAGCGATCCCCTGATCGACCCGTTCCAGCCATCCGCTGAAAAGCAAAAGTACCTTTCGCGCACCCGTCCGTCGTGGTTACCGCCGAAGAACCCGAAGGAGGAGAAGAAGCACCTGAAAGAGTACCAGCGGATGCTGGCGCGGATCGAAGAGGCTGGTAAGTCAATCTCAAACACAGAGAAGTGGTGGAATGCTGACGACTACAGACCGCCTCGAAGCCCAGCGTGCTCAGGACGAGGCCCTGGCCCGGGAAAAGGCCTCCCGCATCAAGGCGGAGTACTGGTCAAACCTGCTGCTCCCCAACTGGGCTACAGAGATGACAAAACCCGAGCTTCGTGCTTCACACAGGAAAATGTGGTGGAACGGCATCCCTCCGCGGTTGCGAGGACAGGTGTGGTCGAAAGCGGTTGGGAACGATTTGGAAGTCACAGAAGGCACATTCCAAATCGCCCTCGCAAAAGCGCAAAAGGAGATCAAGCAACACGGCAACGACGCCCTCGACGGCCGCTACGCCCAGATCCTGTCCAACTCGCGCTCCGTCTTCCCCGAACTCAAAATGTTCGCCGCTCCCTCCACCCCAACCGCCACCGACGAACAGCCCCTCCACCAGGACCTCATCAACGTCTGCCTCGCCTACGCCACCTACCGCCCGGACATCCCCCCCACGGAAACCGGCCTCCACCACATCGCCGCGCTGCTGCTGCTCAACCTCCCCGCCCCGCAAGCCTTCATCACGCTCTCCAACCTCCTCAACCGGCCGCTCCCGCTCTCCTTCCTCGTCCACGACCCAGCCGCCATCCACGCCGCCTACTCAACGACGCTGCACGCGCTGGGCAAAAAAGCCCCCGCCCTCGCCGCCCGCCTCGAGGCCCTGCGCGTCGAGCCCCGCGACTACCTCTACCACATGTTCAGCTCGCTGTTCTGCGCGCGCCTCGGCGTCGAGCTCGCCGCCCGCGTCATGGACGTCTATGCCGTCGAGAGCGACAAGATCCCGCCCCGCGTCGCCGTCGCTGTCCTGCTGCTGCTCGAGCGGAGCTGCATGGAGGGCGACAAGGGCGCCGTCGAGGCTGTCCTGGGCGCTAAGCGCGTCGATGCTGATGTTGATGTGTTTATGGCGCGCGTGTATGAGGCGGGTAAGATGGGGCCGGGTGCGTGATGATCCACTCCCTTTCATTCATTTAATGTGTCTGCGAGAAGAGAGAGAGAGAGAGAGAGAGAGTGTGTGTGTGTGTGTGTGTGTGTGTGGTGTTGTGTTGTGTTGTGCTGCACGGGCTAGATAGGAGACGGCAACACACTCTATATATTCTTTTTTCTCCCCATTCCTCATCCACATCCATATCCACACCCCAATCATCCACATCCATATCCACATCCATATCCATATCGCGAGGGCTCTCGGAGTACCGGGGGGGGGGGGGGGTCCCTTGTACAGCATACAGCATAGAGCATAGATGGTTCGCGGTCACTTTTCTTTTCCCTTTGTCCACTCCCACCACCGCCGTTTGATCAGCGCTAGGGGGGCCCTTGTAGTGTATATATAACCTTTCTTCGTCTGTGAACTGATTAGTCTGAGTTGAGTTGAACTGATCTGAACTGAACTGATCTGAACTGATCTGAACAAGACTGCAAAAGCCAGGGGGCGTGCGTGAGTAGCATTAACCTCAACATTGCCTGCCCATCTGCATCTCTTCTCGGCAAGCACAGCAAGCCCATCCTCTGCTCGCTCGGGAAGTCCTCTCCGCAGAGACATACCCCCTCCCCTCTTTGTCTTTGTCTTTGTCTGATGTGTGTCGCTTGTCGTTTGTCGCTTGTCGCTTGTTGCTTGTTGCTTGTCACTTGTCACTTGTCACTTGTCGCATCTCACACCTCACACTCTCCACCCATCCTTGTAGCTCGCCTGTCACTTGTCACCTGTCATCTCACCTGCCATGTCACAGTCACAGTTCAACCCTCACAAACCACATATTCCCTGCAATGAATATCCCACGCCGCAGTCTCACCCCCTCTAACAGGCGCTCTG
Source organism: Stagonosporopsis chrysanthemi (assembly GCA_022560025.1). Taxonomy (NCBI): domain Eukaryota; kingdom Fungi; phylum Ascomycota; class Dothideomycetes; order Pleosporales; family Didymellaceae; genus Stagonosporopsis; species Stagonosporopsis chrysanthemi. The sequence continues at coordinate 359,063 of JAFISE010000004.1, read as the reverse complement.
TGGCACAGCAAAGCATGACGGCACAGGACAGGACAGGATAGAGCTGCGAACTGCCGACGCTAGGTTTCAGCGTGAGACGGTGGGGGTTGGGGTTGTGCTTCTGACTCGGGGGTGAGACGAAGCGAGGCGAGGTGAGGCGAGGCGAGGTTAGGCGTGGGCTCGGAATGTGCCAAAGGGGTGGAGTGTGGAGGAGGGAAGGGTACTGGTTTGGTGCATGTGTGTTTGCTGAGTTAGAGGCAGTGGACGGCGATGTGTTGGCACAAGAGAGTTTATAAGGAGATGGATGTTTTGTGGGGTTCTATGGCTATAAACAAAAAAGACAACTGAACGCCGGAATAGATCAAATTCGGTAGTGACAGTGTTTTCGCTCTTATGATGAAGGACAGATGCTGCAGTGGTTGCATGTCTACTGAGGGCACTTTCTAATGTCATCCCAGACACGATGTCTGTGGAAGTCCGGCACCAAACTCAGGATCGTACGGCGATACTCATGAAGCTCTTGAGGAATGGTCTCATAAAATCGATAGCCTCTAGACACTTTAATGCGCCAGGTGAAGAAACCTAAATACCCGGTACTGTAGCTACCACAGTGACTGTTCACGAAGTGGTTCTGGAAATCGTCGTGGGTAGGGAAGGATTTTGAGTCGACGCAGATAGGACATACTATATTGCCTGATGCGTGGTCATATCCTCTGTCAAGGAGGGGCGAAGTGAATCGCTCTCGGCCCTTAACATCATGGCTATCCAGGAGGTGCTGTTTTAGATTGTCCAGCTTGGATGTCTGAACGCGGAAGCCACATCTGGGGAGTGGACATTGGCGGTAGGTTTTAAATATAAGTGAAAGTCGCCGAAAGTAGCGATCATGCAGTGGCAGCATGTCCTTTGTCAGAAGTGCCTCGCAATTTGGCTCTCGACAGGTGAAGAGCGTCTCGGTATCATGTCCTGCGCGGATATGGTCGACTAATTTGTCACTCCTGGTAAAGGAGTATCTGCACTCTTGGGCAGTGCACGAATACTTCCTAAGACCTTCATGTAGCTTTTGGTGCCGGGTGAGGTCCCCCTTTCGCTTGAAGGTTTTGGGACACTTCGGATGGCCACAGGCAAAACGAGCCTCTTCTTTGGCGGCCTCGTCACCGTGCTCTTCCTGTGAGTGCATCGTATCCCGAACTGTCGGGGGCGCTACACTTGCCCCTTTGTTAGCTCATGTCTTTTTTTTTACTTACTGGTCACCAGGCTGCGCCTCAGCGCTATGATGCTCGGCCGACGAATAAAATAAATCCTGCCAAGGCCCGTTGTCGAGGGCGCGGCTCAGATCAGACCACTTGTTGCTGTCCATATCGATGTCCTCCTGGAGTGAGGCAGACGTGATGTCCGAAAAGAGGCTAGACAGCGGCTGGTCGACTTCCTCTCGCAACGTGGTCCAATTGTACGCGTAAGGGTCGTCTTCGGGTGCAGCAAACTGCATGCTGTATTCGTGGTTGGGGACGTAGTCTGACATGGTTGACGAGGCTGAAGGGCGTCGGCGTGTGGTGATTGGTCGAGCGTGCAAGAAGGCTGGGGGCCGGTGAGCGTAAGCGATATTGGCCGGCGGAAGAATGATCTTGCGGCGTGCAAAAGGCAGCAGGAGATTGTGAAAATAGGTGGAAATGGGCATGGGGAGCTGGTTGATTATATCCTTCGAGAGGTGAGGCTCGTCGTTGCCTGCCAAGCTGAAGGGCAACTTACCCCCTGTCACATGGCGCCTTCTATACCACAAGTCATAACCTCACGCACATCAATTCTGCTAGATATAGCTGTCCAGGCGTTCTTGCGGTGAGCTGAGCTGGGCGGCCCTGCTTGAAGTCGTCTCAAAAAGATGGCTAAGAGGTATTCAGACCAATCGACTCGACTTTTGAATGGCGGCGGCTGATGGTCGATATCGGGATCCAGGGTGCATTCAGGCTCTTCCATTCTATGACGCTTTCGCCATATGGCCTATCTGCACCGAGCCAATCTGCTCCAGCCTTAAAGAACATACTCAAAGTCCGGCACCTCGTCACCCAGCTCGTCAATCTCGTCCCGACTCTTCCCCTCGGTCCACTGGTTCCGCAGACCATTCCTCCTTTTCTTATTTTCCCTCGCAAGCAGGAACCTCGTGGCTACGCTACCAAAGAACAAGAACAGCGTCAGATACGCCAGAACAACACCGTGTCCCAGGAGATAGCGCGGCTTATCCCTTCCGCGGTAGATGTTCGAGCTCACCACTCCATTCAAATTTCCCCAGCCAATCACAAAGCCAATAGTGACACCACGCTTGAACACACCTTCGACGTTGTTCGAGGTCCAGGATATGGTGTTGGGTATACAGGGATAGATACCGAGGGCGCCGAGAAACACGCCTGCGTATTGGACGTGAGAGTTTCCGCTACCTAGTAACATGGCAAATCCCGCGATTGCGAAGAGCGACATGCCAATGTTGCAGTATCCACGTTGCTGCGTTCGATCTGCAAGCCAGCCGATAAAGACGGTGGCCACCGCTGCTACGGCATAGGGAGGCACAGAGAGGAGATTGGCGGTCGTGGACGAGTACTGCGGGTTCATGCCCTTGATGATCGTGGGGACGAACAGAGCAAATGCATACAGCGCGCCGTCAGCGCCCATGTAGATGATGGCATATGCAGTGGTTTTCCAGTCCTTGACAGACTGCCAGAAGTACTTCCACTTAAAAGTCTCAATCTTGGCGGAGGACTGTTTGTCAGACGCAAGACGGCGCAGGACACGTACTCGGTCATCAGGAGCGAGAAACGTGGCTTCGGCGGGGAAGTCGTGGACCATCCAGTAACTAACGATGCCTACTATGATTGTAGCAAGACCCTCGAGGATACTGCAACTTATCAATATACAACACTGCAGCCGACGAGGACAAACTTACAAGATCCAGGCCCAACCAGGCTTGCCTCCAACGCCTCCCATCTGAGCGATTCCAGCTGCAAGAAGTCCACCAAACGAGCCAGCCAAGGCTGCTGCGGAGAAGAAGATGGCCGCTCGGATACCGAACTCTGATCGTTTATACCAGCATGACAGGTAGTAGTTAACACCTGGGAACAGCCCAGCTTCAGCTAAACCGAGGAAGAACCGGCATGCCATGAGCCCTTCGTAGTTGTGTACAAGGCCCATGCAGCACATGACGATGCCCCAGGCGGCCTGGAGAGTCAGAATGTGCCTTTTCACTAGAAAGCGACATGACGTACCATGATCAATGGAAGAAAGATGCTAGGTCGCATTTTCTTAAGCAAGACATTCGTCAACGGCTCAAAGACAGCGTAGCTGATAAAAAATATACTAAGCGTGGCATTGTACTGGCCATCAGTCATGCCTAGGTCCTGTTGCAGACCGTCGACTTTGGCGTTACCGATATTCGTTCGGTCAAGAAAAGCTGTTGGGACAGTCAACGAAATGTTCTGACGCAATCCTACATCAAGGTGACCTACAGATGAGGTATAAAAACGTTAACCACGGGATAAGTTTCCAGTCCAGCTTGCGGACCAGCTTCTTGTCCTGGCGAACGGTCAGTTGTCCTTCTTGATGACTTTGTGTAAGAACATACTATGGCTGCACGCTCCTCCACGCTGAGGCCAGCATCTGGGTCCGGAAAGTCTGCATCTGGGCTGGCGGTCTCCTTGTGAGTGCCATGGCCATCATCCTTGCCGTCAAGGCTTAAACTGTCACGCTGTTTCTCATAATCAGTTGCGGAGGCCATCTTGTCGTGAACCAGCAGCGGCGCGCTCAAACCAACAATCCAGGAGCGGATTAAAGAGAGAAGGAGAGTCCTGCGAAGTTTGGTAGATGCGAGCCGCAGGAATGGTTCTGAGCCGCAAACCACTGATCAGCGGCACCGACGCATAATATACTACGGTACACCTTCACCCTCTGACGTGTGCGTGAAACCCACAAACAGCTGGGGTATTTCGTCCCGAGGCTAACTAATCACCTATCACCACTCATGGCCCCATGTCGTTGTGGACCAGTAAACAGTTTCTCAATACCAGACCCTCCCCACCCCCATCTTTTAGCGCCTGTTGATCGTCTGAAGCACTGAAGAAGAGCATGCTTGCTGCTGTTACTGCATACCTCGGAGACACGTAAATTCGAGCTGCATAGTCCTCTTTTAGTGTATTAGACGTTGCACGTCCCTAATATTGGCATTTGCTGTGGCAATGAGAGCTGAGAACGATGACGCCCAGAGCTGGCGGCGTGGAAGCTTTCATCGTTCGGGATTGGCGTGCGGAGAAAGCCAATGGGGTATCGAAGCGGGGCACAAGCATTGGACAAGTGCCGCAGGTGACGTTTCTTCGCGTTCCTTCTCTCGACCGTTGCAGCAGCCGCATGCGGCACCGGAGATACTATTTTGGTGCATTTTGTGTGCGTGGTGTGCGATAAGGCAAAAGCACCTGCCTTGTTCAAGCTTGAATTTGTCAGAGATGCCCAGAACTAAGAACGGATTCATTTGGTGTGGATATTAGTCAATATAACTCCATAGTGTTACTCGCCGTGCTTGGTAGGTGTAGCTCTGTTATCAAGCTACTCGTTGGAGCGGATTTGTGGGGGAGTATTGTCAACGCAGCTGCTTCGACTTCAACGGCTACACCTCGCAATTCGACCGCTTTTATAGCGGACAATCCTTGTGCGTCCACCAAAGTAAGGATTCAGTACTCTTCAAGATGATGTTAGAAATGATAGTCTGAAATTAGACTCTGAGTTGGATGCATGTCGTGTTCGACCAATGAGTACAGCCTATTTGCGTGTTTGATACAATAGTCGCAACGTCCCACGTCTTAGTCTTCTGAACTATCCTAACTCTCACACAGTATCTACTGCTGACCTCATAGCCAGCAAAGCACACCCGCATCCTCATCGATCTTGGCTGTACGTGCAGCCTTGCTTTTGGACCTCATACGCCTGTGAAGTCGGATATCCCAAGTTGATAACGCCGCCCAATGCAAAACGTGACGAAGGTTGCTCATCTCTTTCCCTCAAGCCTCAATGCGCCCAGTCTACACGCCAGGCTTTCGAGACTTGGCGTCGTTTGCGCGCTGCTTCCTCTCATTCCTCCTGGTCCGCTCCTTGCGTTCATGTCTGCTATCAGCCCTTGCATCGTGTGCCGTTCCAGTCTTCGCCTCCTTCTTCTCGTCAACCTCAACGAGCCAAGAGCTCTCGGCCTCCTTGTTCTTGCCCTTGTAACCCCACTTGGGCACCCAGTCGCCGGTCGCCTCATCGTAAACCTTGTTGCCGTCGCGCCTCTTGTCCTTAATACCCTTCTTAGCGGCAAAGCGCTCCCACTTGGTCTGCTCCTTGGCCTGGGGAATGGGCTTCTCACGGGGGAGTGCCATTTGGGGCGCGGGTAGAACAAGGTGCACTCCGTCAGAGGTAGACTTGATCTCGCAGGTAGAAAGCAGCTGGTTGATAAGGGCTTGCGCGGCATCGCGAGCGGTGGCGGTCAGAGCCTCTTCGTCGGCCTCAGCAGGCACAGGATTGGGGTCGTTGGCGAGCAGGTTCCCCAGGTCGAAGTTGAAGGGGGTGGGTTTGTTGACAGCGACAGGACTGCATGAATGTAAGCAAGCGCACGCAGAGAGGTGGGGGAGAGGGGTGCTTTGTTACGCACAGTCGGCTTGTCGCAGTTGAGTCTGCTACTGAAAGGGCAACATTGCTCTGCGCGTCGACGTCCATGGCTCCTCCGTTGATTCTGTCTACAAGTTGCGAGTGTGAGTCCAGTGCGATACCGCCGGTCATTTCAGTCCTGGGAAATATTTGAGAGCAAACGTTGTAACAGTCGTGCTTCGGTCTTTCGCTCCTCACAAAAAAAGTCGAGAACGACTTTAGCGCGCTTTGCCCGATCGGGAAACCTCCGGTCCTCAGTTTTGGCAATGCCAGCGCTCGAACGACGACGACATCAACAGCCAATTGCCGGGGCCGTGGGTCTCAGTCTCTCATCATGCCGGCCGCCAACTGTCTGCGGAGCTTCTCGCAGCTGTCGCTCGATGCGACCGTCCACTCCACCGCCGCCGCGCGACTGTTACGTCCGCGCGTGGCCTGCTTCTCTACATCCGCCGCCCGCTATGCCAACCCCAATATGAAGAAGAAGGGCCTTTCCGCGGCACCAAAGAAGGGAGTTAAGACCTTGAACACAAAGAAGAGCAAGGGAGGCTCATCTGGAGATTCGGGCAAGAGGCCTGCGCTGGGAGAGCGAAAGGCACAGCGCAAGCGCATTGTGCTCAGCAATGACAATGCGCTTGAGGTCTCTTCGCTGAAAGACTTGACCAAGGCGAACGTCCTGAGCGAGACAAACGAGGGCCTAGTTATGGGTCTCCCGGAACCGGTTGTTGATTCGCTACGAGATGTGGGCGCCTTCAAGACCACCCAGGGTTGGAGCTTTTTCAGAAGACCGGCAGTCTTGATGAGGAAGGAGGCGGTCCAGCTCGCAAAGTTGTTCAAGGAGGCAGAGGAGGCAGCAACCGGCAAAGAGAAGAAGACCATCCGTCGGATACTCACCGGAAACAAGTTGAGCGGGAAGAGCACTTTGTTGCTTCAGGGACTGAGCATGGCCTTTTTGAGGCAGTGGTTCGTCATCAACCTCCCTGAAGGTGAGTTCAGCTTTTTACAAGGCAGTGCTTTGCTGATTGTGCCCAGGCCAAGACATTGTCAACGCTCACACTGACTACGCTCCCCTGGAGGGCTCTGAGCCGAAGCAGTACACACAGGATACCTACATTGCCACCCTCCTGTCCCAGACACTCAAGGCAAACAAGGCATACTTCGAGCAAGCAAAGATTACACAGAAACATGAGCTTGCTGTCCCGCTACCGGCGAAGGCTAAGCTCAAGGATTTGGTTGAAGTCGGCATTGCCAACCCTGAGGCCTCATGGCCTGTCTTCAACGCCCTCTGGACTGAACTGTCGCAGCCTGGCCAGCCACATATTCTTCTTGCCGCTGACGGTCTGTCGCACATCATGCGAGACTCTCAGTATCTGAACGCAGATGTCAAGCCCATCCACGCACACGACCTGACTATCGTCCGTCACTTTGTCGATCACCTGTCTGGTGCCAAGCAGCTGCCCAACGGTGGTATCGTACTAGCTGCAACCTCGAAATCCAACGCGCCTTCTTCGCCAGCAATGGCCCACCGCATCAAGGCAGCGGAAGCCCTCAAAACTCAGGCCACCCTTCCGCAGTGGGACCCCTACAAGAAAGTTGACGCGCGCACCTTAGAGGCTCTCAAGGATCTCGAGAACCCTAAGGCTGATCTTGACATCTTTGAAATTGGTGGCCTGAGCAAAGAAGAGGCTAGGACGATTTTGGAGTACTATGCGGAGAGTGGCATGATGAGGCACCAAGTGAACGATAGCTTTGTCACTGAAAAGTGGAGTCTGGCAGGCATGGGCAACATTGGAGAGCTGGAGAAGGTAAGTGTACGAGTCAGGTTATAAGAGCAGAAGTGTGATTCAGAGAAGCGTTGTACCATATGTTTGCATGTAGACCCTGTAGTATATGTATGGCAATCGCATGCACCGCCTTGCAAGGTGGCTTCCATGTTGCAATACAGCTGATGACAGCAATTGCCACTGTCTCAGCGCCTTGAAAGGTAGCCGATTCATTCATGTCTCTGCTCTGAACTGACAAAACACAAGGGCACGTTAAGCCCTACGCACCTCCCCAGAGCTCCAATCCACATTATTAAATACTCATATGCAGTGATATTTCGTCCACTGACACTGCATTCCATGACCTCAGCTGTTCGACAGGGATGGATGAAGAACACTGGCTTATTTGTGGCTGGATGGTCCTAGTTACACATGAGCTAGGTGTTAAGCTTCTGCGGCCATTGAAACGGACAGTAATAGTGATACCACCAATCACACCCATATGCTCGGCTTGTGCTCTGAATTCAGGAGGAATCATGTAGGAGTAGAGCGTGTCCATGGTCGGTGGGAAGCGATGCTGGCTGTCCGAGATCGAGAAGTACAAGACAGGAACTCGATACGAAGATGACAATACAATATCGTAGTGGACCGCGGACTGATTTAACTTTGTAGTCATTGCGACCTCATCGTCTTCTTCGTCAAGCTCTAGCTCTTGCTCTTCGATGCTGTCGTTAGCATCTGCGACATCTGATTGCAGCGCCAGAGGCTTGATGATTCTCAAAAAAGTGGTGCCGTTCTGAGATACACCGTGCGCTGCAGTCCACTGGGTTTGGCTACGAGCATGCAGCCCGAACCTGTTTAGCAACGCGCTGCATGCCTTCTCAAATTCGGAGTGTTCCAGGTGGGGAAACGAAGCCAATTGGTAATTGCAAGACTGCACAAGCTCAGTGGGGATTCTCGCCTGTGCAGAAGACAGATGAGATACCATGGTTGGAGTCGGGCCTAGGAGGTTCAAATCGCGAACAAGGGTGAAGCAGGGGCTATCGCTCAATGCGGCCGAGACAGCATTTCAGCAATCGTTGCAATCAAATGCAGCGGACTGACATCCTGCGCGCTGCCAGGCGTTGTTGTGTTCCCGAGAAGTTGGCAGATGTTCGTCTACGGAGCTCTGCGGACAAGGGTGTGGCGATCGCGCAGTGGAGCTGGAGCAGTTCCCCGGCATTGCTATTTCTTGGCTCGCTCATCTGCCTGGAACGTCTCGAGGCATCCGCGTCGTAAAGTTTAGCGGCACAGCCCTACCCATCCTAGCCGTCTCCATCCAGATCCATTATGCTCTCCACAGTCTACGACACGCCTGCCTGAACGCGCCCGCACTGATCCTTCGTCGCCTCGACCGCACAGCACGCAGCTAAAGTCTCCACACGTTCGCTGCCGCCATGCCTGCCCAAACCGAGAAGAGCCAGCTCAAGCGAGGTCGTGTATGTTTTAATCCATTGGCCCGCAGTGGGGTGAGACACGCTTGCTGACGGATCAATCGATGTAGCCATCTCAAGGCGAGCAAGTCGAGGCAAAGAGAATTCGGGGCCAACGCCAACTCTCACCCGGAGACCCGCTCCGTCACATCAAGCAGGGCCAGCTGCCTTCGCCCATCACCCACAAGGAGTCGACCGGCACTACAGACGACGACCACAAAGAAGGCACCGTTACGCCACCCCCACAGAGCCAGGCCAAGTTCTCGCAAGCACGGAACGGGCTGTCCTCGCCTCCATCCGATAAGCAGTCAGACACACAAGCCTTTACACAGCAGTCACAGTTCGTCTACCCACCACAAGCACGGTCGTACGCCGTCGACGATGAGGAGGGTGAGCAGGTGTGGGGCTACCTTGTGCCTCTTGATGGCCAGTCCGGCGACGTCCTGGTACTGAGGCGGCGAGAGGCCTGTCCAGTTCCAGAGAGCATGATCGGGCCAAAGTCTGGCACAGAGAAAGTCGCAAAGCACGAGTATCAGAAGCAGGAAGAGACATACGAGAAAGAGAAGGCAGAGAAGGGCGTCACTGCAGGTGGATATCTCATTGGACGGCATCGCGAGTGTGGTGAGTTGGCATTACTACCACGCACACTGGATGTCCAAAACTGACCAGCACACAGATCGCCAACTATCTGGAAATACCGTCTCGAACCGACATTGCCTAATCTTCGCGGAAAAGAAAGGTGGCGACTTAGTTGCAGTAGTCGAGGACTTGTCAGGAAACGGCACATTCGTCAACGACTCGCTGGTTGGTCGGAACAAGCGTCGCGAACTGAAGGAGGGCGACGAGCTCGCGATCCTAGAAGAAGCGCGGTTCGTCTTCAGATATCCACTCAAGCGCGCCACTCATCGATTCCACCAACAATACCAGATCCAAGAGCAACTCGGCAAGGGCCACTTTGCGTCTGTATACCTATGCATTGAGAAGTCCACTGGCATGCGCCATGCAGTCAAGAAGTTCGAAAAGCGCACTGGCCCGGGCGAGAAGTCCAAGGTCGATGGTTTACAGCAAGAGATAGCTGTGCTCATGGGTATCAGCCACCCGGCTCTCTTATGTCTTAAGGATATATTTGATGAGGATGATGGCGTCTACCTTGTGCTCGAGCTTGCGACCGAAGGCGAGCTGTTCAACTGGATTGTGATGAAGCAGAAGTTGACAGAAGCTGAGGCACGAAAGGTCTTCATCCAGCTCTTCCAGGCTGTGAAGTATCTGGTGGGTTGATACTACTGCTCCCTCCTTCGTGACATCTACTAACAACTGGTCAGCACGAACGCAACATTGTGCATCGAGACATTAAGCCAGAGAACATTCTCCTCACCGACAAGGAGCTCCACGTTAAGTTGGCTGACTTCGGTCTTGCCAAGATAATCGGAGAGGAGTCCTTCACAACCACGCTATGTGGTACTCCATCATGTACGTTGCAGCTACATAATTCCACGCACACTTTCACTGACAATTGACAGACGTTGCACCCGAGATCTTGGAGAACTCCAACCACCGTCGATACACACGAGCGGTCGATGTGTGGTCGCTAGGAGTTGTCCTATACATTTGCCTCTGCGGCTTCCCACCATTCTCAGATGAGCTATACAGCGAAGAGAACCCCTACACGCTGTCTCAGCAGATCAAAATGGGTCGTTTCGATTACCCATCGCCGTACTGGGACTCAGTCGGCGATCCAGCGTTGGACCTCATCGATCGCATGCTTACAGTGGACGTTGAGTCACGTTTCTCGATTGAGGAGTGTCTTGAGCATCCATGGGTCACATCAGGTGGCACCATCAACCCGAATGATAGTACAGATGGTCTGACAGGAGCCATTGCCAGCCTTGATTTTTCAAAGAGAAAAATCAAGCGTGAGCGCACTCTACTCAGCACTATCAACGAGATCAAGGTTACGCGCGTAATCCCCGCGGGAGAAGGGAAGGAGCCACTGAAGGTATGGGAGAAGAATGGTGCGCAGAAGGGCGCCACGAAGATGCTGAAAGACAAGGACATTGTCGAGGAGTCGCGACCTGCTGAGAAGCGGGATCCTCGAGAGTTCATTGAGATGGGAGGCAAAGGTGACCAAACGCTCTTTGACGATGCCTGATGATATGTATTATCAGATGCAAGTTGAAGAGCGGGCAGGAGACAACAGACTCTATCACTACCAGGCAACCGATTAGGTTCTGCGGAAGCCCTACAGACCGGCTCCCGAAGACAGGGCGTCTCGACTGCCGCGTCCGGTCTACTATTGCTTGAGAGTCAGAGCGCTGACTGGGACACCAGCTGATGGAAACACCGGTACGAGATGGGGGCACAGTAGTGGGGAAGTGCTGGTGTATGTACGTTGTCAGAAGGCTGCGTTTCGCGTACTCTGAGCGTCCTGGTTGGCTGGCGTCACAACGGATGTAAAATATAGGTCCGGCTGAGCGGTCAAGAGTCCTACAGCCGCGTCGCATGTGTCTAGCGGAGTAGTGAAATGAGCTTACGCTCAAGAAACAATAGCGACCGTTTTTCGCCTACTTTGGGATGCTCATTGCAAACATGATGGTCCGCCAATGACATGCCACTCTGTACGGCGGACGGTGGCGTGTAGTGGCCCGATCTTCTCCTGCGGCGCCGCGGCTTGTCCCTGCCAAGCAAGCTCACCCCAGTTACGGCAGGCGCGATCACTGATTGGCAAGAGCGGGCCTCAACTTCTGGGAAATTTATGTAGAGGCCGCGCCCCCTACGACAACACCAACCCTCTTTCACGCCTCCGCTTTCTCTCGTTGCGCAGTATGGGTGTCCTCGCCGATATTTCTGGGCCGATTGGCAACTTCACTGCCAACTCGTCGACCCCTGTTACCATCGCCGCCGGCTTCGCAGCCTTCCTAGTTCTTGCCGTCGTTCTCAACGTCTTTCAGCAGCTGTTCCTCAAGAATCCCAATGAGCCGCCGCTCGTCTTCCACTTGTTCCCGGTGATCGGTAGCACGGTCACCTATGGCATGGACCCGTACAAGTTCTTCTTCGCCCAGCAGAAGAAGGTATGTCGCGTGCCTGGGGCAAAGGAGGCAATCCGCTGACTAGCACGTAGTATGGCAATGTGTTCACATTCATTCTCCTCGGTCGCAAGATGACTGTTTGTCTCGACACCAAGGGCAACAACTTTATCCTCAACGGCAAGCTCAAGGACGTCAACGCCGAGGAGATCTACAGCCCGCTCACTACTCCTGTCTTTGGCAAGGATGTCGTCTACGACTGCCCGAACTCCAAGTTGATGGAGCAGAAGAAGGTGCGCATATGTGCGGTTTTCATGCTCGCAAAGCTAACATGGGCCGCAGTTCGTCAAGTTCGGTCTTACCCAAGATGCCCTCCGCTCCTACGTTACCGTGATCACCGAAGAGACCGAGAACTTCATCAAGCGCCACAAGGTCTTTGAGGGCAAGAAGGGCACCTTCGATGTGACCAAGGTCATGGCTGAACTTACTATCTACACTGCCTCTCGCTCTCTGCAAGGTCAGGAAATCCGCAACTCGTTCGATTCCAAATTCGCCGAGCTATACCACGATCTCGATATGGGTTTCTCGCCTGTTAACTTCATGCTCTCGTGGGCTCCTCTTCCTCACAACCGTGCGCGTGACAACGCACGTGAGACTATGATCAAGCTGTACTCGGATATTGTTCGCAGGCGCAGGAGCGGCGAGGTTGAGAGGAAAGAGGGCGAGCACGACATGATATGGCATTTGCTGGAGTGCAAGTACAAGGACGGCACACAGATTCCCGAGCACGAGATCGCTGGTATCATGATTGCGCTCCTGATGGCGGGTCAGCACTCTTCGTCTTCCACTATTGCTTGGATCCTCCTCCGTTTGGCACAGAACCCTGGTCTTATTGAAGAGCTTCTTGCGGAGCAGAAGTCCGCTCTTGGACAGGATCTGCCGGCTCTTACTTACGAAGATCTCCCCAAGTTGACTCTGCACGCTCAGGTTGTCAAGGAAACCCTCCGTATTCACGCTCCCATCCACTCCATTATGCGCAAGGTAAAGCAGCCTCTTGTCGCAGATGGCACCAACTACGTCATCCCTACATCGCACACACTGATGTCCTCGCCTGGCTTCTCTGCGCAGCTCGACTCTCACTTCGTTAACCCCCAGGTTTGGGATCCCCACCGATGGGACGCTGGCCTGTACAACGAGGAGGAGCCGGAAGCTGGCGCTGAGGACACCATCGACTACGGCTGGGGTGTCATCTCCAAGGGAACCAACTCGCCATACCTTCCTTTCGGCGCCGGACGTCACAGGTGTATTGGTGAGCAGTTCGCTTACCTGCAGCTGCAGACCATCCTTGTGGCATTCGTCCGAGCGTTCAAGCTCAGGAATGTTGGCGGCAGCAAGGATATTGTTGGCACAGACTACTCGAGTATGTTCTCCCGGCCGCTGGCGCCTGGTACCGTCGAGTGGGAGAGGAGAAATTAGTCATCGCATGCACTGTATGCGTGTGGTGCCATGTTCAACTGCTTAACGAGCGTCTATGAAATTGATACCGGATTCGCTTCTATGCACACAAGCAGGCCGCATCACCTGGTTTGTTAGACTTTGGATATAGTAGTCGCTAATATGTATGTGTGCATCACGACTTGTAAAACATCGTTCTCAAAGCTGCGTTTTCCATTTGTAGGCAGTGAAGCATGATAGTTTTGACTCGGTCTGGCCACAGAATTGCCGAGGAGATGTGCAACTTTGATGACGGAAGCGGACCGACGGCTATGCAAGCTCAACATAGTCAACCAGACACCGCCAAAGCAACGTAACGAAGTACACATACCTTATCAATGTAACGCAGTAAAGTATTCAGCACTTGCAGAACATCGTCAACTCTCCAAATCATCTACAAGAATAAGGCAGCTAGACTGCATTGGCCAAGAAAGAGACGGACCATGAACGCGACCCAAAGACTGAAGGCCGATTACCCATGGATTCAGACACCTCTTGTGATAGGAGCGCCCATGCGCCTCATTGCTCTGGCAGACCTGGCCGTTGCGATTTCACAAGCCGGTATGCCTTTTCTCCTGTCCTTGCTGAAAAGCTAGAATGAAACCATGAGCAACTTCAACCACACATATTCACTTCGACTAGTCAACTGACATCCTAAAACCTATCCATTTCCCGCAAAAGCATTTGAGCTTAGGTCCTTTGCTACATCCCAGCTAACACCACCACAGGCGGCATCGGCTTCATCGGCGCAGGAACAGACGTCTCGGACCTATCCACTTACCTGGAGCACGCAACCCGTCTGCTCAGCACCAACACCCTCGTTTCCAAGAACAACACCCTCCCCATCGGCATAGGCTTCATTAACTGGGGCGCAGACCTCGCCCGCGCCCTCCCCCTCATCGCCTCCTTCAAACCAGCAGCGGTGTGGTTCTTCGCGCCCTCCAGCATCGCCGCGTTGGCCGAGTGGACAGCGAAGTTTAGAGCCGCAAGCCCCGACACGAAGGTTTGGGTCCAGATCGGAAGCGTAAAGGAGGCGAGCGAGGTAATCACCCAGGTAGGCCCGGACGTGCTGGTCGTGCAGGGCACCGATGCAGGGGGCCACGGACTGGCGCAGGGCGCGGGGCTGGTCTCGCTGCTGCCGGAGGTGGGCGACGCGGTTGCATCGCTGATCGCGGAGGAGAAGGACAGGCCGGTGTTGGTGGCTGCGGGCGGGATTGCGGAGGCGCGTGGTGCGGCGGCGGCGCTGGTGCTGGGCGCGCGGGGCGTGGTCATGGGAACAAGGTTTCTCGCTGCGCATGAGGCGGTTGTGCCCAAGGGGTATCGGGATGAGGTACTGAGGGCGAGTGATGGAGGCCAGTCTACGGTGAGGACGAAGGTTTGGGATAATGCGAGGGGGACGACGGGGTGGGCGGAGACGCATAACGGGAGGGGTATTGTTAACAAGACGTACACGGATGCAATGGGTGGGATGGAGGATGCTGAAAACAAGATGTTGTATGAGGCGGAGATGCAGAGAGGGGACAAGGGGTGGGGCGTTCAGGCGAGGCTATGTACGTATGCTGGCAGCGCGGTTGGGTTGGTGAGACAGGTCAAGGGCGCAGGTGAGATTGTGGAGGAAGTGAGAGAGGGTGCGAAAGAATTGTTGGAGGCTGCTTGTTCTAGATTAGTCTGAGCTCAATAATATATCTTCCAACAAGTACCGAAGGTCCAATCGCCTCATATACTTTCACGCGCTATCATACACCAACAATTGACCGACCTTTATGCGAAATGAACTTCAGGTCTAGTGTTCACTGTCGAATGCAGCTCGGAGAGTGGAAGCCTCAGATGCCGCTCGAACGGTTGACTCGGACTCTGTTGAAGTCATCCTGGAAGAGATGCTCATGACTGATGGCGAACCGGTGGAGGTGTCGAGTCGCTGCTGCTCGTCCGCGTGGCTCACGTCTTCCATTGACTCATCCTCCTCCTCATATGACTCCTGGCTAATGCTGGCAGCTTCAGCCTCTAGTGCTGTCATACGGTTGACGAACTCCCTCTGCAATTCCTTGAGCCAAGCGCTAAGCGTCGCACCCTCTAGCACGCCAGTCTGTGCCTGCAGAAGATGTTCCTTGAGGTTCAAGATGAGCTTGCGTCGCTTCTCCTTGAGCACAACCTGTGAGGTGTTCTTCTTACGAAGCATATGGCGCTCGAGCTTCTGCGCAACAGCTGCCGCGTGATCAACCAATCCGGGAGGGAGTGGGACGACCCGGGCGAGCATTAAACCATAGTGCGACTCTTTGACAGCACCTTCAGAAATCTTGTAAAGCATTGTCATGCTCTGTTCAGCTTCCATATCGACAGCTAGGTGAAGGTTGGTTACGCCAGCACGCTCATGCATGATGGTAGCAAGATCCTTGAAATGAGTCGCAAACCACACGAGCGCCTTGCTGGAAAGAAGAGCTTCGGCAATCGCTAGGGCAATAGCCAGACCATCTCTGGTACTTGTGCCGCGACCAAGCTCATCAATGATAGCCAGACTGCGCCCATCTATATTGCGGAGAATAAAAGCGATTTCTCGCATTTCAGCCGCGAAGGTTGAGACATTCGTTTCGATATCGTCATCCATGCCCAGTCGGGCGAAGAGCTGGTGCAAGATTGGGAATGAGGCATACGAGGCTGGTACACTGGACTGCGTTAGCACGATTAGAGTGTTTTGAGCTTCACAGCGACTGTACAAGCATCCAATTTGAGCCATGATCGACATGAGAGCAACCGTGCGGATATAGGTGCTCTTGCCACTCATGTTGCACCCAGTGATGATCTGGAAACGAGTCTGTTGTGTCGCATATATGTCGTTTGGCACGAATTTGTTGTGCATGATCTTCTCTTTGATGGGGTGTCTTCCTGATTTTATTCCAAGTGTATCGGTGAGCTGCGGCTTAGTATAGTCGTTGATAGTAACTAATTGCGAGAAGGCTGCAATCATGTCGAGTAGGCCGACAGCCTCACAGATCTTGAACATGACCGACATGTGACCGCGGGCAGCCTCAGTGAGCGCATCAACGGCTTGGTCGCCTGCGAAACGTCAGTCTGGCTTCAGCACACAACTGGCACAGCGCACGCACTCATCAACACGACCTCCTGGTGTGAGACGTTGATCTGCAGAAGTTAGTGGAAGAAGTCAAGAGGTCCGATGCGACAGCTACCTTTTGATTTCGCTTCATCAGCTCCAGCGTCTGGCATTCGATATTGTTCTTTCGACGGATGACATTCGTAAAGATTGGTGGGAGCACCCGGCCGTCAAGCTCGCTTGATGGTATTTTGATGTAAAACTGACGAGCGGTTTCGAATTTGAGATCAAGCTGGATATTATACTCATCTACAAGCGTTTAGCATCATGACTTGGCAACGTCGATCTGGAACTGACTGCCAAGCTCGGTACAATGCTGGTACGCATCCTCAGTAGCCTCCTTGTAAGTGGTACGCGCAACATCGAGCAAGCCGTTGACACCAGACTTGACGGCGTATGTACGCTGATTACGGAGCTCAAGAGGCTGCTTTGCGTAGGTTGTGTCTTCATTGATTACCTCATCGATTAAATCCTGAATCGGTAATGTGTTCTCTGGGGCGCATAGCTATGGCAATCAGTCATAAAAGGGAAAGGAACTACGAGGTCGTTACCTCGCGGATATTGTTCAGCATGTTGGACCTTGCCCCGGTGAGAGCCTCGTAGATCGGATTGACAGATAAGACAAACTGCTTGAGCATAATAATCTGGTTGATAGCTAGCTCCGTCGTCTGTAGCGTTGGCTTGACTGGCCTGACAATGAGCTGCGAACGTCAGTCGATATTTCATTCTCTTGGCTCGCTGCTTACACCGGTTAGGATTCTGTCAGCATCCAAGAAGTTCTTCAGGGCTGAAACAAGTCAGCAGCATATAAAAATTCTCGGCGTAGACAGCAAACCAGCTCGAGTAGCAAAAAACATCTCCTCCTTCGTTGTTAGCTCCTCAACTGCAAGATATCTGGTATTCAGCACTTCGGCATCTGTGAGCGGCTGCAGAATGTTGTTTCTTAACAGACGCGCTCCCATTGCTGTCAGGGTTTCATTGAGAAGCCCAAAGAGACAGTCCTTTGACTTCGGATTCTGGAGGTTCTGCACGAGCTCAAGCGAGTAGATAGTGGAAACATCAATCATCATGGATCCTTCCGAGGGCTCATACCTCATCCTGAGTGAGTGGTACGAGAAGTGTGTCTCCAAGCCTAGCTCGATGTACTTGAGTGCCTGCAAGTAGTTTTAGCTTCTTTTTAGTTCTCGTGCGTATTGGCGATTCACTAACAGCTGCAATGCAGCATAGGGCGTAATAATTGCCTTGGACGGAGATCTTTATGGCTTCGACGTCTTCCTTGAAGGCCAAGGTCTGAATGTACTCGTAGCCTGTAGAATCAACCCAATAGCGACGGTCAAGCAGGGTGATCTTGCTGTCGATGTCTTCAAGATTCTCTTCAATGATGGAGAAGAGCTTTGACTTAGGACTTGAAGCTGTAGCAACGATAAGGATCTCTGATGGACCATATACTTTCAGCTTGTGAATTGTTCGAACGTAGGTCTGGCTGTCGTTGATCTGACATAGCACGGCCTCTGCGAGATCGAGATTGACGAAAGCCAGCCCAATTGTAGGTGAGATACCGCGAGATTCGGCAACAGCGCAGATTACATGCTGAGACTCCACCCTCGCGATGGTCGAAGCACCTGTTCTCGGTCGGGCGGTCGAGGGCCTGCCGGTTCCTGGCCGTCTCCTATTACGTGAGGTTGTAGTAGTATTATCGTTACCATAGCCGTACGATGTGGATGTTGAGGTGAAAGAAGTCGAAGGCTTTGAAGGGTATACCATGGTAGTTGGTGCTGCAAGGTCAGTCGCTGATCAGGTTCAGATGCTGTACTCTTCGTCATCCGAAGATCCACATTGTATGCATGTGAGGCGTCTAGTGAGAGGGAGAGGTCGGGGAAGGAGCAAGTGCGTCACTAGCGCAATCTCCGTCTTATCGATAACGAAAAAAGTACAGGAGGGGTTTCGCTGTGCGTGCAGCATCTTTAAGCAGAAACACATACTTCTGAGTTTGAAGTCTACTATCCGAGGATTGTCTTATTCTCAGAATGGCGACGCAATACCCGCCTCCCTCGAAGCGCCAGAAGCGTGCGCAAGTCGAGCTCACGCGCGAACAGCAAGAAATCGATACAACCATCCCAGACGGCACCGTACGAGTTCGCTTCGTCGACCAGGCCACAGGCGAAAGCGGCAGTCTTCCGGTTCTTACCGTGCCTCTATCGCAAGCGACCACCAAGAACCTCGAGATCCTCCTCAACAACCTCAAAGATCAAGCCGACGATCAGGTACCGTACCGGTTCTTCCACGACGAGGCCACAGAAGCGCTCGGAGACAAGGAGGATCTGTACAATGCATTGGTGAAGTCGGGAAAGGCCTCTGCAGAAACCGAGATCGTGCTACAGTATGCGCCACAAGCTGTATTCAGGGTGAAGGCTGTGTCAAGATGCGCAGCAGCAGTTTCTGGGCACGGAGACAACATTTTAGCAGTACAGTTCTCGCCGAAGAACTCAGGGCGTATGGCTAGCGGGAGTGGAGATAAGACTGTAAGAGTATGGGACTGCGACACGGGCACACCAGTGCACACGATGAAGGGTCATACGCGGTGGGTGCTTGCTGTGAGCTACTCCCCGGACGGCTCATTACTAGCATCTGGAGGCTATGACAACGAGGTCAGGATATGGGATCCTGAGACAGGAAAGCAGATTGGCAGTGCGCTCAAAGGACATACCAACTTCATCACGTCCCTTTGCTGGGAGCCATTCCATCTGCAGGAACCGGGGCGGCCGAGAATTGCATCATCTTCGAAGGATGGAACAGTAAGAGTGTGGGATGCAGTTGGTGGCAAGATCGACTATGCGCTTGCAGGTCATAAGGGCAGCGTAACATGCGTGAAGTGGGGTGGTACTGGACGCATCTACACTTCTTCCCACGACAAGACAATCAAGGTCTGGGACGCTGCGACTGGCTCGCTGATCAGCACCTTATCGGGCCATGCGCATTGGGTAAACCACCTCGCACTGTCTACAGATTTTGTCCTGCGCACCGCCTATCACGACCACACACGAAAGGTCCCCTCAACAGCGGAAGAGAAAGTCGGGAAGGCGAAAGCACGTTTTGAGAAGGCGGCCACCGTCAATGGCGAGATCGTTGAGCGACTTGCGACAGCTTCAGAAGATTGCACTTTGATCCTGTGGACTCCTCTGACCAGCCCGAAGCCTGTCAATCGAATGACCGGACATCAGAAGCAGATTAATCAGGTCGTGTTCTCGCCGGATGGCCAGCTTCTTGCATCGGCAGCGTGGGACAACCACGTCAAGCTCTGGTCAGCACGGGACGGAAAGTTCCTCAACACCCTAAGAGCGCACGTTGGTCCTGTGTACATGGCTAGTTTCTCCGCAGACAGTAGGTTGCTAGCGAGCTGTAGCAAGGACACAACGCTCAAGGTCTGGGATATGAGGACAGCAAAATTGAAGGAGGATCTTCCGGGCCACAAAGACCAGGTCTTTGCACTGGACTGGAGCCCTGATGGCGACAAAGTGGGCAGTGGCGGAGCAGACAAGCAGATCAGGATATGGAGGAACTGAGAAGTGGAAGAATACACGTGGATTAAGTCAGAATATGCAGGAACTGAGCACAGAGTTGTAGAATATACGTGGAAATTGCTGGGCCATTGGTTAGTTCTGCAGATACCCAAACCTTTGAAAATCTGGGGTTAGGAGTGCGGCTGAGGGCGGAGGCTAGAGATGCGGTCCGCTTGCCAGCGCCAACGGTCACGAACAAAGAAGCTTGACGAAGAAGAAGTGCTCCCTTGAGAAGACGTGAGCTCGGCGCAATGGTGAAGCGTTGCTGATGTTTTGATGTGCGCTCGTATTGAGAGGTTGACAGCGCGCCCAGCCACTTGCATAGGAATTATGTTGGGATATACTGCACACTTGTGAACAGCGAATCCGGTGAACACAACTTTGATAGACACCACGGCAACTATCTGCCGACATCGGTTAGAAGCTACTATCCGCTAAGAACCCTGGCGGTGAGGCTCTTGTTAGAGTCCATGGATGTCCACTGTTTGCCTCAACGGTAGTAGCTGCCTCGGCTGCTGTGATAGGTAAGTTACCCGTCGGGCCCATTTATCCTATTAAACAGCCCGGTTGCGGTGCCAGCGCAGCAGACGAGTGACGTGGAGCAGCCCACTAGGCTGCCATTGCTAGCATCGCTTTCGGTAGGTAATGAATGCAGTTGCGGCCTGAAGCGTCGTCGTCTCCAGTCAGCGGCCAACTGCTGCAAGCTGCCTGCCAAGCATTACGAATCTGGGGCTGCAGAAGCTTGGTGGAGATCCTGGCTGCACGCTGAGACGCCATCCCACGCACTTTCTCCGTGGGCCGCGTTCTCTGCTCAGGCCGCTCCAGTAGCGTTCGCGCTATCGAGAGGCTCGCACCTGGTAAAATGAGGCATTTTGGGGGCCCTGGTCGCGGTTTGTCTTCGCGCCCCACGACCGCCGCCCACCCTCGTGCGAGTCTCGGGGGGGTCTGTGTTCGCTGATGCAGGCCAGGGCAGATAAGCTGCCTGCCCACCGATGACATAATTGTTGCTCCGCTCGCACACTGCGGCGGCGGGCTGCGTGACTATGCATGGATCCCATGGCGACCCATCACAGTAGCGTCAGCGGCGGCTGCAGCATCGCAATCCGACCTGTGCGGAGCAGCTGCAAGCTCCCCACAGCGCGAGCATGCTGAGGACGGCGCCGTTGAGCAGCTGTAGAGGCAGGTCTGGAGGTCCTCCAGCTAGCCTCTAGCGATTGAGCGACTGCACGCCCAAGAGCCTTGGTGAAATCGCAGGCGTTTCGAGCGGCCGCGATCGTCTTGCACCCACGTCAAGTTCACGTTGCCTGCGATTGGCTGGGCTGGGTCTAGCGTCTTTTCCTTCTCCGGCAGGGCTAGCTTGGATCGCGTTAAGGTTGCCAGGCCCCAACCTCTTCTCCTCACCAGCTGCTGCAATACTCTTCTCCTCACTCTGCTCTCTCAATTCAGTCCTCATCCTCTCCGCAGAGCCAATCTATAGCCCAGAGTAAGTCCACATTTCGTTGACTAGGTGATCGCCTGCCCCATGCCATTTTATTACCGGGCTTCCGCCGGGCCCGAGCGGCCAAACAGGAACCAAACAAATGCCTCACTCTGCAGAAATTTTCGGCGAGCCGGCGCATTTAAAAGCGGATAGTAGCCTTCACTTCTTGCGGCTCTTCGTCTTTGATGCCCTGTCTTGCTCTTCCATCGAGTCCACCTCGTTCACCTCTGTCGCGCCGTTCTGTGGAGATCCGCTGACCAGCTTCCTCGCCTACCAACAGCTTCGAGAGCTTCAATAATTCCCCAGGACTCAACACACTTCGACAGAGGACCGTTTCAACCAAAGGTATGCTCGCTACCTTTCTTCCCCCGGAGCAATTGGCACCTTCCTAAGCTGTAGCCACCGTCGCGCAAGCTTGGAATGTTTTGCTGGCGCAGTGGCCATGGACCCCCTCCTTCCGGAGCGATACTCGGTCGATTGGCGCTCGTGCTTCGGCCTTCCAGCCACCTCATGTCGCGCTGCATGACTACAAAGCCATCTGCTACTGGACATTGCCGACTAACATCGCTGCAGAAACTCACATTCAACACAATGGCCGCTATCTCTCACCTCATTGCCGCTCGCAGCGAGTACGCCATGGCACAGCTGGCCAAGCGTGACAACTGGGCCCAGCGCGAGCCCGGTGTCATTGTTGTCCTTGTCATCGTCTTCCTCGTCGCCATCTTGTTGATTAGCGTATGGATTTCCAAGCGCGTACGTCACCTCGTCCACGTTAACCCAAATCTATATCTAACCCCATCCAGAGAGGTGCCAACAGAGCATAAGATACCCCCGAGGAGAGGAGGAGAGGTGGATGGGAAGAGTAGAGCCAAGCAAAGACGAAAGCTTTGGATACCAAACGTGGACTGGCAAGAGCCATACACATGTATAATGTCTGTGTGTACCAAATACGGGTCTGTTAATGGGGCTACCTTCGATCATGCAAGAGATCATATTAGAAGGAGCCACGGTAATGAGTTCAGATACTTTCAATGAACATGGATCATACAATACGTTGATTGTCGCAGTTGCGTCCTGATCTTTCCATCCTCAACAACTACACTTGATCACACTTCGAAATCAATCGTCCAATCTCTAACCCGACGCACAGATACACTTGTGTAATCAACAATACCACAATCGGCAATAACTGTTCCTGCATTTCTTCCGCGTCCAGACCATCACAATCATGGTTGCTAAATTACTGGGACCCACTCTCAACACTACTGCACCTGCGTGTAGCCGCCCGTCCAACTAGCGTCATCGTGTTAGCAACACGCAATTACATTTACCAGCGCGAGCACCATCACAAACAAACACCTAACCACAACAAAACCCCATAGCAACTTAGCTCAACACTACACGACACCCGCGAATTTTTCCTCGTCGTCGTGCCTCCCTCAACCTCCCACCGCGCCCGCACACGCTTAGACACCCGCCTGCAGCACGGAGCCAACCAAGCTTCGCTCCGTGGAGTCTCCCAGAGCACTAGAACCTTGGCTCAGGGCACGCTGACCCTTTGAGCCATTTTTTTTCGTGCTCGAGGAGGTCCAGGGTGGGTATTGGATTTCAGTGGTTTCCGGCCGCGTAGGGGACGGAGGCTGCGTGCCCTTCCCCAGAGCGTCCCCGCGATCGTGGGCTTGGCGTGAGTGTGGTGCGGCAGAGGTCAGAGGTGGAGAAGGGTCCTTGGAGGCTTTGGGAAGATCTTGAAAGGCTTTCATGTGCAGGGTAGATATGGTGTAGTCTTCTAGCTGTGCATCAGAGCACGATATATGTGTATACCTGCTCCGAGAGCCTCCCAATTGCGACCACTGGTGCTTCCCTTGTGCGTGGGAAATGGAAGCAGAGACCTACTTCAGATAACAGCTCGCACGTCGCAGGAGCCCTGGCGTCGCCTGACGAATCTATGACAATTCATAACGTGTTTTATAAGCGAGTGAGCCGTACAAGCGAGTGAGCCACCCTACCAACTTTGCGCGCCTCTACACGCGTATACCTCAACAACGCAATAGTGCAATACCTAGAAATTAACAGAGTAGATTAGGTAGTAGCTAGAGTCTCTTTTTTGCATGTCCGTGAGTTGTGCTCAGTCTCCCTGCACCTCTTGCAGCGCGCCAGAGCCTGACGGCTGAGGCCTGATCGCTCTCCTCCCTGACGCTCCTCACGAGCGAGCTGCTGATCAGCCTCACGTTGAGCAAGTATATCCTCCCTAGCCCCCTTTTTTAACACTCTACGCTTCTGTATACGCTTTTTTTTTTTTGGCGCTCCCTACGCTTTAACGCTGCCTCGTTAGCCCTCTCAAGGCTAGTAATCCTTTCCTTCATTAGCTCAGCTAAGAGGGTCATCACCTCAGCTCCTTTCTTGAGCTAGTTTATTGCCTTAATAATAGGGGCTAGTGACGAGCTCTTGTGCTGGCGTACGCGCTCACGAATTAGACTTGATTAAGCCTCAAGCTTGCGTGCGTTGCGTGGGGTACAAGCCTCCCAGAGAGCCTCTGAAAGAGCTAGAGGAGTAGGCGTACGCAGCTGTACGTCTAACTTTGAGAGAACAGCATCTAGCTGAAGAGGTATTAGGCCTGCCCCTTAGAAGGCTGAAGAGATGTTGGCTGGAGCGAACGCTCTATTAAAGGCAACCTTGATAGCTGGCAGAAACTCAAGCTTAGTGATGTGATTGATGTAGTTGCAGACTAGGCTCTATACCTCGCGACTGTACGCGCGCTTCAACAGCGAGAAGCAGCCAACGTCTAGAGGCTGGAGTAAGTAAGATAAGTGCAGTAGCATACAGAGCGTGTAGATGTTGTTCTCCTTGCAGAGCTCCTGGAATTCAAGAGACTGATGACTCTCATAGCCGTCAAGGACAAGTAGGCAACACGCTCCTACTGTACGAGCCTTAGTGTAAGCATTAAAGTGCTTTAGCCACTCTACTCCAAGCTCGTTAGTCGTCCAGCCATTGTTGCTGACTGCAATTGCCCAGTCACGTGGGATCTCTGCCTCTTTATACCAGGCAGAGAGGTGGTACTTGCCAGCAAAGATCAGGAACGGTGGGACTGACCAGCCAGCAGCGTTGATAGCTGCTATCACTGTCACCCACTCACGGTCGCCAGGCTGAACAGTCTTTGGCCTGCCTCTCCTCTCTGATCCTGTTATAACAAGCTGCGTTGTGATCTTGCCTATTATAAAGCTAGCCTCGTTAAAGTTGTAGACGCCTTCGTCGCAGATGCCGTACTTGGCCTTTGTCTGCTCTACAAGCTCAAACCAGGATTAGATAAGGACAGGGTTCTCACATAGAGCTCTCTGCCTGTTGTACGCTTAGTTGAAACGTGTTGTAAGACTCTCTGTACGCTTGACAAAGTTGCGCAGCTAGTAGACGCCAACCTGACCAGCGCTGCGCGCAGCCAGCAGTCTATTAGCTATGTTGCGTACAGCTGCGTACGTAGGTGCAAATCCACGTAAGTCAAGGTTAAGTATATGTTTGATAATCACATCCTCTTCTAGCTGGGTAAGCTTCTTTGAGTTGGGCTGGCAATCGCGTCAGGCAAGAGTGCCAGCGCGTCGGCGGTGAAGCGTTGCGTGAGAGACCCTAAACGTGCCTGCAGCACGCCTTTCAGTCTTAATTTAGTCTGTATTAAGAGCTGATACTGCAAGATATATATTAGCCTCATCTGAGGTGTTTTGAGGTAGATTTGGTAGATTCATAGTTGATACAAGTGTAGAGGGTACAGGAAGTTGGTGGGGTGGCTCACTCACTTATAAAACACGTTACTACTGAAGTGAGATTACGCTATGTCTGCATAAAAACAAGGCTGAAGCTACCTGCAGTCTTCATGAATTGATAGCTCAATAATCAGCGAGAACGGACTGCCTCCAGTGATTCTAGGGCGTCGCTTGTGTATGTACGGTTCATTTGTAGCTATACTTCTCCACCATATCGTTGCAACCGTTAAACGGGTATTAGTCTCCTACAAAGATGCACAAGGGTATCATTCGACGCCGACCAGATGACTTCGTTTATACATAGCTCGCACTCGGAAAGACAGATCCTGTCGAACAATGCCTGATCCCACGCCATAGTCATCAAGGGATCGGTTTCATGTATCATGAATCGTTAATTCCTCATCGAGAACGCCTTCAAGCTGAACTCATCAGGCGGTCGCCATCATTCAGTGGCCCGGAGTTGCTTCCTCTGCTGCTTCAGATTTCTGGACGCATTTGACAGCTCTTCGAGCAAGTCTTGTTTCTTGTTCGTAAGGTTCTGAAACGCTTCGACAGATTCGTCATTCTGTCTCTCGAGCATTAGGTCCAACAAGCGCTCGCCATCGTTGGCGAAGACGTCAGCGATATCGGTGACAGCGGTTTCGTTGTCAACGATATGACGTATGACGCGTTTTGACGTACGCAATAGCTGCTCGTGGAGATCACGCTGATGTGGTTGGAGAGCATCTTCCCACTCGAGCTCGTCTGCTCGCGAGGTTGGAGGTGATAACTCAGGCTCTGGTTGGGAGTCATCGGAGGATGCATCTCGGACACTCGGTGAGCTTGGGATAGGTGGTGACGATCTGAACTTGAGATCCCGCGACTTTGTAAAGTGTTGTTCGGGCATGTCCTCATCCTCGCCGACGAGCGTAGTCTCGCCGTCTGGACTGGCTTCGAGTGCTTCTTGCTGTGGCGCATCCAGCAGCGTGTCTTCGATCGCTTCTTGTGGGGCTGAAAGGACATAATTGCTCGGTTCTGCTACTACATTCGACAAAGCCTCAGACGTACGGCGTTCCTTCCCTCCAGCTGGGGCGGCAACAGGACTGAATGTGTTAATGGGGCCAGTTTGTCTTTGTGTGCGAGTTTTGTTCTGCGAAGCACGTACAGGCTGGAACTCAAGTGATCGGGACACATCGTTGAATGTCGTGGTGTCAGTCTTACAAGACTTTGGGGCGTGTGCTGAGTGATCACCGAAGTCCCTGGCCTGTGCGGTTGGTCGAGATCGAAGCTCGGACTGAGTACGGTGCTTGAATAAGCTTGGGCTTTGTCCTAGTAGCGGTTGCTTCATGCGCATGGCTTCTGGGTTATCAACGTCGAAATCGTCGTTAGGCGAATCTACTGGACGCGACAGATGGTCGCCATGTCCTGCACCATTTTCGACGGGACGACCCTCTGCAGTCAGCTTGCGAATGAATGGGGTCATTCTCTGGTCTTCTCGGCCCTGGAACGGGTCACTCCTCGCAGTTTCCAAGTCTCCTCTACGCTTCTCTCGATGAACATCGTCCTTATCAGCGTGGCCGGATATTGCTGTTGATTCGGCATGCGGCGAGTCAGGAACTCGTTTGGTGTTGCTGGAAAGTATCTCAGCATCCACTGGAGTGGAGCCGATACCGAAGTCGCCCTCGTGAATCAGTTGACTGCGCGGAGTAGAGGAGATGTGTACAGGAAGATCTTCGAGATCTTTCTGTGCATCGTGCGGTGTCCGCGGTTTTGGAGTGGTTCGTACAGGCTTGCTTCTTGGTCTGCCCGGCGTTGACGCGGGCTGGCCAGGCTTCTTGAATGTAGGAGCAGTTGTTTTGGGAGGACTCTTCGATTTCAGCAACTCTCCAATCAACGAATGTCGCGTTGATACATCGTTTGGAATATTCTGTTGTGCGCTTGATTGCATCATTGGCTCTCGAGCTCGTTTTGGAGCTGATTGTGCGATTCCATGCCCTGATGCTTTCTGCTTCTTTGTTGCCGTCCTAGCTACAGGGGGTTCTGTAGCGTTGTTTGACGTGGTTTGCGTTCTCTTCTTCGTGAGACGACCTCTTTCAGCCACATCACCTGGAGCTCGCTTCCGCTTAGTCAATGTCGATTTCGCTTTTGATCTGTTCGGCACAAAGTCCTCGTCGTCGACGCTCGCTTTACGCTGGCCTTGTGATTTTCTGCCGGTGTCGCTACTGAGCGACTGTGCCTTTGAGTTCAGACCATACTCGTCTTGTGACGAATCTCCGCTCTCATCTTCGTCTTCACTTGTCTCGATGATCGGAGCTGCACTCTTAGCGGCTCTGGCTTTTGTACCCTTTTGTACTTCAGTTGGTAGGTGATGGGTTCGTACAGCCCTTTGCTTCGTCGCTTTTGAGACACTGGGTAGCTTTCCTCGATTATTCTCCTGGTCTGAGCGGTGAGAGGGACGCGCTTTTTGGTCCGACTCATTGGGCGGGGTAGGGTCATCCGGCAGTTGTACTGAACCGATATCTGAATACACAACGGGTTTGTCTTCGTGCAGTGGCACCAGTCCAGACGCCTCGGCTTCCTTGGATGGTGCGGCACCGAGGCTTTTGCGAGCATCCTCGAGCCCAACTTGCAAGTGCTCGGCATCTCCCAGGAGCTCGAACGACATCTTGAACTCAGAAGTCGTGTGATCGGATGTATTGATTTGGTAATTCGGTGAGCTGCGCCTTAATCTTGTCATCAAAGTATGCAACTTGTGTCCGGATCGACCCTCCTGGCTCTCATACGGAGAGTCTTGCTGCAAGCTTGTCTCTGTGATATGACGGAGGGGTATGTCGATGAAGTGAAACTTGGATAGGTCAGAATTGGATAAGACCATCGTCAGTACGTTCCTCTCAACGAGTGTGATTGCAGATCTGCCCGCCCATTGAAACCCGTCCTTGAAGGACAGAGCCATAGGATACACGATCACAGCGTTGCTGTCAAGGTCTGTAGGTAAAAGTTCGCTAAGAGTGTCCAGGTACGTCTGGAACTGACTCAACCAAAGATCACAGGAGTCCTTGGGGAAGTTGGGTGCGCTGTCCAGGAATTTGCTCGACGGCAAGAACTCTGCAAAATCGATACCTGCTTCAAGGCCTTGCCGGATGATCAGACCGGCGATGATCCTGCATTCTTCAGTCTCTTTACGGTCAAGCATAGTAGTGCCAATCTGAGATGCTCCTCGAGACAGTTGTTTCAAGCGCTGGATCACACTGGTAGACGCGCGCATCATTCCCACTAGCGCGATTCCAACCCATCTTCGACGACCACTTGAATGGCTTCTGTTACAGAACGCGTCCAGATATCTGTGAGCGACGTCGGGCAGCCCTGGTCCAGTGAATTTGCCGGCGGCAACCAGATCGAACAACTGCTGATTTGAGGCATTGTTGTCAGGAACAAGTAGCTGGGCATCGAACAATTGCGAGCTCATCGCGTACGCGAATATAGTGTTGCGAGCAAGAAACTGGCAGCATTCGAGCAAAGCAAATGGAAGACACGCCTTGATATGGAAGGACTAGGAGGCGAAAAATGAATAAGCGCGCGCTGTTGTGGGAAATTGACGCCGGAAGCAGGCGCAAATGAGGATGTGGAAATTGGTGTGGACGCGTCGAGGAGCAGGCGCGTTTGACATCAGTTGAGGAAAGCGCGACGCGAGACAACCAGCTCCTCTCACCGCAACTCACACCGTATCTGCCTCACCTAAACTTCGGGCATCAAGACCAGATTCCGCGCACGAGGTGGAAGGGTTATTAAGCGTCCAGAGCGCACCTGGAGCCTAGAGACGCCCGTGCGACCTGTATTGTTCGCCTCCATAGTAGCACAACCGCGGGCATGGGCGGCGGCACGCACAACAGCAGCACGCGCGCTGATCCCGCCACGAGAACATGTCATAAATAACATCATGACGACTGCGACTCCGGGCAGACCAGCTTCTCTTGTTCAGCAACATATTTGAAGAGATGGCGACCTAGGATTGTGGATGGAGGCTGTCACCAAAGATTCGGCTAGTACGATTTGGCGGCTCGAGTTCGTTCGATGCGAGTCGGCTAAAAATCACGCCGTCGACTTTCACCATGCGCGCGAAATCTTCCCATTTCGCCAAAGCGACGTCGTCTACAAGATGGAGAAAGAAGCTCAGCACATAGGTCAGCGACCAATTAGCTTCTGTAGTCTCCAAGTGCCCGCACTATAATCTGGTGTTGCTGGTGAGAGTTATTGTTCTCTACTCACCAATCGAGTCATCTTAAGGCCATCTGCAGCAACAGCAAGGCCCAACGATGACTTTCTCAGCGTGGATGCTGCATGTGCAGGATGCGACTCCTTCGCACTCGCTTAAGTATGCCATGTCTGGCTGAGGCCGAGGCAGGCCCATGGGTCAAGCCACAGGATGTCCTTAACGCCCGTAACCTATACGTTCAGGCTGACGCGGGCGTGATGTCGTCCCATCTTTCCGTGCTGCGGGCTCACAACACACCGGTGGCCTCAAGGCTTCATTCTACCAGCTACTAGTGCGCTGAGCACTTGTCCCGCCGGAATTGACAACGTGTACATATAGGAAGCTTTTTCCTCCCAAGAGCTAGGGTCCCGCCTTTTGAGGTGTGAAAACAGCGTGCTACAATTTACTTGTACACGACTCCAACAGGGAGGAGACCTTGAAAGCTGTCTCTCGAGATCTCTAGCAATTCGGAACTATCTCGAGGACTAGGTTGCCTTCTACAGTCCATCCGAAACCGATACATAAGGATGAGCCGATTGCCTGCTGGCCGGGACGTATGAACAACATCGTTAACGCCTACAACATCTGATCGTACACCGTCTCATCTATACAACACAGAAATTCGTCTCGGCTTAGATAGCCCGTCTTTACCCAAAGAAGCGTTGGGTCAGACGACACGATGTCAGCGATACCTGTGGACAGACCTACCACCGTTCCGGTAACCGTGGCGAACATTAGTTCAGCCAGACTACACACTATCATCGCAGGACTGTGGTTTTGTCTTTTTCTCTCCGCTTTGGACACAGCCATCGTGACCACTGCCCTCATCAAGATATCCGATGGCTTCAACGCGTTAGATCAAGCGGCATGGCTTATCACCACCTATCTTTTGACCTACAGCAGTAAGTGCCTTCGTCTTAGTGTCATATCTGCATGAATTGACCATCGAAAGGCTTTCTGATGATTATAGCAAAGCTCAGTGACATTTGGGGCATCAAGACTGTCTTGCTCTCATGCTGCACCATATTCCTAGTCTTTTCTATGGCTTGTGGAGCAGCTCAAACAATGACCCAGCTGTATGTCAATTCATTTAGTGTGTGTACCACTTGCTGACCTTCTAGGATGGTCTTCCGTGCGTTTCAAGGTATCGGAGGCTCTGGCCTTTACTCGCTGACCTTCGTGTCGATCATGAAACTCATCGTGCCAGAGAAGATTGGGTTTTACTCTGGTATCATCAGCTCGGTATTCACCATGTCTAACCTCTTGGGACCGTTGCTTGGCGGTATTATCGCTGATCGAACGACCTGGAGATGGATATTTTTTATCAAGTGAGTGCTCAACAAATTCCGTAAGATAACAGCTGACTTTCATGGCAGTGGACCCGTATGCATCGCAGCAATGATATTGCTCTTTCTCTCCATGCCTAGTCTCAAAGATCACAAGTCAAACGCTGAGCGCATCCGCGGTCTTGATGGTATCGGGGGCGTCCTTTCCGTGTGTTGGCCAATCCCCTTGATTTTTGCTTTACAAGAGGCCGGTGTATCACATCCTTGGGGAAGCGGAGTCATCATAGGCACACTCGTGACCGGAATTGTCTTGTTCTTCACATTTGGAGTCTACGAAACCTGGATCACCTACCGTACGGAGACCGAGCCCATCTTCCCTATTCGCTTCCTACACAATCCTTCTATGGCATTGATCCTGATGTAGGTTACTACCCCTGGTCTCGTCAGGCATACACTAATAAAGGCTCAGGAGCATGTTTCTCCTCGGCATGCCCTTCTACGTAATATTTGTTCAGCTTCCACAACGCTTCCAGACAATCAACTTCACGACCGCCGAGCGCGCAGGAATCCTTCTCCTGCCCTGTACCCTTGTGTCACCACTTGGTGCCATGGCTGCCGGTCTTGCCACAAAAAGGGTGGCAACAGAGTACGTCCTCATCCTGGCTGCAGTAATTGTATGCCTTGGTACAGGTCTCATGGGTAGTTTGCCCACATACTCGCATCTCTGGCCCGGCGTCTACGGCTACGAGATCATCGTTGGCTTAGGTCTGGGTCTCGCCAGCCCCCCGTACTTTATGCTTCTGGCGACTTCGATTGCCGAGAAAGACATCTCTGTCGGTACCGGCGCGTTGAACATGATGCGTACACTGGGTGGGTGCGTCGCAGTTGCCATCTGCACGGCTATACATCGCGATTACACTTCCGACAAGCTCACAGCGTATCTTTCCCCACAGCAGATTAAAGCTGTTCAGACATCGAGTGCTGCGCTTGCGCAAATGCCCGATGCCTTGAAGAACGAAGTCGCAAAAGTTTTTGGGGAAAGCTACAACCGCCAGTTTCTTATCATGCTTGCCTTTACAGCTTTCAACCTGCTTGTCACGGTATTATTGGCAGTGGCCAGGAAACGGGCAGGAACCTTTGGCGATTTAGCGGTGCGCAAGGAAGGAAATGAGTTCTACAACGCTGCAGAGAAGCAACTAAATCAGGAGAAAGAACCAAATACTAAGGAAGAGAAAGGGATAGCTGTTCCTCATACTACAACTTCGTCCAACGATTCAGATGAAATTTTGGCTTCGCCGGTTGAGGCAGGGAAGGCAAAGCTGTAAGTAACAAAGACCTTTGCAGTGGCAAGGGAATGTTTGTCTTCTCGCAGGCTTTTGTATGAACAGACATAACCGAGATATAATGGCTCTTGATTTCCTACAAGATCGCAATTCGAGTGATCAGCTTCCAGCTTCTCGGAGGTCTCTAGTCGAGATCTCTATACAGGCCAAGTAGACTGAGCGGTCGTTAAAGACTATCACATCCCTTGCCCCAGCAAGAGCAACGTCGTTACGAACAGCCATCAGCTTCGAACCCTTGACGCAGTGATTGCAGGTCATAGTACGTCTCTTCGACAAATAAACCGGTCTAGGCAAGTGTTCTGGCGTTCACAGAGCTCTCTTTCGCATGTCAGCAACTTTTCCGCGAAAAGCCATCGTCGCCAGCCTCGCAAGCTATATCCACGCAGAGCATAAACCGATCGCAACTCTTCGGTCTACCCATCTGACTTCAGGCGAGCCACAATTTTATTATTGATTCCCCACTTATAACCCCAGCTGTGGACCCCTCGTGCCAGTATTTGGACCTTACCCCATCGGATGCCTGCATGCACCAAGATGCACATGCGTGCTTTTCCAACCAACCATGTGTTTATCTATCCAGAGTTCTTGCTTACTGTGTTGTACGGCATGGGTGATCAACTTCAAATTTGCTGTCTTCAGAGCTCTGCATCGCTGGAAGTGGAGTGCACTTCATTAATGAACGTTCCGTTCTTTCCGGAGAGGCGATACAATAGCTCTCGCTTGAACATTGATCGCTGTACTTGTTCGTTTGCCATCTACAATTTCTCTTTTCCACGTGTTTGACACAACGTCTGCTGTTTAGGAGTACCTCAGCCCATCATGGAACCACAGGTCTTGTCTCTGCCTCAACTCGGGCTCGGGATAGCGATATGCATCCTGTGCGCACTTCTCCATCGCATCATATATACACAATTCTTCCACCCTCTCTCCAGCTTCCTCGGGCCATGGTACGCGACCTCATCTTCACTAACCCTGTCCCTAATCTCCCTCACCAAGCGTGAGCCGGAATACCTCATGTACCTGATCGCCAGATACGGCTGTGCGTACCCCTTCCTTCCCACTCACCCACCCCTCCCCATTAACCCACACAGCCGACTCCCCCATCCGCATCTCCCCCAGCATGCTCTTCTTCCCCCGCGCCTCCTCACTGAAAGACATCTACCGCTCCCCCGCCTGCAACCGCAAATCCAACCTGTACGGCTCCGGGGTTCTGGGTCCGCCGCACCTGTTCTCCACGCTCGACGGCGAGGAGCACCGTGTTCTGCGCAAAGCTCTCGCCAATGCGCCGTGGACGCTGGGCCAGCTGAAGAAGAGCTGGGAGCCGGCGTTTGACTCGCGGGTCGACCTGTTTATTAGCAAAATGCACCACCACGCTCAAGCGCGAAGCAGGGTGTGTCTCAGCGACAAGGTGGGTGAGTTCGCAGCGGATATCATGTCCATGGTTTCATTTACGGAGCCATTTGGGTGTGTAGAGCGGCAGGAGGATGTCAGAGACATATTGAAGAACTGGAGGTTGGGGTTGAGTTTCTTTGGGTTTGCGGGGAGGTGGCGGTGGTTTAGGGATGTTTTGTTGCAGGCGCCGGTTGTGGGGCTGTGGTTCCTGCCCAAGGTGGAGAATGGTTCGGGGATGGGTTGGTTGATGCGTGAGGCCGATCGGCAGGTAAGCGCCAGGGAGGAGCGGAATACTGCTGCTAAGGAGTTCGTTGAGGAAGGGAGGAAGGATTTCATGCAACAGTAAGTTTGAAGCATTTTTTTAGAATTTCGCGCGCAGAGTCCCACGGAAGCCACTCGACAGAACGCAATCTTAATCCAAAGGGACTGGTCTAAAGCTCCAGGTTCGATGCTTTGGCGAGTATGCGAGGTAGTCAGACCGAAACCGACGGCTCACCAGCTGCTCTCCCAATGAGATGAAGCCTACAAGATCATGTGCCTGATTAGACACATCTGGAAGCAGTACGTATTTAGCGCCTGCTAATGCCGTCCAGCTGCCTCGAAGCACGCCTACCAGATGGCTCGCCTCTTACCGCAAGCCAAAAACGCGCTCACGTCACCCTCCTAATCCAAGCCGGTGCAGACACCACAGCAACAGCCATGGGCTGCATCCTGCGATACCTTGTCACAAACCCCGACGCTCTGACGAAAGCGCGTGCCGAAATCGAAGCCGCAGACAAAGCTGGTCTACTTTCTGCTCCTATCCAGTTCGAAGAAACGCGTCAGCATCTGCCATATTTCGTAGGCTGCATCAAAGAGGGCTTGAGACTGCAGCCACCTGGTACTAATCTGTATGCCCGCATCGCACCGAAAGAGGGGAAGGTGATCGATGGTCACTTTGTGCCTGGAGGTACTGAGATCACGTCTTATGCGTACTGTGTTCAGCGTGATCGAACGTTGTATGGTGACGATGCAGAGCAATTCAGGCCTGAGAGGTGGTTGGAGAGCGAGAAGCGGTCGTTTGAGCTGGAGGCAGCACAGTTTACGTTTGGGATGGGGTCCAGAGTGTGCTTGGGTAAGGATGTGGCTATCATGGAGATTTACAAGCTGTTGCCTCAGGTAAGTGGTTGTAGCATGGGATCGTGAGATGAAGTGGCTGACAAGAATAGATCGTGAGGCGGTTCGAAATCGAGTTGCTTGAGCCAGGACGATACGTCGTTGATGGGGGCGTTGCCTATAACGTGGGTTTCATGGGAAGGTTGACCGCCAAATGATCTGTCGAGGAAGGTGTTTTCAAGCTGGTTGCTTTCTTCAATTGAGAATCGACCCATGGACTGTTAGTGTTCCCTCACGTATTCGAGGGATAGAGGCCTTCCATCAGGCATGGTGTTGAGGATGTTCAAGGTGCTCTGGAGAAGCAAGAATAGTCCAATGTCTATTTGCTCCGCAAACTAGGAGGTATTCAAAGCCAAATAGCAGTCTGTGTGCTGGCTGGTAATGTCTCTAAGGACTACAAAGCTTCCCGTGGTATCCTGGGTAGATGCACCCATCTCATCAATTCAAGTTCTGAATACTGTCAGCACCACCCTCAGGCACATTGACGTGCTGGTACCGACATTCGTACTAATGTGTCCAACCTGCAGATCAACAAGGCGGCGGGCTCGACTCGGCTTGATGTCGCTCTGATCTCCGCTGCGTCTTTGCGCAGTGTTCTCCTCATTTTGTCGGCTGGCACTTGTTCTTTCGTTGCGTGTGCTCAGACTTGGCCGCACTTAATCGGAATCCGAATCCATCTCCATCTCAGCGTCATCATCCTCCTCTTCTTCAGCTTCTTCATCTGCTTTCCTCTTCTGGCCCTTTGCCCTCTCCTGCTCGTTGACCGGTACGGCTCTCTCCAGCGCAGCAGCAAAGCCAGTCGTGGCTGCAGACGAGTCTTCGGGGTCCTTTTCGGGTAGATCGGGCTCGGGCATTTTGAAGGTTCCGTCGAGCTTAGCTATTGTGTCCGACTTGGACTTTGCGTAGGCAATTCGCTATAGTGCGTAAGTTGCGCATTCGATGAGTCCAAGGGTACCGAAAGTATGACATACCATATCCTTTCCAAAGAAAATGAAGCCCTGAAGCGCGCGCATGGCCTGTGTAGAGGAGTCGATGTCGCGGAACACGACGTGCGCCTGCCCGCGCATCTTCGCCGTCTTGAGCGCGACTACATCCAGAATGACACCATAGGTCGCAAATAGCATGTACAAATTGCGCTTCAGGTCTTCTTTCGGCAGCTTGTCGGGCAGGTTGCGCACATATAATCTGCAGCCGTTAGTACTCATGTGCCACAGGCTCCAGGGATGCTACGCACGTTCTGTTCGGCACGCCCTCTTTGTTCACAGGCACCGTCCCCGGTGGTCCTCGTGGTTGTGTGGCCATGGCTTGTGGTTGTGTCGATGTCCTCGGTGGTGAGAGAGCTCCCCGCAGAAATCGCGTTGGCCGCCGTCGCGCCAAGTCAAAAGTTTGGGGACGTGCGCACTCGTCGCGTCGGTCGCGGGAAGTACGTCAAGCACCATGGCAACTACCTCGATAACACAAAGGGAAGTTGGTGAAAGAGAGGGCACGGCAGGGTAGCGAGTGAAACTGGTGACTATGAGTAAAGCTTCTTGAACCATCCACGACCGCCACACATCCACAATTCTCACTGCGCCTCACCTCGAACTCAACACCACACATCTCAACATGGGCATCTCGTCGCCCGCCGCCCTGAGCCCGCGGCCTAATGCCACAGGTGCGCACCCTGCGATACCCGATCGAGCCAAACTTCTCTCTGGCCTTTCTCGCGCAACGAAGCCGCCTGCCAGCGCCGCAATCACGAAAACACCCATCGATGGAGGCGAGGCAGACATGGCCGAGCAGATGAACGATGCAGTCCGCTCGCAATTTGTGTCAGGAGCGCGTCTGGGTGAGGGAACATATGCCATCGTCTATGCAGGTTACTACCGCCACGACCCCACCAAGCTGGTTGCCATCAAGAAGATCAAGCTCAACGCCGACTTTAAAGACGGCATTGCCATGGACGCCATCCGCGAAATCAAGTTCCTCTCCGAGCTCTCGCACCCGAACATCATCAAGCTGCATGCTGTCTTCAGTACAAAGGATCAGAATTTGTCGCTCGTTCTGGAGCATCTACCTTTGGGTGACCTCGAGGGCTTATGGAAGAACAAGAGCATCACCTATGGCAGCGCCGACATCAAGGCCTGGTCCAACATGTTGTGCCAAGCAATATGGTGGTGCCACGCCAACCACGTCCTGCACCGCGATATCAAGGGCAACAACTTGCTCATCGCCGCTGACAACACGGTCAAACTGGCAGATTTCGGTCTCGCTCGCTCCTTTGCGGATCCAGGTGCAAAGATGACCTCAAACGTCATCACACGCTTCTATCGCCCTCCAGAGTTGCTCTATGGATGCCTTCACTATGGCGGCAACGTTGACATGTGGTCTGTCGGGTGTGTAATCGCCGAGCTTGCAATACGCCAGTTTTTCCTTCCCAGCGAAACAGATATGCAGCAACTCGCCGTCATAACCGAAATCTTCGGTACACCCACTGAAGAATCCTGGCCCGGTGTGAGCTCATTGAGGTATTATCAGCCACCACCGAACCGCAGCGCTGTCAAGCTTCCACAGCCTCTCCTCTGGTGGAAAGGTCGCCTAGCCCAGTTGGGTGATGATGGCATCGATCTAGTAAGAGGCATGTTGGCTATGGACCCCCAGAAGCGCTTGACCGCTGAGCAAGCTCTCAAGCACCGTTACTGGACATCTGCACCGCGCCCTACCAAGAAGGAGAATCTGCCCAACGAGGGAGGAGGCGTAAGGAAAGAGGGCGAAGACCTGAAGAGGAAAGGAGGTGAAACCCCGGCAGGCGCAAACAGAGTCGACAAAGTCGCACGCAAACTGGACTTTGGCGGTATGTGACACTCACATGGACTGGATTACCACATCAAGCAAGACCCAGTCAGCGGGACTGCCTCCCGAACAACTGTGGAGGAGCGGGGACGGAAACAGGTGTCAGCAAAGCTTAGCCGCGGGACCACACCCCCAAACAGGATGCAGCATGTAGTCAGCCTTCAACGCTCTTGTCGCGTGCTTGCCGCGGTTACTCGGGAGGGGGAGGGAAAGTCAGAACAAGCTTCTGTCGCCTTCATGGGTGCGGCAGTGCTGCGGGTCCGAAAACACCCGATCCCACGGGAACCATTGCGGGTCGAGGGACGCGAAGCGAACGCAGTGGAGCGCACCACGACGCACAAGGGTCCTGCACATCATCGAGGGCGTTTTCGGAGCAGCCTAATGCCTGCCTTGAGCCTGGGATAGCCGTGGAGACGTTTCCTGGGGTTCGCGTGTCTGGGGTATGCAGCGCGTGCTTCGGAGTAGTGCACGCCGAGCTCAACGTCAGCTCTTGGATGCACATTTTATTGAGCTCTTGTACGTACTGGAGCAATCGCCGAGATGCACCGAGTCTGCAACGGATCGATTGTAATGCAATAACAGCGTCGTACGTAAGAGTCTTGATGCTATTGCTGTGGTGTATGTTGATGCCATTTTAGCGTGGTAGGCTGTGAAGGACCTGGCGGGGCAATTCACAATACCTTCACGTGCGAGAGATGATATCCATTCTGGGGGTTACAAACCATTTATAGACATGGCCGTAAATTTTTCTCCTGTGGACGGAATTCAAGTCCAGAGAAGGCGCCCTAATTACTGTAATTATAGGGTAAAGTCTGTACGGCAGCAACGAGAAACCTCCGAGCATCACAAGCGTGTCAAGTCAAATAGGAAAATAAACATCATTCATGCTATATACCATACTCATTCGTTGCGCAAGGAAAGTCATAACAGGTGCCCAGTCCTTGCAGGTATAGCGGACACCCTCATCAAACACGCTTTTACAATCTTGCCCTCTACTTGACAAGCTTGCAAACAAGGTCGCCGGAGTCGACTGAGTCGCCCTCGCGAACGGACAGAGTGCTGACCTTTCCGGAGTGAGGCGCGGAGATGACCATTTCCTAGTGCAAGTGTTAGCGCGCTGTGTGCGGTTGATTTTGCGTTGGAGAATACATACCATCTTCATGGCGCTGAGAATAGCGACAGGGTCGCCCTTCTTGACTTCGCTGCCATCGTGGACACGGACCTCGACCAGGACACCAGACATGGGTGCACCGACCTGGCTGCTGTCTGTGGGGTCGGCCTTGGGCCTGGAGATGTTGTCGATGGCGGCGTGCTGGTCCTCGACGGTGACGGTACGGGTCTCTCCGTTCATCTCGTAGAAGACCTCACGGAGGCCGGTCTGCTCGGACAGAGGACCGACGGCAAGAAGCTTCAGGATGAGCACCTTACCCTTCTCGAGCTCGACGTGGAACTCCTCGCCGATCTCGGGGCGCGACAAGAAGTAGCGAGTAGGCAGAACGGACAGATCGCCGTACTTGGTGGTCCACTTCTTGTAGTCCTCGAAGACCTTGGGGTACATGATGGAGGAGGCGACATCGCACTCGGTAGCATCGCCCCACTTGCTCTTGAGATCCGACTTGACCTTGGCAATGTCGATGGGGTCGAGGTACAGACCAGGGCGCTTGTCCATCTTCCTGCGCTCACGGAGGGCTTGCGAGCGAAGAGGCTCGGGGAAGCCGCCGTAAGGCTGGCCCATTAGACCCTCGAAGAACTCCAGGACTGAGGACGGGAAGTCGAGTTGCTCGGCCTTGCTGAGCACATCGTCGTAGGAGAGCTTGTTGGAGACCATGAACTGGGCCAAGTCACCAACAACCTTCGAAGTCGGTGTAACCTTGACAATGTCGCCGAGTAAGTCGTTGGCCTGCTCATATGCCTTCTTGGTCTGAGCCCACTGCTCACCGAGACCCTGCTGAGAGGCCTGGAAGATGAGGTTGGTGAGCTGGCCACCGGGGATCTCGTGCTCGTAGACCTCAGGGTCGGGGCCAGTAAGACCAGCCTCGAACGGCGAGTAGACGAGACGGAGCTGAGCCCAGTATGCATCAAGGTTGCGGATGGCATGAGCATCGAGGCCGGAATCGAAGTCGCTGCCCTCGAGAGAAGCTAGGATAGCACCAATGCTAGGCTGCGAAGTCATACCAGACATGCTGTCAATGGCAGCATCGACAGCGTCAGCGCCAGCCTCAGCACAAGCAACCATGGAGGCAACACCGGTACCGGCGGAGTCGTGGGTGTGGACGTGGATGGGCAGATCCGGGTACTTCTCACGGATAGCACCGATGAGAAGACGAGCAGCGCGAGGCTTCAGGACACCAGCCACTGTATGTTGTTAGCATGTCTGATCATCAATATAGATGCGCGGAGATACTTACTGTCCTTGATACCCAACACATGAGCCCCCATCTTTACAATCTTGTCTACAACATTAAGGTAGTACTCAAGGTTGTACTTCTTCTTGGGGTTGAGCATGTCACCGCTAGGAGATAGTCAGTATATGAGATTCTGTGAGCGATCAGGAATCAGAGGACTTACGAGTAGCAGACGGTACCCTCAGCAACACCACCAGCCTTGAGAACAGCCTTGATACCGACTTCGAGCTGCTCGACATCGTTAAGAGCGTCGAAGACACGGAAAATATCGACACCGTTCTTCTTAGCCTGCTCACAGAAATGGAAGATGGCGTTATCGGGAAGCGAGGAGTACGCCACACCGTTGGCTCCACGAAGAAGCATCTGGAAGGGGATGTTGGGCACAAGCTTGCGCATCTTCCTCAGGCGCTCCCAAGGATCCTCGTACAGGAAGCGCATGGCGACGTCGAAGGTGGCACCACCCCAGCACTCCAGAGCCCAGGCGTTGGAGTAGGCGTGGCTGGTCTCCTTGGCGATGTTGAGTAAGTCGACAGTGCGCACACGAGTGGCGAGGAGCGACTGGTGGGCATCACGCCATGTGGTGTCCATGATAAGACAGCCCTTGTTCTTGCGGACAGCCTTTGCGAAGCCCTCAGGACCTTCACTGAGAAGTACATTCCTCCAGCCCTGCTCGCAAGGCTTGGAGGTGTCGATCTTGTTGCCATTCTTGTCGGTAAGAACAGGGATGGGAATTTCGCCCTTGAACTTGGGCTCACCGATCTGACCCTTGATCTGGCTGCCGTTGACTGCGAGATCCCCAAGGTAAGCAAGGAGCTTTTGAGCACGGTTCTGGGAGCCGATGAGGTCGAACAGTGCAGGTGTGTCGTCAATGAATGTTGTCCAGCACTTGCCGTCGACGAAGGTAGGGTTTGTAAGGAGCTTGATCAAGAAAGGAATGTTGGTCTTGACACCACGAATACGGAACTCGACCAGCGCACGAAGCATCTTTCGGCGGGCGATCTCGTATGTGGAACCACGGCATGTGCACTTGACCAGCATAGAGTCGTAGTGGGGTGTAATGATAGCACCCGCGAAACCATTACCACCATCGAGACTGTGATGAGATCGTTAGCTTTCTCCACTCGAATTGTAGACCACAAGGCGTTCAACTTACCGAACACCGTTACCGCCAGCGGAACGGTAGACCTCAATCTTGCCAGTGTCCGGAGCGAACTGCTGAGAAGGGTCTTCTGTGGTGATACGGCACTGGAAGGCGAAACCGCGTGTGGAGATGTGATCCTGGGTCAGACCGAGCTGCTCAAGGGATGCACCGGCAGCAATCTGGATCTGAGCAGCGACGATATCAATGCCGGTGATCTCCTCAGTAATAGTGTGCTCCACTTGAATACGAGGATTGATCTCTGTCTATGCATCAGCAATCTATCTGATTAGCAGAACAGAAGATGAGGTTTACCAATGAAGTAGTATCTGAATATGATTGTTAGAATTGATCATGTCAAGGTTACAGACGAAGGTTTACCTGTTCTGCTGGTCGACCAAGAACTCAGCAGTACCGGCGTTGCGGTACTTGACGGACTGGGCGAGTCTGACGGCATCAGCCAGGATGGCATCGCGAGTCTCAACAGGCAGATCCTTAGCAGGAGCAATTTCAACGACCTTCTGGTGACGACGCTGCACGGAGCAGTCACGCTCGTACAGGTGGACGACGTTGCCCTGGTTGTCGCCGAGAAGCTGGACCTCAATGTGCTTGGGCTTGTCAAGGAAGCGCTCGACGAAGACGGTGCCGTTACCGAACGCCGACTTAGCCTCTGATGTTGCTCGCTTGAAGGAGTCCTCAAGCTCCTCCTGCTTGCGCACTACACGCATACCACGACCACCACCGCCGAAAGCGGCCTTGATGATGATGGGGAAGCCGAACTCGTCGGTGAAGGCCTTGACATCTTCGTACTTCTCAACGGGGTCTGGTGTTCCCGGAACAACAGGGACATTGCACTTGATGGCCAACCGTCTCGCAGAGACCTTGTCGCCGAGTGCGTCAATGGTGTCGGGCGAAGGGCCAACGAACTAGAGCGGTGTCAGCTTCCATTGCCCACTCAATTGGCAATGCAAAATTGCAATCAAATGACTCCTGGGTTTTTTTTGGGTCGCCGACGCGCCGCGCTGCCGAGATAGCACAACAGGGCTGGCTTGGTGGAGCGCCGACGGCCCCGCTACAGCTTCTTGGTGCACAGATACGCTCAACAGCTGCGATTGGCAATGGTGCCCCTCACCCATTTCGTCATAGGGTAAACAAAGCGGAGACTGAGGGCAGAACTTACGATCAGACCAGCCTTCTCGACCGCGCGAGCAAAGCCGGCGTTCTCTGAGAGGAACCCATAACCAGGGTGGATCATGTTGACATTGTGCTCGACCGCGATCTTGATGATCTCATCGCCAGCGAGGTAAGCACCGACGGGTGTGTACTGGCCGCGCTGCCCAATCTCGTAGGCCTCGTCGGCCTTCTGCCTGTGCATGCTGAGGCGGTCCTCATGACTGTAGACTGCGACTGTGTGCAGAGACAGCTCGTGGGCGGTACGGAAGATTCTGATGGGGATTTCTCCTCGGTTGGCGACTGGGCGAGGTGTTAGAGGGGTCTGGGAGCCCGGCGGGAGCCATTGAGTGCCGCGGCTACGTACCCAGGAGCTTCTTCAGCTGCATGATGGAGCTGCTCGCTCGCAGCTTGTGGTGAACCGAGTTCCTGTGGGGGTGGTGCTCGCCATGCTCCTCGTCAAAGTCATTCTCGTCAATGGCGCTCGAAGCGTTCTTGTCAACTGCAAGCGTGGCCATGCTGGATGACTGCAGTGTGATATTAGGTGGGGAGGGGGTTAAGAATGAGGAGTAAGAGGAGAGATTGCTGGAGCAAAGGTACTGGGTGAGGGAAACTATATAGGCGGTATCGGACTGGGCCACTACGAGTCACTGGGAGCAGCGCAACTTTAATCCCAAAACAGCGACCTAGGGGAGCTGGACGGCCAAGACCAGATCGAAACACGCACTTGGGACCCGCACCTGCTGTTGCTGTGACCGACGGCCAGTCTCATGCGCGCAAAAGCAACGGAAGCTGGCGGGGGCCACGAATTGGCTAGAGCTCCCTGGTGATATGCAGCTCAAGATGTGCGTGGAGGTGGTCGACCAGCACGATGTGAAGCCTCAGAGTACCCGCGGCTCCCTTATCTGAAAGGCAAGCGAGGCAATGATGGCCTCTGTGCAGCTCCAGCATGCTCAACAACGACTCGTAGCTGCATGCTCTAGCTGCTGGTTTGCCGGTGAAGCTGCTGGTGCTGCTGCTCTGAGCTTCTGCCCCTCGCCAGCCTCGAGCTTTGTCGATAAGCGCCCCGCGCGAACCCCCAGCATGCTCACATCATCCATGCTGTCACGCTGCTGTAAAAGATATTGCCAAAGACCTCAGGAACGCCCCGCCATGCCACATGCCGCCGCAAAGCTGCCCTGCAGCCAGGCTGGGGCGTCGAACAAACATAAAACCCCCTCTGTCCACCCCACGCATGCAGTGGAGCTTATGACAGAGAGCCCTGAGCCAAGCCGTTCAACTGTGATGGCCCCACTGCTCATCCAAACACATCCTACACACTGGCGCTCGCCGCTCGGTCCATCTCGACCGCGGCCTGCGCATCCCAGTGCCGGCCGCCAGCCTTCATGTTTCCTGGTGGCTGCTCGCTATTTTCCGTCCCACCGTATGCGTTTGGTATAGCTCGGCAATGTGGAACACCTGCGGAGAAATACCTCTCCTCCCGTGACGACAACCGCTTTGCTTCGGCGCGCGTCGGTCAACCGCAACATAACCGAGCGACGTGCTCGTGATATCTGCTGCTGGCCCGAGATATATCCCCCTTGTGGTAGGCTTCTCCGATTTCCGCCTGAACAGCCATACCATGTACCTGCATGGCGTCGAGAACAACTCGGGTCTCGGCTGCCAGCCCGGTGCGCGTTCATATTGCTCGACCTCGACCACCTCGGTGCGCGTGCTGCAACAGTTTCGGTCGCTGGCCCCGAAACCACTGGGCAACATGCCTAGGTTCTCAGGACGCATCCTGCGACCGGTGTGGAATGCTTGGGTACGCCTTCAGCCATTGTGTCGCCCTTGTGGGGTTCCCGCACACGGTGAGTCGTTCCATGCACTGGATGGCTGAATCTGGCAGTTTTCTACATGAATCGTGCTCGCGCTGCGTAGTGGGAGACGACTTGGCGGAGATCTTGCAGCAGTGGCTGCCGCTTCATCAAACATGCGCGGATCCGCCCTGCATCTTGGGTCCTTGGCGACCAATATACCGAGCGACCGAGCGACCGAGCGAAGACCGCAACTTCATCTCCAAAGATAAGCCGAGTCGCCATGATTGCTACTTGTAGCATCCACAGACGTTGAGTCATCTTGGAAAGGTTTTGTACCTCGGCGTAGGCAATGCAAGCAGTTGTCGTTTGTTGGTGGGCTGCTACAGAGCCAAGAGCCACCAGAGGATCTCTTTTGATCTGCACCCTAAGCGTTGGCGTTTGAGGCTTTTAGGTTCTTCGGTAGCATGGTTCTAGAATTAGAATAGTCAGCACCGCTGATGAATAGCCTTCGATTCAAAGTATGGGGGCGCTTGCAAACAACATAACGTTCACGCGAATGCTGCAGCGTCCGTGGACAACATCTAGAAGCTGCTCCAGTGTGTGGCTCACTGTCGTCACGTTCGACGGGAACATCGCGCCTGGGTTCTTCTGGCGATTTCCCCGTCGAATGTGATGTCTACAGTTGGCCATCTACAGCTCTACAACGATCATTGCAACCCAAAGCGGTATGCACGAAACCATGGCCCTCACTCATAGAGCTGATACACAGACGCCGCAAAGTCCATGACCTGTATATTCCAGATTCGTTGCTTTGATGGAGGCGCTCCGTGCAGAAACGCCGCCTTGTCTGCAGTGTAATAGCAAGGTCAAAGAACACAGTCCGCCTCATCTGCATTGCAACAGACAGGGTGAAGAATACTGAATTGCAATCTTGCCACTGTGAATGGGAGTCCATGCC
Source organism: Stagonosporopsis chrysanthemi (assembly GCA_022560025.1). Lineage (NCBI taxonomy): Eukaryota > Fungi > Ascomycota > Dothideomycetes > Pleosporales > Didymellaceae > Stagonosporopsis > Stagonosporopsis chrysanthemi. The sequence continues at coordinate 314,067 of JAFISE010000004.1, read as the reverse complement.
CTGTGTGGTCCGGAATCCTTGTTCCAACGGAGGTTTCCAGTGCAAGAACATCATTACATCTGCATCGAAAGAGCGGATTCAAAGGATACACTACTTTTGTCCATCGAGACTACCGGTTCGAATGTCAACAATCCGTATCATCGACCTGCATCCTTGGTGCCGCCTCCACGGACGGCCGAGCCATCACCTGCATTCGCTGATGGCCTGCACCTTGCCTACGCCTTTGAGGTAATTGTCCTCTGGTTGAGCCCTTCATCGACGAGGAAGTCGGAATCTTCTCGCGCGCCTTTGCCCATATTTCAATGTTGGCGGACGTTGCGCGCATGACTCTGCCTCATTAACAACTGCAATGCGATTGGTGGCTCAAGTGTACTGGGCTTCCAGTCGTCGTCGAAACTGTTTAGGGTACGAAGCGCTGGAATGGCTTTCTGGTAATCTATCGAGTTCACATGCAGCGTTGATGCGCTGCCATCTGGAGAGGCGGTACTATTTGCCCGAGTCTGAACTACCCACGGATGACTTGGAGCTCCATGTCGAGGTTGCTTGGTTTTGTGGAGCATGCACACATGCGAATCTGACTGGAAGTTCAGACCCACGCCACCGCAGTTCATTGCGATGAGGAGATTCCGGAGGTTAGGGCTAGGGCCGTTTATCCCCTCCGAACAACTTGCCGCGCTGGGTGTAGGTTATCTGGCTGTGTAGGGTGTCCAAAACACCCTCCAGGTAGTTGTCGTTCATCAGAAGCTCAAGGACAAGATATTGCGGAAGCCGATATTGGAACCAATGGATAATCTTTTCATCGCGTAGGAGATTATGTCCAGTGGTCACTAAATATAGCGCCTGCAGCTTTAGGGCTGCGATCCAAAGTGGTCTGGCGGACGACCCTGTTGGGAGAGCCTTGATGGCAAGGTAGTCCACTCTCGGGATACCTTCAGCTCCTACGTTGACGTTCTCATTGAGCATCTGTTTCAATTTCTTGTAGTTGCTGCCTTCGCGTGGCATCTATTTGTAGTAGTCGGAAGATAAGTAACTCTCGGCCAGCGTCAAGACTTATCGAAAGGTCAGCTTGTTGCTGGGCGCAGGATCTTCTGCCACTCCAGTTCATGTCAATACTGAAACAGACATCTCAAGAACCAATCTTGAGCCCCCCAATCTCGACTGCTCGGACAGAGAGTGGCTGCTGTATGTTTATTCTCAATTCTTGTCAGCTGCTAGGAGGATGTCGATTGACTTGCTCAAATCAATGTTTCGTGTGCCTGTCGCACTCCCAGCAGCTCCCACCTGCTGTCTGGATAGCTTTTAGCAGTGTTCTTCGTACAATGCGGCGATTGCTGAAACTTCCTCGTCTCCGACAGTATAATGTTAATTTCCAGGTTTATAGGATTAAACAAACCACCCAATGCAACTCGACCGGTGTAGAAGTCAGACTACTTTCCAGGGATCGTTTCGAAAGCTCCAGCCTGTTGAAGTTTACAATTGTTCTTATTGTCGGTTCTCGATGCTCTGAAGCCAGTGGGTATGGCAGTCTTGTCTCATGGCTTAGTCTTGAAGGTGCCGTTTGGTGCTTCTTCCTGCTCAGAGTCCCCATGCACCGACCCTTGGATTCTATCGCCCAATGCAAAACTCGAGCCCGAACGTCTGTGTAAGTTCCAGTTGATTGTTTGGATCTGTCGGCACCACCTAGAAACCATTTGCCTAGTCCTCCATCGTGTCAGTCCTCGCGAAGCAGTGTCTCATACAATTGTGCTTGGGACTCGCTGTTTTACTGGCGCGCGTGGTTTGTATGGAACTTCAGAGATCCGGTCCCGGGCTGAGTTGATTTGTGAGGTGTGTTCCAAAGACAGGTGGGTGAAGTGAATTGGAAACCAGGTGAATCTCGGTCAGCGCTAAGACTTTATGCTGGCTATCGACCAACTCACGACATGTGACACAATAGAAGGCATAAAGTAATTGTATTGTTTGTCCTGAAAGAGTTGCAGTATTCAGAGTACACGTCACTCTCCGAGCTCAAGACAAAGCAGCATTGACATACTCCTTAAAACGCAACGACTGGGAAGGAATCGAGCAATCATGAACGAACGTAGAGCACGAGCTAGAACGCAAGGGAAACGGCTTGGGATGATCTTAAAATTTGCTATTCTAACTAACCCTTTGAGAGCACGCTACCGTGCTCCATGCCTAACGCCCTTAAGAAGTAAGAATTTGCTGGAGTAAGTCGAAGCTACTTCCCGATGGGATCGGAGACAAATAATGTGGTTTACAGGCTACAAAACTTTCTGGGACAAACAGCAGCTGCCGGCAACCTTCCACTGCGATAATTTTCAGAGTTCGGGCAAGCAGGTGACCAGAAATGGTTACCAAAGAAAGGATTTGCAAGCCCAAAGGAGACTCGGGCGGCGACAGTGACACCCGAGGATTGTTGCACTCACGCAGTATGCAAACATATGTAGCGCGTAGGAGGTCTGAAAGCAATGATTAAGTAGTATACATGGTCCGAAATGCCTGGTCGGTACAATACAGACCAGGGATCCTCCATTGAACGCCGTTAGAGTACATCACTGCCTACTAGCTAAGGATGCACTCGCTTTTGCATACCCCACCAAAAGATCAATATGTAGCTTGAAAACGAGCACCCATCATTTTCTTCATGCAAGACCGTCAATGTCATCTACCGCTGCCGAAATATCTAGAAGCCTCGGTACCCGGTCGGCTGAGGTGCGATGCCATTAGCCTGGCCGTAAGGGCCGGGAGATGGCGCAGAGGCAATCGGGCCCTGTGTAAGCATCAGGCGTGAGCCCAGGATGGGGGTGTCGTCCTCCTTCTTCTGCTGTGAAGTCTCACGAGCCTTGCGCTCCTCGTTGTCCTTGGTTAGCAGCTCGATAGCAGCAGTCTGGCGAGACAAGAGATTGATCATGTATGGCATGGTGAAGTCGTGAAGACCGTTGCGCCATGACATCTCCAGGATGACATCTGGTCGAATGAGGTCGTAGCAGGCGTACAGCATACCGACATAGCACTCGCGGCTACCAATGTCGACGAACTGTGAAACAAGTTAGCTTGAAATAGTGGCTTGCAGATGCACAAGGACTTACATAGCGGAGCAAGTCCTCCACGATCTCCGACTTCTGGGAGATTGCAGACGTCTCAATAGCATCCTTGAACAGCTTGTCCTGCTTAGATAGGGCAATGGACTTGTCCCATCGCTTATTTTTGCGGTAGATGTCTGCTGCGATCTGGCGGAAGAAGACAAGATCATGCTTCTCAAGACGCTGAGCAAGATCCATAGCGTCGTAGTTGTCGTAACTATTGACTGAATCGCGGAGTGTCTTGTAGTCCTCCTCCTCAATCAACAAGTCGTTAAGGGCGTTGTTGACCTCGCGCTTGTTCTGAGACTGCACGTTCAGAAGGAAGGGCTTGATCAACGGCAGGTTATCGCTCTGTTGGAAAATGCGCACCACACGGTTGACGTCAATCCGTGGAGTGAGCGCTTGCAGCAGGTCGGTCAACAAAGTTGGCTGTTCCTCAAGATAGAATCCCAACGCGCGGTAATAGATCTCGACGTTGCTGGCCTTGACAATGATGTCCTTGAAAGCCTGGTGTTCCCAAGCATCGGACGCACGTTCCATCATCGCCAGAGCGGCGTTGTCAAATTCGTCGTAGTGGACATAGAGGAAAATAAGTTCGGGCCATAGATGAGCTTCTTCTGTGGCCCGAATAGCCTTTGGAATGTTGATCCTGGACCAAAACAAGCGCAGATGCTCCATGACACGCTCGGGATGGTACTTGGCGAGAGCAATGCCCAGTTCGGTGAATATTCCCATATGACTCCTCTCAAGACCCAGGCCAGCCTCCAGAAGGGCGATGAATTCGTCGAAGTAGCCATTTCGTTCGTATTTCTTGACAAGCTCGGAAAGCTCTTCGGCGTGAACAATGAGGTTCAGACCACAGATCTGGGCAAGGCGGAACTCCTTCTTATCAATGCAGGCTCCATTGACTTCTCTCCATACCTTGATGTTGTTGGCCTTGCGAGCGCATTCAACAGCAGCCTGATAGTCTTCAAGGTGGACAAGAGTGGTAGCAAGCTTGGCCCAGTTGGAAATGCTGCTGAAGAAGATCTTGGCCGCCTCGTGGTATCCCTCCTCGTATGCCTTGTCTCCGGATGCCTCGACATCCGCAACATTGGTTCCGCGAAGGAAGTCGTCAAGGTCTGACAACTGGTTGGTGCGGGCATAGCAGAAGGCCAGAGCAGTGTCGATAGGGACCTCACGCTGGGTCTTGCGGGCCATTCTCAAGAACTTGATAAGGTCCTCGTCCTTGCCCGCATGAGTAGCAACCTCGATGACCTCAAGGAAGTTTGATGCGTCTCCAGCGCGAATGTAAGACTCGATCGAGTCAGTGACACGGAGGCCATCGAGCTGAGCCTTAGCGACCCTGCTCCAGACAGCTGGTGCATCGACACGGTCTGCGTACTCTTGAGCACGGTCAATGCTGACGATGTGTTCGACCAGAACGTTGACGGCATCGACGTGCTGGCCGTGCTTCTTGTAAATCTCAAAGGCCTCATCGTACATGCCAACCTCGATACACTGCTGAGCAATGTCCTCAGGAGTGTAGTTCTCTAGCTGCTGAATGTATCCAGCCACACGCCCACGGTCGGACTTGCATGCTGTGAGCATCAACAGATTCTGCAGCGATGGGTTGTCACTGAAGGTCGTGGGCTCGAGAAGAATCTTCTCAAGCAAGTCGATGAGCTCGGCAGGCATATCATTAGTGATGAAAGCCTTGACAGCAACTGATACCTTGTCTGGGTCGGTACTCTCGGGCTGTTGCGATGTCAGTCAAAACTCGACCTTAGTAGTAATGCTAGAAATTTCTGTCGACAACACAAATTTTCGCAAAATGAGAGACTCCAGATGGAAGTCAGGAGGCACCCAATGCAGCGAACTCAAGCTAGAAAAATGGAATACAACATGCAAGATTGGAGATGGGGGAAGACTTACCACTGCGACAGAAGTGACCTGGTCAACCAGAGATCGGCGATGCATGTTGTTCTCGCTCAAGACAAAGTCCCAGATCTCAGACTCGGCGCGATCGAGCAGGTAACGAGCCTGGTTTTTGAACATGGCGTTCTCGTTGGTGATGTTGACAAGCTCGAGGTCATTCTGGCCCTTGGAGTAACAAATGAAAGCAAGGTTGGGATCGCGCTTCTCGCAGTATTTACCGACTGAGAGAGTGTCGTACTGGTCGTTCTCTTTGAGGAACTTCTCGGGGTTGTTGTTGGAGTCGATGTAGATCTTAGCCAAGGCGTTGTAAACAGCCTGCTGCTGGTTCCCGGCAGCCAACGTCTGTTCCAAGAAGGGCAAGAGAAGCTTGAGGCGATTACGAGACTCCACCTCAGCAACAAGCTCGTCGATCGGGATAGAGGAGGGTGTGACTGAAGCTAGGAGACTCTTGATGATGCTCTCTTCGCAGTCGACATCGAGTAGACCTCCAATGACCTGAGGAGTCCTGGCCGGGTTGACGCGCTGTACGTAAACCTCGATGGACTTGAACTGTTGCTTCTTGTACAAGTGCAGAACCAAGTCGTGGATGAAGTTGAAGCGGTCACAAATGATGATCAACGGTAGCTGCTCTGTCAAATTGGCCTCTTTCAAGTAGTTTTTAGTCTTCTCGGCCGGAATGCTGAAATGCTCGTTAGATACCCACTCACACGCTACATGAAGAAGAAGACTTACTAGTTGCTTTCACGGCAGATACGCTCAACTTCATTCAGCTGACCCATGGTTGTGGCGGCCTCAATGTACTTGAAGTGAACATCTGGGTCCTCGCTGACGTTGACGATGGAGCCAAGGAAGAAGTAGAGACCCTCAGCTGTACGGTGCTTCTCTAGAAGATCGATAATGTTGGTTGCACCAAGAAGGTCGGAGTACTTCTGAGCAATACGGATCACCGCTTGCAGGTTCTGTCGGATGTTGCTTGTAAGCATAGCATCCAGAGATTCCAGCGAGAGCTCAACGGTGAGCTGGCCAAAGTAGTTGATCAGCCATTCCTCTGGCAGCTTATCAGTCTGTACGATGATTCGCTTGATCGTGGTAGGGTCGTCGTTATGCTCCAAGGCGCGTGTAAGTAGGCCGGCATTCTCGCAAAGACTGGCGATGCGTGCCTTGTCGTAATGATGAAACATCTCGTTTCCAAGGATAGCATCAGCGACCTGAGGAGCGTTGAGCAGATTCATCTCGAGGAGCTTGGTTTGCAGGTGACTCTCCTCCTCGCGATCGTTGGAGAGCACATCCAAAAGGAAAGCGGTGGCTTGCTGAATCATGCCCTGAGACTGGAAGATGTCCACGACACGGTCGGTGCTGATGAGTGGCCCGCTCTCGTTCTTCGCAAGTTGGATAGCAAACTCGGCTCCCTTCTCAGGGTTCGACCTAATTACGTGCTGCAGGAGAACGTTGTAGTCCGCGGTGTAACCAACGGATGTACAGTACTGAACAATCATGTCGTAGTGACCCAGCTCGGCGAGAGAAGCAACAACCTTCTGAGGAACGTTGGCCTCCTTGTAGATGGCCAGCGCAAGGTTCAAGTCGTGGGGCTTAGCAAGGTCACCAAGCTCCTCGGAGCAGTGGAGCTTGCCCTCCTTGTGCCACTTCTCAATCAGATGCTTGCGACCCTGTGCGAAAACAGGACGAGCCAGCTCCAATGTCTCCTCACGGTTCAGACCACCCTTGTCAAGCAGCGAGCCGAAGTACTGCAAAAGAACAGTAATCTGGCCGGGCTGCTGGGGAACTGAGCGCAATCTATTGATTGTGTTCATTGTGCGGAGGAAACCACGGGGTGAGCTAGCAGCGACCTTAGCTGCCTCAGAGTAATTGCCCTGGTTCATCAACTGCTCGAATCGCTGGTTGTACAGGTTGTCGGCTCCAGGAAGACCACCCTTGGATGCAAGTTTATAGGCAATCTCCGCACACGCCGGGTTCTCCATGATGTAAGGAATCAGCGTATCCTCGCGGATAGTTGTGTGCAGCACCTGTCCCCGCTTGTTGATGACAACCACACCTGTGCCCTGGTCGTCGCGTGCGGTCGTGAAGACGGTCTCTTCCGAAATCCTGTTCAAGAAAAGAGCGGTACCAGTCTCGAGATCGTGCAAGTGGATGAAACCAAACTTGGTGATTACGATTAGAATGCCGTACTTGTGCGCAATGTGAATGCCGAGCGGGAAGTCGCCAGTGCCCTCAGCAGGCCAGTGGATCGGAATCAATCGCTTAGGGAAAGCCGGGTTTGCCGCGTTGTGGTCGACTTCGACAATGTTGATCTTGGCCTCGCCGGTTTGCGACTTCACGGCGAAGGCGAAGATCTTGGTATCGGTCGTCGCGCCGTCCAGACGGAGTGTGCCAAATGTGGCTGCGTGACCCTCGAGTGGCTGACTGACGTTCCTGGCCTTGGAGAACAGCTGCATATTACCGCGGATGCCCCCGTTGGCGCCGGCCGCAATGCCCACCAAACAAGACCAGCTCTCATCGTCGTTCGTTACGTAGTTGATGATCTGGTTGTTCTACGCTATACGTTAGGATCTGCCTACAGACGAACCCGAATGACCTACCTCGAGCTGCTCCTGGCGGTCGAAGATCTTGCGGGGTGTCGCAGTCTTCGATTCCAGCACATCCCAGTGGTACACAGCCTTGGAGCTGACCAGCGCAAGCGTAGTCTGGCTGATCCACCTCCAGAAAACAATGTCCTCCTGATGACTGTATGTTTGCAGTCGCTCCTTCGTCTCGAGGTTGAAGAGCTGTAGCGTTCGACCTTGCGCCTTGAGAGCAATGATAGGCTCAGTCAAGTGCATGATCGCGCTGTCGGCGCGAATCGGTCTACGGATGACATTGTTTGTGTTCTTCAGATCGATGATGACGGTCTCGGCGGGGGTGTTCGCATCGTTATTGACCTGGCGCACGCAAACGTACTTGTCGGATTCGAGGGTCTGCGGCGACAGTCAGAGCTTTGTCTAATGATTTATCTCTAGAAAACTGATCACATACACAGTTCTGCCATGATATCGATGCTGGCTGTTGACTCTGTTAGCTCGCTGCCCTCTCGCCTAGACTCCAACGGGAGCCTAGTTGGACATGTCAACTCACGAGAATGTTCAGGTTCGTAAGCTTTGAATTCAATTGTTAGCTTCTCTCTACCAGAGACCTAATAACACACATACCAGCGTCGGTTGTGCGACGTGCAATGGAACCTGGCGCTGGGCCATGTTTGCGACAGACCAGCTCCAAGCTCACCAGGGTGAGGGGGGCACGTAACTACGGGGGTATCGGAAGGGAAAGAAGTATTAAACCCAGATGCACAACTCCAGAGGCGCGCAATAGAAAATGAGACAGTGTCGGTAGACGGTGTGGGGTGGGTGGGATAGTGATGCTCAGGAGCTCGTTGTTGTCCACGGTTTCCACAGTACGCTGGAGCGAACCGGGCTTGGCCGGTCCAAAATAGGTAAAGCGTTGCAAGCGGGCTGACGTCGATTGCCGCGCCGATTTATACTGGAGCTCGATCAATCTCACTTGATGGAGGTTTCGTTGCGGTGAGGCTGCGCAACCGGCAAACCAGAAAGGAGCTGCAGTTGGGTGAGAGGCAGGATGTAGACCCTGACTTGCTCTCAAGGGTAGTTGTCAAACTCAGTTGGGCTATAGAATCTTATGTAGTCAAACCAAATACATGTCACGGTATCAAAAAACAAAACAGAGTCAGAACCACAAGCAATTGTGCCTCCCATCATTCGCCCATTATTACATCCCCTATTAATCGTTAGGTAACATCTCAATCCCCTTGACCGGTCCTTATCAGAAAAAGTCGTTGCTTGTCGTCGATCGTACAGCTAGATTCCAACTTCGTGAAACTTCGAATCTCGAACTGGACTGCCGTGGCGGCCCTTATCAACTTCGCTCGTGAATGTAGGTGGAGGAGCTAGACCCTCATCAAAGCGATCTCTAGCCTCCTCAAAGTCTGATGAAGCCCCCGTGGTATCGCTCCTAACGCGTTCCGCGCGGGGGCGGCCCCTTGTCAGATCTTCTTCGTCACTGCTAAGTGAGGAGACATCTGAGAAGCGATCCTCCTCTAACTCAGAGCCAGCCACAGGTTCGGACACATGAGGGACGTAAGCACTGACTGTAGGTTCCACGTCGCCTAAGTCAGTAGGGCGGTTTGTGGAACTAGCATCAACATGAGAAGCAGATGGCGCTGCTGAGGAGTGCGATTTGGATTCGGACGCCCGGAGGGTGGCACCGCCAATGAATCCAGCGTTATCCTTCTCCGTGCTCTTGCCATCCGTCTCGGTTGTATTGGTCGGCTCATGCTTAGAACGGCGCTTCAGTTTGTTGAAGATCGACTTGATGCCTTTGGATGAGGTTGGGGAAGTCGCCTTGGTCGAAGGTGCTGTAGCGGTCGAGTCTCGTGTAGGCACAGTGGTGGTAGAGTCTACTGCAGCCGTAGTGCCGTCCGATATTCCTGTTGGGGCTGTGAGGTCTTCGTTTGGGTCGTTTTTCCCATCGGTGACGCCAGTTGTTGCAGGTGTCGAGGCTGTAGGAGTCGCGACGACTGCAGTTCCCAGTGCAGGACCAGTTGCAGGCACTGCTCGAGCAGCTTCTCTGGATTTTCGCTTTTCCTCCTTAGCCAGACGATCCTCTTCGGCCTTCTTAGTCTTTTCTGCTTCTTTCGCCTGCTTCGCGGCTGCCTTCTCTTCAGCATTACGAGCCTTAGACGCTCTCTTATCTTCCTCTGGTCATGGTCAGTGCTGTCTTTGACATCATATTACGAGTGATTACCTTTTCCCCTCTTCTCCTCGGCCTTGATCTCTGCCAGGCGTGCCTTCTCTTCCTGCTCCTGGCGTTGTTTCTTCTCTAGCTCAAACTGCCTTTCGGCATCTTCGGCTCTCCGCTTCTCAGCTTTGTCCGTGATTTCGTCCAGTGTTGGCTGAAGCCTCGCTTGGGCAATGGCATCGATCTCGGCCTGCTCCATCCACTTTCCGTTACCGATGTTGACTCTGCCGTGGTTCTCCATGCGAGCTTCAGAGTTGGCAAGCGCCCGTTGACGCGCCTTCTGATCCCAATCATCTGCCTTCTGTGGCATCTTGCCAGTTTTATTATAGACGTCTTTGTCAAGACCTCGCATTTGAGCTTGTACCTTGCGTTCTGCTGCAGCAATCAGACTCCTGCGATCCTGATCGCGCTTCTTCGCATCAACGTCAGCCAGCTGTTGGTTGAACTGCTGCATCTGGTGACGAATGCGCCTCGAACGGAAGTCATCCTCATCAGAATCGCTTTCTTCAGGTGCTTCTGAGGTGCTGCGAGCCCGAGGCCTTCCTCGTCGCATGGAGAGCTTGGAACGGCCCTGCTTCTCGTAGCCATAGTAACTTCGATAGGCAGCATTCTCGTCGTAGCCGATCTTAGCGAGCCGTTCTTGGGCAAGTTTCTGTGCTGCTTCCTGGATGCCAATGTATTGCATGGCCTGTTGTTTGAGGTCTCCTTCACTTGTGACCACTGGTTGTTGTCCATGAGCGGCCGTGGCGCCTGTGCGAGCAGCCGATGCACCAGAAGCTTCATCGATCTGCTGTTGTTGGATATCATATATCTTCTTGGCCATGACAACGGCTGAAGCTCGGAGAGCATCATTATGTCTCCTCTCTTCTACTTCCAGTGAAACAGGAGGTGCACTCATGTACATCTCTCTAGAGCTTTTGGCGTGCTGGATTCGTGCAGCCTCCATAGCCCCGGATCCAAGCCTGTTCGAATCCTGAGACTGAACCGCTGGTGCTTTCGACGCTCGCATTGATGGGCTGTGCGCTATCGTTGCAGCATTCAAGGCATTCTTGGCGGAATTCTTGGAATCAGGGTAGAGCGGAACAGACATAGGAATCGACTGTGCGCGTTTGCGACCAGAGGCTGAGTGAGCTCCAGTAGCTGCGAGAAATGCCTTCTTCTTTCCATCGTCAGTGTAGCCATAATCGATCTGCGGACCAAGGCCTGTTTTGCGCATAGCAATGGTAGCTGCCGAATGACCATCTGCACTGGCTTCGGGCTGCCACAAGTTCAGCTTTCCACCGTCCCTGTGCGCCAAAAGAGCTGCTTTAGACCCTGCAGCGCTTGCCTCTGGCTGCCATAATGGCTTCATTTTGTAGTCGTTCGCCAACAACGCGGCCTTACCGGCAGCGGACGATTGTTCAGGTTTCCACCACTCTGGACTCTTTTTGTTCTGGTTTGCAAGAAGCGCAGCCGCTCCGGCGGATGATGAGGTGTCAATACCAACTACTGGGAAGCTAGGAAGATCGCTTGCTTTTGCGTATTTCAAGCTAGCGGCAGCACCTATGTTGATGTCAGAATCACGTTCAGAGGACTTGTTTATCTTACGCAACCTACTTGCTGACGAGAGCTTTCCGTCCGGTCCGAGCGGGTTGATCTTCTGCCTCTCGTTGGCTGGCCTTGTGCTGTATAAGGCCGCAGCCGACGCCTGGTTCTGCAAAGCATTGTTTTGAGATTGATGCGAATGCGCCGATGGATCAGGACATCGCATGCCCCCATCGGTGGAGGCCTTTGGTGGAGCATCTGCCGTGCTCTTCAGGGGTGCGCCATCGTCAATGTGGGGAATAGCGGTGGACAACCCGGTTGTCGCCATGCTGGAAACTTCAGGTCGAGGTGATCGTCGCAGGGTTACTCGTACCTGTTCAGGTTGTTGAGGGAAGGTAGGATTTCTGTAGCAATAGAGGATGTGACGTGCCCAAACCTAGCCACCTTGCAGCGGCCATGCTAATAATGATGGACTGGTGTAGCTCATAGGGTCTGGTTCGGTGATGTCATTGCTCACACTGACGCAGCCAGAACACGAACTATGAGCCGCGGCGATCTTCCGCAACACATCCTTTCTAACCGCTTTGAGTCTCGATCATACGTGCCCTGGCTGGTCACACACCTGTCCCAACCTCAACCGGCCACCCTAATCATGGAAATGGAAAAGGCCTGTGGCATTCTGCGGGACCTCGAAACTTGTGTTAATCGCCAAGAACCCTACTTGTCGCCTGACAGCCTCGTGAATCCAGACGCGATAGAGCTGCCATGCTAAGAACTTCTGCATTGCGATTTGACACATGCTGTATGGGATATTCCAGACATCTTCACCGCACGAACGAATGGCTCCCCTGCGCTGTTGGGCTTTGCCTCGCAGACTCGACGTGTGTGACAAAGAACACTAGAGCTTTTGCCTGAATGACATGGCTACACTGTTGAGGTACGTTTGGAGCTCATTTCCAGATGCACCACAGTCTTATTTGAAACTAATCATGTGAAATAGCAAAGCTGCAGTGTAGGTCTCAAGAGCCCCTACAATGCAAAATTGGTGCTTTCCAGTCGTGATCTTTTCATTGACTATGACGTCTCTATCGTAACTCCAGTCGTGGTGCCAGAGCTTTATGTCCCCAGTGCTTCACGGCTCTGTCTCTCAACAGGCATCGTGTTCCTGCCAAACGCTTTCAAGTCTTCATGATTTGAGCGGCATGTCACCTACTTAAGGTATCGCAACCTTGATATCGTCTTCGTACTCAACGTCCTTGATACCATCCTTAGTGATCACCTTGACGAAAACACCCTTGAAGTCGATCGGCAGGCGGCGCTTCAGCTCCTCCGTACACATCCTCATGATCTTCAGGCCCTGCTCATAGTCGATGTCGGGGTTGTGGTGCTTGTCAAGTAACGAGAGGCAGTAGTACCTGGATATGTGTTAGCTTGCTTCGAAGCCACATGTGTATTTGTTTGCCATGACAAAGGGTCGAGTAAGAACATACTGAGCATATCCATGTGCCGCGTATGGGACAGGTGCCAGACTGGCTAGGTAGTCGATCCAGTATAGTGTGGGCTTGTCGGCAATGCTGTCATATCCTCCCAGCAGCAAGTTTACCGTGTAGGGTTTCCGTGATCGCAAAGCGCGCGCAAGCTCCCCACGGACGAAGTTGGCCGTGGCAGCAGGTGACAGCTCCATGTTGTTGCGCATCGAGTACAGCTGGACATTTGCTTGGATGTATTCGGCAAACTGCACTGTATCACCAGCCTCTCCAGAGAACGCCATCAGCGTGTGCGGGTTCAGTTCTCGGGTCTTGTCATCGGTGGCCTTGAGGACGGTGGCGCCTCGCATGGCGGCTTTGGAGGCGGCGATGAGGGTGAAGTCCTTCCCCGTGATACCAAGTAGAACCTCCCTGCACACTCATCAGTATTTCGATGTGACTGCCAGTACACTCCTCTTACATGTTGACTTGCTGCGGTGTGATGAGGGACGAGGTCTTCGGGTGGTCAAACGTAGAAGTGGGTAAGGCTCAGAGCGATGCAGAGTCCCCAACTGAGCTAAACTCTATGTGCAAGCTGCGATTGTAAGAAGCGTTGTGAAAGTGAGGGATTGTTTGATGGTCGCCGTCGCCGTTCAGGCAGCTCCACGACGCGGCGGCGGCGGTGGTCGTAGCTTCCCCAGCTCCGGCCTTGGCGGACAGCGTAGGCAATCGAGCCCGCCTCAACTTGAGCTCCAGCATCACCACCAACAAACAGCCAACCGCCGCCTCACCCTGCACCCACCTCACAGTAGCGTTCTGTACCCGATCCTCTCTGTTCCAACGTATTTGATACCTACACGATGGCCGCTATCTTCTCTGGAGCGCCTCCGCAGGGTGGCCCAGGCTACTCGTTCAAGAGCACCCCCACAGCGGTTCCCTCAGGCGAGAGACAGCACGGCTTCTACCCGTTAGTCAGCTCGGGAATGCAGGTTATGATCAAATCACTAACGGTTGTAGATACACTGACAATGGCGGCTCAACATTGGGCATCTCTGGCGCTGACTTCGCCATTCTTGCTGGCGACACTCGGTCCACATCCGGTTACAACATCAACACACGATACGAGCCTAAGCTTTTCAAGATCGGCGGTGAGGGACCTGACAATAAGGGCGCGCGGATAGTGCTCTCAGTAGTCGGTTTCGCCGCGGACGGCCACGCGCTGAAGGAGCATCTCGACACCATTGTGAAGATGTACAAGTACAAGCACGGCAAGCCTATGACTGTCTCCGCGTGCGCACAGCGTCTCAGCCACATCCTCTACAACAAGCGATTCTTCCCTTACTACGTACACGCCATCATTGGTGGCTTGGACGAGGATGGCAAGGGTGCGTTGTACTCATACGACCCGGTCGGCAGTTACGAGAGGGAGCAGTGCAGAGCAGCGGGCGCGGCGGCGTCGCTCATTATGCCCTTCTTGGACAACCAGGTCAACTTCAAGAACCAGTACGAGCCGGGCAGCGGGACAGGACACAACCTGAAGACTGTCGTGGCACAGCCACTGCCTCAGAATCACGTCGAGGACTTGGTACGAGATGCGTTCACAAGTGCTGTGGAGAGGCACATCGAGGTCGGTGATGGGCTGCAGATGATGATCATCACTAGTGATGGTATTCACGAGACGTTCACGCCGTTGAAGAAGGATTAGATGAAGTACCTGAAAGAGAGAGGCTTAGACGACACCAACGACACGAAGACATCCGTAAAGGATGCATATGAACAGCATGATACAATCAATGCACAGATCGATTGACTTCCACGGATGAACATGAGTGTAGATTTGGAGCTACAAGGCTTGAGGCTGTCCTCAGATCCCATTGCTAGAGCTGTCTCACCCACTCACGCTCAATTTGACTGCTCACATTCTGAAGGAAGGCGTCTGCGCCACCTACAAACCACGCCGTAGCCAATGGTGGCAGGTTGTGTAGAGTCGATCAAGTCAGCACCATCCGCCTTATTCTCCCTTCTTCTCACCTTCTTCACCACCCAGATGCGTTGTCCGATCAATGTCTAATCTCTTCTGAAAGTAATCTCCCACCCCAAACTCATCATAAACCTCCCCCTCCTTTCTAAACTGCTCTAAAACACTAACCTTCGCATCCTCATTTGGGCTAAAGAAGAATGGCAAGCTATACCTCTCCTCGCCGCCCATATTCCTCACCCTGTGCACAGTACTCTGCCACGTTCCTCCCGTCACCAACTTCAAGAAATCCGCAATGTTGACCACAAACGTATGCGGCTCAGGATGCACAGGCACCCAGACGCCATTCGCATTTAGCACCTCGAGCGCCGGCTGTGCGGTGTGCGACTGGCACACGAGAGTAAACCAGCAGAAATCTGTATGCGCACCGATCCCAACATCGGCCTCGGATTCTTGCGGTGGATAGTGTACCGCTCGAATGTTGGTCATGGGGCATGTGGTGATGGCGTCGAAAGCGTTTTCGGGGAGATCGAGGGCGAGGGCGAAGATGCGGAGGAGGCGTTTGCTGAAGGTGTACATGGCATTGTAGTAGCGGTAGATTGCCGGGCGCCAGAAGAGGGCGGAAGGGTGGGTGGGCCATTGGTTCCGTGGTTCTGCGGTGGAGGGTGTGATGGGGCGGTTTTGTTCGGAGTCTGTGGCATCTTCGCCCATGAGGAAGCCTTCTTTGAGATCTGGGGGTGTGAGACTGTGGCTTTCTGGACTTGAGCGATTGTGAGGGGCGTACCTCCTCTTGTGCTAGGATCGAGTTTCCCTTCGAGGAAGGCTTCGTATCTGGAATACGCGTTAGCGACAATAGAAGCGCTGAGATTAGTCACAGCCTACCCTCTGAATTTAGGTGTCTTCTGGTTGTGCACTTCCATCTTGACTTCAGTGGGTAGATCGAAGAACTTCTTCGTTGCCTCAAACGTGTCATTCAGCAGGCTCTCGTCGACACCATGATCTACTGCGTAGAAGAACCCAATGTCTCTGCATGCAGCTCCCACTTCCCGTGCGAGTTGTTGACGGTCTGCGAGATCATTGGAATATATGCGTTGAAAGTCGATCTTGGGAAGCTCGCTGAAGGTCGACTTGGCTGCAGTGCCAGTTAGGACTCGTCGACGTCCTGGAATTCCTCCATCATGATAGTGTACCCAAGTCTCTTCTGTTGTTGTTACCGTCGTAGACATAATGGGCTGGAACGGATACGACAGTCGTGTCAACAGGTTGATCTCAACAAGATAGACTGGTACAGGGATATGGTCGAAGTAGTCAATCGATAGGCACTCTGTGGTGTTGGCTAACCTGTTCTTATACTGGGACCGAATCTGTCTCTTGCGCTGAATTTCGCCTCTGTGAGCCTGATTCAACGATGTTTGAGGGGTATCTTCGTTTTAGCTGTTTAAGCCAAAAGTAGATGCAAAGAGTGGTAATTGAATTGCGACGACCTGAAAGAAGAGGCAGTCTTGTGGGAGTGTTTCGACTTAGAAGTACAACCTAATGCGCCAGAATTCAAGCAGAACAAGCCCATAGCCATTTGGTTGTCAAGATATAGACAACGTCGGCTACGAGTGTGGTAACCCGGTGGAAATCCTACGTGTCGCCAGCGATCTTTACACCATTCTGGAAGCGGACATTGCTGGCACAGGTGGTCCGGCAACTTAAGCACGTAATGACGAACCATCATGTTGTCCTTCACGAGGCATATGCAGAGGGCTGTATATGGTGAGCAAAAGCAGCGATGGGCAGACGGAGATGACCACGGTGACCATAGCACTGGGACGGAGCAGCACGCCGCACGCTTTGATAAGGTTTTTTCGCCTGCATAGAAGCAGGATATGGTATCATGCCTGCAAAGATCTCGGCATCATGAATAGTGGATTGAGGACCAGTGATGGCTGTTTCGCTCCCATGCTTTGCCCCACTGTGACGACCCCGCATTGTGCACACCAACCTGTAGGGGACCTTGGATCCTACTTGCGGCAAAAGAAAGCATGTCGAAGGTAGCTTGCAAATAAGGACAAGGCTGTGGTTTGTCATAATTGCAGCGGTTGTGACAGTCAAAGGTCGAGGACAAATTGTTGGCAGAGGAGTGTAGTAGTATTAGGTATATCGTGTAGCACTTCCAATCCCTGACGTGATGCACCGAGAGTGGTATCAAGAAACGCAATCCAACTCCAGGGTATCATAACAAACAAAAGACACCCTGCTTCCATATCTCATCATTCAGCTTCCACCTGCACTTAGAAAACCAGGAGGACAGATCGCTTGGGCTGACCAGTTCCTAGCTCTCGCAACCAACCCATCCCTACTGACTCACTTGAACAAGCCCTTGACCTTGGACAAGAGACCCTGCTCAGTGGAGGCACCAGACTCAGCACGCTTGGCGTCGCCACTCTTGCGCTCCTCGTCGGTGATAATGTTCGCAGCACCGCCGCGCCCGTAATGTACAGCACCCTTGGGCTCTGAGATCTTCGTGGGGCCGTTGACGTCTTGCGCGAGACGAGCGTGCTCGGGGTTGTCATTCTTTGCCATGTTGCCCTGTCCACCGCGACCGGTGGTGTATGTGTTCGACTTGATGGTGGGAGTGACGAGATCTTCGGGCTTGGTGTACGCAGTGTTCACATCGGGCGCAATGTTACCTTCTCACCGTGTCAGTGGTAACTTCTACAATATCAACTCTAGTGTTGTCTGCGCCAATGCGGAGCAGTCCTGCGACTGATCCGTGTGCAGTGAAGGCGCTGGGAATGCGCAAAAGAGTCTTCCGTAGACCTGAGACTCACCTGCGCCGCCGCGGCCGTGGGAGGCAATGCGGTCCTGAGCTGGTCGTGTAGTCATTTTGATGTAAGTGCGGTGTGGGTTCTTGAGGGCGCGGATACTGTGTAGTATATAGATCTTCACGGTTGCGTAGGAGTGATCGACCGCGAGGCGAGAGAACGACAAAGACAGTGTCCAACAGATGACGCGATCGCTTGTTGACCCTTAAAAGGCTCTTGAATCGCTCTTGGCTTTCACAGTACCCGCGACCAAAGCAAGCGGCTCAGCACTGCGGCCGATGCGAACCAACACCATGGCCTTATCAACCTTTCTTGATCTTCAGCATGACCCGTCTGTTCGTGTCTGGGCGCGCCCGGCGCCGTCTGCCTTTTACGCGATCCGTCGCCTTGTGACCGGTGAGAAGTCGCTGTGCTGCGCGTGCCTAACACTGTTTTCGGGTTGAAATTAGTCATTTGCGTGCCCTTCGGCGGGGTGCGAGAGAACGTGCACGATCGCCAGAATACGTCATTAAGATCTCTGTCTCGAGGCACTGTTGCCTTATCTAAGGGTCTTTTGAACATCTGCCACGTTAGATGGACCGTTTGCGGATTGACAGCTTTTCGATGGAGAGCATCGTTGCGAAGGAGTTGAGTTGCAAGAACCTTGCGAATGATCTGAAAGCAAGAAGCAAACACGCATGTAATGGTATTATTGATGGTTGCCAAGGCGTGGGGTGGGGTACATGAACACCAGATCACGGATCAGATCTCCACTTCTTCGAGTATTGTACCACTGAATAGTGCATGCTAGAGGCTTGGATACTCATGTCTGCTTGGATCGGCCGTACGATACAGATCAGATCAATTTTTCATGATAGGCAAGTACTGCTGGCTGGTAACTAAGGGTGTTCATTGCTGCCTTGCTAAATTACTATGCTTATCGTAGCGCAACTGTCCCTTGCTGTCTATGAATGACTGTCATACCGTGGTATGGGATCCCCACTCGTCTAACTGCAATCTACTATGCTGGTTGAAAATCTAAAAATCTGAGGCTGCCCTCAATCTTGTAACAACGCCGTCTAACCCAAAAACATGCGTTGAAAACGCGTGGTATCATACAGCCATTCCAATGTTGTACACCTAAAATCAATCCAAAAACGCCCAAAAATGCCGAGAAAACCGCAGAACGCTGCAATATACATGATATGCGCTGAAATCCAGATAGTGAAGTAGGTGTTGGCGAGGTCGAGGTGTGTAGCATGCCGAAGCGAGTGTTGAGTGTTAAGCGTTCATGTTGTGACCGCTTCTGCCGATTATCTCAATGTCTCTTTCGCAGAGGAGACGTTGGATTCGACACAGCCAATATGGTTCATATCGACGAATGACTTGTAATGGTCAGATCAAGTTGATGGCAGACTCAGATGATCAACATACTTGAGCTGACGGGAGCTTCTTAGCCACCATCGCGGGACTCGGGGCCACCACGCATGGCTTTCATCATGGGCAAGTTGAACTTGGCGGATCGGTTTGGTGAACCACCGTCGCGGGACTCAGAACCACCGAAGAGGTTGAGGACGTCGTTGCTGAAGCTGGGGACTCGCATGATGATGGATGTTTTATGTGTTCGATATGTGGCTTGGTTGTCGAAGGCGTTGTAAAGGCTGCGGGCTGTGGTATCCTATGAAGGTAGGCAGACTGTAAGGCTCGTTGTATTGTGTGATGGTTTGCAACGAGTTGGATACCTTAGGTATATAAGCCCGTTGTGCTCAGAGGCCTGCTAGAGGCGCCACCATCTGTCCTGCCTCATTCAGTCTCTCAGGAACAGGCAAACGACTGCCTGCTTGTCCGGATCATGACGCAGAGCTCAATGCAATTCCCCGATGCACTGAATGGTGAGTATGAAAGGACGATGCTGCGCCACTCCTGGCCAATTGATGACCATCATTGGCTGAAGCCTGATGAATAAGGCGATTGATAGGCTGCCATCACCTTTAGCGCGCATTTCGCTGTCCTGGAGAACGCGCTGGTGACTCCTTCTGTCCACCGCGAGAGGGCCTTCTAGCGGGTCATAGCCACATTGCCGATGCCGAATTACGAGACATGCCATGGTCTTGAGGCTACCTTTCAGGCAGAAGGGCGGCAGGCGGTGTCTAGTCGAAGAACCCCCAGTTCGCTGCCTGCTAGGCTGAACAATTCCGTCAAAGCGTGCTCGGGCGCACAGCCGCTTTGGGGGCTGTTGCTGCGGCGAAACGGGCAGACTTCAAGGCACACAACATGCCTCAGAGTCACTGCCATTTTGATAAGTACTCCCCGGAAGTCCTTCGAATGCTGAGAGATGACTCTTTGCTGCCTGCAAGCTCGTTCACCGGAGACACAGCCCGGCGTCGGTGAGTACAATCGAGGTTGTTGAAGTTGCGATGTTCTTGCTGCGCCTCATAGCGTTCAGTACCAATCGCATACCCGCTAGCGTACTCAAGGGGCTCGTCGTCTCGAAACCCGAAACTTGAGACAAGTCGATCGTGCTGCGTGAGAACCCGCGATGTTGGAGATGACCATGTTGCCAGAGAAGGTCGATGCTGAAATCCGTGTACAACATATGACGCACAGCGTCGAATGGGTTTGGTTCCGCGAATCGTGTCGTTTTTGGAAGGTCCAGGGAAGGCGCAGTTGTTTAAAATCCCTGGTTGATACTGGATGGCTTCCCTATCGAGCATGTTAGCAATGACAGTCCAGCCAACGTTGTTCGAGGGCGACTCACTACCACCGTCGCGAACTTCTCCGTCACCAACAAGTTTGGGTGCTGTCTTCATGATAGGTGCCATTATTCTGGGATCGATCTCGGGATTTTGGAGAAATGCGATCTGAAAGGGTGTTTATAAGGGTGTAACTGTGCAGCGGTGTTTGATGTCTGAGACTGAATAGAACGGCAGACTTAGGATTCACAGTGCGTTGGAAGTATCGGTACTCTGTTACAAGCGGGTTGCAGAGATGCTTTTGTATTTGAGAGCTACTAAGAACAGCCCTCCTAGTATCATGACTATTATAAGCCTTCATCATTACTCAAGCACGGAGCAACAAGTGACAGACACAGAGGGCAACCAACAGTACGTGGCCCTGCCAGGTACGTACCGCCGAGCACAGCTCAGCGAGTGAAGCTTGAATTGCCTCTCCAGGAAGCTCCAGGACGGTACCTGAAAGGGGATGGAACGAGACAAAGGTCTATGGCCCACTAATTGTGACACGCCTCCCAATCGTGCTTCCGCCTCATCAATCGGTGTCTCAAGTCTGACGTCTACAGCACTGACAGTCAAGGTTGATAACATAAGCTGTCGCGAGATCACGAGCAAGGACCTTGAAGGGCTCAGGGTCGGCATGGGCAAACCCACTTGCTTCACTTTCACCATTGGCTCGCGGAACTTTCGGCCAGGCCTTCCACCCCCTCCAGCATCATCCCCATGCGCGGCTTCTAGCCGCCTTCTTGCGTCTTCGGTGCAGCACAGGCGTGGCGGAAACATTGCGTCTCAAACCATTCTGGCCCACTGAAACCACATGCGCTGGCCACACAGCGTCAGAGGTGTGGCTAATTAAACACGCTGTCACGTTAGAGGCGAGCCACGATGCGCAATAAGGCTGAACTCTGTCCACTCGGGCACCATACTCAGATTGCACGAACAACACGTGGAGCGTTCGGAGTCTCCTCGCCGGTGTTCGCGCCGGCTTCTCGACCAGCGTGCCCGTGTTTCATCCCTTAATCGCAGCCAGAACGCGGTCGCTGTTGAAACAGGGCTCTTTGCGTCGACCCTCACCATTGCGCCGTGGCGGTTGTTTGACAGCTGTGCCCCGTCGCCCTTGTCCTGTGATAGCCACTCGCAGGGCGAGGGCTGCGCGTAACTACGAGCATAAAAATCTGTCGCGGCCAAAAAGGAGCCAAAATGTACGCACACTTGAGCCCTGGATTGGCGCGATGAAATAGGCCTTCGGCGCTGCGACAAAAGCAGAGTTTCGCTGACTGTCAAGGAGGACCATTATTGCGCTCTGAGCTAGTGATATTCAGCACCACTCTCTCTTGACCTCCCGAGCTCTATCCATCATAATGTGACTGCTTTTTCCTTGCACAAGCTGTTGAATGGTTGCGTATGGTAATGCTTTCTAGCGTCTATCTCGGTCCTTCGGTCATTAGGATCAACCGGCAGCCTCACCATTGGTCACCGCAGAGAATGCGGCCAAATTGATGACGTTAGTTGCCGTGGCATCGCGAGCGTCGCTTTAGAGTTGTGCAATAATGTGGGTACTCCTACGGATTCACGCAGATGTGCTGCAAGCTCCCGCTCCGTCGATCCACAATCCTTCTTTCAATCCCCACAAGAACAAAGCAAACATCAATATAGAGAAACCACTCGTAAAGCTTCTGGTGGTACAGTGAATATAAGTTGCGCTGATAAGGCCGAATATCAGCCAATGGCCCGATTGTGTGTAGATAATGTCTCAATAGCTGACTGCGTACTCTCTCTGAAAGGAGACGGCAACGGCAAAGCAAGAAGACCACAAACAAGGAAGAGACCAACGGACAGTGGTGGAAACCGCCAGTGGCGGCCTTCCATGCAGTTGGATTTTTCCGCAGCACCATCTCGTCTTGGTCGCTTCAGATGTTGGAGGGTTCGGTCTGGTCGCGGAAGCTGCAAGCCACTTGCAGCGCGATGCTCAAGTTGGGCAACGCTTGCTACTTTGGTACTCCAATAGCTCACGACGGCTGA
The DNA here is from genome assembly GCA_022560025.1 of Stagonosporopsis chrysanthemi. Taxonomy (NCBI): domain Eukaryota; kingdom Fungi; phylum Ascomycota; class Dothideomycetes; order Pleosporales; family Didymellaceae; genus Stagonosporopsis; species Stagonosporopsis chrysanthemi. The sequence continues at coordinate 291,744 of JAFISE010000004.1, read as the reverse complement.
TCAGCCGCCCAAGCTATTTACCTCAAGCCTTCCCAGAGCTTCTGCGCCGCTCGTAATTGCTTTATCTGCTGTTATTCCTAGAAGTGAACTTCCCATCCTACAACTTACTTCGCCTCCTCATTCTTCATTCCGCTAAGCTTCAAGATGCGCTTCTCCATCGTTGCAGCGGTCGCTACCTTGAGTGCCACTGTCGCCGGCCAGGGCCTTGCATCAATCCCTCCTTGCGCCGTAAGTGCAAAAAAAAGCTCTTGAGGAGCAGCAGCTGAATCGCTACCAGCAATCATGCTTTGGCACCGACAATCTCGGCACTTGCAGCCTCATTGATGTAGCCTGCATTTGCGGCAGTTCAGCAATCACCCAGGTTGCATGCTGCGTACTGTCATCATGCAATCAGGCTGATATCGACAGTAAGTGTTATCAATCAGAGTGTTCGCAAGAGATTGACGCCTTGATCAGCTACCATCGACTTTGCATCGACTCTCTGCAGAGGAGCCGGCGTGACTCTCAACACCAACCCTGACTGCGGTGCGACAAATTCAAGCGCTTCTGCCTCTGCCTCTTCCTCTGCCTCTGCTGCCGCCTCGAGCTCAGCGTCCGCATCTTCGTCTGCGTCTGCAGCTGCCTCCAGCGCAGTGACCGCTATCACTGGATCCAACACTCCGTCTGGTAGTGCAACCCGCTCTGCATCTAGCGGTGCCTCGAGCAGTGCCGCAGCCACCGCTGCTACCGGTGCTGGTGCTTACCAGACTGCGGGCCCTGTCCTTGGTCTTGGTGTGGCAGTTGTCGGTCTGCTTGCTGCCTTGTAGATGGTAGCGGCTGCTGATCGGACTGTACAATCGGCGACGCATGGAGGGTAGAGATGGAATGTAGGAGTACATGACCAATAAAGTGGCTGAATTGACTACTCAGCGTTTGTTATGAATCAAGCGACATGTCGTGGTTGAGTTAACCCTGAGCTCTGAACGTGGGCGGAGCCTAGTTTATAATTAGGATTATAAATCGTAGTAATTGGTGTTTCTGGTAATGTCCCAGTAGTAAGCGAATACTTCACCAAGCAATGTTATGTACCTGCGTGTTGTCTTGTGTTCCCCGGGTGCAGCTTTCAGGTGTTTGACGGTGGTACGGAGTTCGCGTGCACCACGTTTCTGTCAAAGCTTCCAGCGTCATGTCTCCACCTACCACCGAGTCCGCCCGCACCTCGCTCGTTCTCCGCACCGCTCACGAGCTGACATGAAAAGGGCGTGAACATGACCATAGTCTTAGTTGCAACTCATGACGATTGATTGTGACTTACCACAGCCAGGAAAATGGCTACCAGATCCAACTTTAAGCGGGCGCAGCCACAGGCGCAGCCGTCGCTCCTGGCCTCGCTACGGAACACGCAGATGATGGACGAGTCGAAGGCCATTCTGCCGGCAGGTGTGTATGAGTAGAATATCGCAGGGTCTGTTTGACTGATGTCGTCTGAAGAAATCATCAACACAATCCTCGATTATCTCCCCATAGCCGACATGTTCACCTTCGCCCGTACTTCAAAGCGCATGCAGGAGATGGTGTACGACGATACTCGATGGGTACACAGGCTAAAGAGCATGGGCTGCTGGAATGATGTGGAGGCCAAACAACGCTTTGAAGAGGCCATGCGCCGGAAACTTGAGATACAAAAGGCTGAAGAAGCGCAAAGAACAGGCGTACCTCCGCAAGGAAGTGGTGCCGGCCTTGGGATAGGCGGCATTGAACAGCCTCGGGACAGCATGACGCTGTTCGATGCAGATGAAGACATACAACGACAGTCGACAGAGCACACGTCTCGAGGGAGATCGTCAACGCTCGATAAAGGATTCAACGACATGACCTTAACGCCTACGTTTACGGGAGCTCAGGCGAGATCACCTATGATAGATCCGCAGGCAGCATTGAAGATCATAGCAGGTGTGCGGTCAATCAGAGGTCGAGCGCGTCAGGAATATGGAAAGGTTTATGGAGCATTGTCACCGTATTATTTCGATCTGGCACGCTCGAGAAGCCATATCGACCCGGTCCTCTTTCGCACATATCGAGACCCGGAACAACAGGCACAAATGCTCGCACAGCTCCAGACCTTTGCGAAGAGCGACTATGCGCAAGGCTGGAACCAGCGCGAGGAGAAACTGGACACAATGACTGGCATATTCGAGAATGCAGTACTTCGTGAATTCGAGACTGGCTGCGAAGAGAAGGACTATGATGGTCGCATGAAAAGATTCGCGTCCGTACTCTATCTCCTGAACGGTGGAGCAGCCTGTCTGGACTCGTATATCCATAACCATCCGTTGATGCTAGACAAGGAAAAGCTTGGAAGCCCTAGAGACTGTCTCTCAGGATTGAGCTCGAGTCAGCTCACACTGGAACCATCGCGCAAGTTCTTTCATAACGTAGCAATCGCTATGAACGACGAGACAGTAGTCATCGATCGTGTATTTCCATCAAACTTCGACGTGCTTCAACCGTTCTTGGAACGCGTTGCAGAAGACATTGTCTCCGAGTACATCACAGCTCTTTTCGACGAGGCGCACGATATCAGCACCGATGTATATCTCAAAGCTGTAGCCGGCGTGTTCGACCAAGCCACACAACTTGCCATTTCTCTAAAGCCAACGAAGGGCTCGAAGGCTAACTTTCAAGAAGAGGCAGTTCGCGTCATTTCCCGATGCTTCGAGCAGCACATTGATCTATATCTGCAAGAGGAGCTGGACTTCTTCAAGCAAAAGTCGGTTGAACAAGTTGAGGCATGGGAGAAGCGACTCAGCGAGGAAGAGCAAACGACCGAAACGTTCTACATGTCCAATGTCAACCGCAAAGCCGCCAAACAGGACTTTCTCTCGTCCTTCAAGAAGGTCGTGATGATGCCTGTCAGTGTCCTTCCGACCATGGGCAGCTCTGGATCTAGGACGTCTGTGGTTGCTGCACCTACACCCAATGGCAACGGAACACTGGAGACACCCCGATCTGGCACCCCCTCTGGAGATGGTTCACGCTCGCCAGGTCTACAAGCACCAACAACTGAGCTCGCGGCAAAAGCCGCTATCATGAACTCTCGACTAGAAGGCATTCGAACGCTCTTCAGCATCGAGGTGGCTCTCGACTTGACACACAAAGCCAAATCAGGTCTCGAAAGAGCTGCACGCTTTGTTAGACTTGGTGGACAGTCTGGCGAAGAAGCAAAGGAGCAGTGCGAACAGATCTTCATCTACCTTGTGCAGATCCTCGGCACTAGGCATATGAAGCTAGGCTTCGACAAAGCTGTCAGCCATCTTGCGGACTATAAGCCCCGTGAAGTCGCCGATCACAGCAAAGAAGGAGTAGCACCATTAGTGGCCTTCCTGGAGCTTGTCAATGTTGGTGATCTTATCCAGCAGATGGTGGAGGTGTTCTATCTGCAAGAGCTAGTCGCCGGTAACCTCACCGATCGTGATGACTTTCTCAGTCTTGCAGCCAAGGAGAAGAAGAAGTTTGAGCAGATGCTCGATGAACGCGTTGCCGCAGGGCTCAACAAGGGTATCGATGTACTGATGGACGAGGTGGAGTACTTGTGCGGCACTTTGCAACAGCCCTCGGACTTCAACCCTCCAGTGGGGCCCAACGGGATAGCACAGCTTTCAGACATCGGACCCAGCGAGACAGCCAAGCGGGTTGTCGACATGGTGTCATCGCATACGAGCATGTTGGTTGGTAGCACAGACAAGAATGTGCTGGACGTCTTCAACCAGGAAGTTGGAGTACGGTTGTTCACAGCAATCTGCAAGCACCTCAAGCGACAGCGAGTGAGTGTCGATGGCGCTATTGTGCTGATCAGGTGAGATTTTCTTCACAATTTTTTGTTTGTTTATTACTGACGACCCACAGTGACATGAATGCGTACAATGCATACATTGTCTCGCTGCGCAACAAACCACTCATGCAATACTTTGCGGCTCTTCGCGAGCTGTCGCAGATTTACCTAATTGCGCCAAAGGAGGCAAAAGAAATCGCGACTATTATAGCAGACACAGATCGCTACCATGGCATTTTCAGGGCAGAGGAGGTGTACGAATACGCAGAAAGGAGAGCGGACTGGTACCAGATCAAGAGCGCGGTCGAGAAGCAGATGTATGGAGTTGGCTGCTGGGTCATGTAGGCGATAGCTTGATCATGCTGCTCTGCGACAATGAGGTAGCGTGATTGCCGCATTTAGATGATTCGCAGACCTCCAAGAGAGCAAGTCAAGCGACTGCTCAAATACCAACTTCAGTCAAGTGCCGTACTTCGTACCGGACTCCTTGCTGCATCTTGTGTCCTCGCAGTCTTTTCCGTGACCTCATATCTGCATCTTCTGCTGGCGTGTTGTGCTGGCAAGCTGCACCTCAAGCTCAAGCTTCCCAGCCACTCTCCAATGGTACGGCGCATCGTCACCGCCCATCAACGCAACATCAATTAAACTTCCTGTACCTATCTCCAGCTGAAGCTCACCTCCGCGACTCGTTCCCTGGCTCTCGAATTGTCCTCTAGACACTCATTTCTGGGGTGCTCTACACGCATCGCTGCAGGGTGGACCCCGCCGGCACTACCGTTTTAGACCGCCCGGCTCTCTCACTCGTCTTGAACGTGTGTTAAGCCACGCTTCGCCAGTTGTTCGGTGAGAGACACCTTCAACACAAGATCGACGCGCCGTTTCGTGTATATATAGCTCTTTTGTTGGCACTTAGTCTTCAAGGTCTCCCCGCCCTCACAACCAGCTATCCCGGTTCATACTACGCGGTTCGCGCCGACCCGTGGGTCACCAGCTTGACAAACAACTCTCCTGGAGCGCTACCTACACTTCTGCTGCCGGGCTCCGTGGCTGTTCCCTGAAGACTGCAATCATGTCTGGTAGGCACGCACCAGGAAACTCCTGCATCGAAGCTGAACACTGATGTCGACAGAACCTCTCCCCACCGAGGTCCAAGCCTCGTACTCGGCCATCATCGACGAGATTCTTCGCAACAGCGACCTCAACACGATCTCCGCAAAGCGCATACGCAAAGGGTTGCAGGAGCAAATTGGCCGCGACACCACAAACCAGAAGGTACGCCTCACATGCGTGCGCATCACATCTTAGCAGCTAACTCTCAGCTCAGGATGCGATCACCGCTCTGATTATGACGCGTTTCGACAAGTTCAACTCTGAAGTAAACGGTAGCACCACCGAAACCCAAGCACCTCTCCGCACTGTCGGGAATGGCGCCGCCTCTACCTCCGCAACGCCCGACCAGAAACGCTCGCCCGGTTCCGAATCCGTGCTCTCAGAGCTCGAAGACTCAGCGCCACCTAAAAAGCGAGCAAAGAAAAGCAAGACCGCTGAAGACGAGGACGCAGCGTTTGCGCGCAAATTGCAGGCCGAGGAGAACGCGCGCAGCGGCCGTGCGACGCGCGGAGGGAATACAAGGAAGAAGGCGCCACTGCCGAAGAAGAAGACCAAGAAGAAGAGCTCAAACCGCGTCAAAGACGAGGACGACAGCGACATTGCCTCGGGCAGCGAGAAGGAGAAGAAGAGCCCTAGCCGGAAAGGAGGATTTCACGTACGCCCCCTGGCCCCTTGAATCCCCCTTCACGCACCCCATACTAACACCCACCCACAGAAACCCATGGCCCTCTCCCCCGCGCTCTCCGCCCTGCTCAGCGAAACCCAGCTCTCGCGGCCCCAAACCGTCAAGAAGATTTGGGAGTACGTCAAGGCGCGCGACCTGCAGGATCCCAGCGACAAGCGGCAGATCCGGTGCGACGACGCGATGCGCGCCGTCTTCAAGTCGGACCGCGTGCACATGTTCACCATGAATAAGATCCTGAACCAGAATCTGTATGCGGTCGACGAGATCACCACCAAGGTCCCGGAGGGAGAGGAAGTGCTGTCAGGCTCCGAGTAGAAGGGACCTGCCGTGTGTACATGCACCGGCTGCACATGTCCACGTACCATTGGGCGTTTAGGGGCGGACTGGGCACAGCAAACCGCAGACAGCATGCATGAGTGTGGTTTGAACCACACGGCTCTGCCATTTCCGCGTCTTGGATTAACCACCAAACACCAACCACCAAACACCAACCACCAACCTCCAACCTCTACCCCCACCCTGCGAGGCACCAGGACAGATCTGGGGAAGCAAACTGGGGACTGTGAATATCTAGCATGGCGTTACATTGTGCGCATTTTCTGGAGCCGGGGGCCGGGGCAGCATCGCGCTGGGTGTCTTTTTTGTTCATTCTTCGTCTTTCTGGTTCCTTTTTATTTCCCTTCCCGCCAATCTCTTTCTTTTTGTCGATTTCTTGTTTTCTCTTTCCTGGCTGGGGGCTTTGCAGACGAGATGAGTAAGGGGGAGGGGAAGGGGGAGTATATCAGGATGGCATCTACATCACACCATTTCCGCGCGCAAGCTCGCGAAGCGGAGCGAAGCGAAGCGAAGCGAAGCAGGGGCATTTAAATATGAATCGTAATTCAAGAGACAGAGTGAGAAACGAAGGATTTGCGAAGGATTAATATCAGTTCACATTGCGCACCGGTCACAAGACGCATGAGGTTAATTAAGCACACATCCAGAGAGGTCAAATGAATGAATAGTAATACACACAATTACTGCTACAGACTCGACGCAGCGCCATGGCGGTACGGAGTCAAGGACGAAATCAAAAGGTATCCAAACAGTACTCCAGGATCATGGCGGAGACATTATATAAGAAGACAATTTGGCCTCCATTACTACCAAAGTCGGACAACCAAAGGCAAAAGATGTCCAACACTTCTCGTTTAGCGGACCAAGTGACGCGCATACTGCATGCAATCTAGATGCCTTCGGGCAGCTGAAGCTGGAAGTCTGCGAGATCTTCGTCTAGGGGATCAACGCCGCCCAATTGGTCGCTGAAGCTGTTCATCCACGCCTCGTCGCCGCCCATGTCGTCTTGGAGGGCCAGCAGTTCCAGCTCTCGCTCCACGCTCTCTGCCGTCTCCTCGAAAGGATCAGCTGGCGTCGCAGCAACGAGTGTAGCGTTGGTGGAGATCGAGCTTGAGCGTGAGAAGGGTCGGGGCCTGGTCGAGGCGGCCGCACTGAAGGTGCGCTGGTGTGCAGATGCGAAAGACGGAGTTGTTGTACCGGCCCTCTTTGTGGTCGAGAGGCTGGGGCCAACAGGCTTGGTGACGTTGGAAAGCGGCGGGCGCATGGCTGAGCTTGAGCGTACCGCGCGACCTTGGGCGTAGCCAATAGTGCTCTTGGATGAGGCCATAGCAGATGCGTGACGTGCATGACGGGCAGCCGTGGGCTCAGCGGGAGTTTTTGGTGTCTTCCTGCCAGAGACAAGACCAGTTGGTACACGTGCCCTTGCAGCAGTGGCCGAGGTACCGAACCTTGGTGTAAAACGCTCTGTCGGAGCAAGAGCGGCTGCCGCTGAGCGGGCGCGCATGGTGGAGAGACCAGTGGCGGGCCTCACAGACGAAGTGTTCCTCCCAGTGGGCTTCAGCGCCTCTTTCTTTGGCTCGGTGATTCCGAAGTAGCGCTTTGTCTCAGCATCGTCCTTGGCCATCTGCGCAGCGAAGACCTTATCGAACTCTTGGTCGCGCTTCTTGCGATTGCGCTCCAAGCTTTCCTCAAACTCTCGCTGTCCCTTGGTGCGGCCATCGTCCTCGACTGGATTGTGGTATGCGCTGGTGATGCCGCGCATTGCATTCTCGCCCGAGAGAACTGAGAAGTCCCAGTCTCGGGGAAGGTAGTCGTCCATGTCATCCAGCAGCGGGACCTCCTTTGGTGGCATGTACTCGATCTCGGGGACGTCATCTTCAGATTCGACCTCGACTTCAGGCTGGTGGACCTTGACTTTGGGGCGGCGGAGGCGGGGGCTGGCCTTGAGGGTTTTGGCGGAGGACCCCAGCGGCGCAGGTGTCTGGAAGGCCTTGCCCTTGGCGTTTGTCGTCTTTGCGCCGAGAGGAGCGCGGCTGCGAGGCCCTGTGTGCTGCGTCAGTTCTGCGGCGGTTCCTGCATCAACGCAAAGCCTACCCGCCGGTGTTACAAAGGCGCTTGCGTCCAGCTTGCCGCCTTTGGTGGTGGTCATGGGCAGGCCGCCCTTGCCCTCGCCCTTGGCGCCTTTGGTGAAGACATTCTCGTCGTTGAGCGGGACCTTGAACGGCGTCTTTGGGGCTTTGTTTCCTGGTGTTTTGGCGCCGAGGGCCTGCGTGCCGGCGTTCAGCGGCTTGCCGCCGGGGCCGACCTGCAGGCTGCGCACTGCATTCTCCTGGTCGTGTGCTGCGAGTGTGGCCATGGGCGCGGTTACATGGAGCGAGCCGTGGGTCGAGTGTGGTGGGTCGCGGCGCAGTGTTGCTGGCAGTGACGTGCGCGTGCCTGGGGGCGGCGTTCGTTTGTTTACTAGCCCGACCTGCCCTAGGCAACGGGGTCCGACGAGCTTGCCCACAAGGCGGTGTGCCTGCGTTTGGCGAGACAGGGGTTCGGCAGCGGCGCCCATGCCCGCATTATCAGCTTGCCAGCGCGCCCCAATTCTCAGTCAACAGTCAACACGGTAGCCCTCTGCCTCCTTCACAGCCTGCACCCCCTCCAGCCGCCCTCGCCCACCCACAGCCCGCCCATCAAGCACCACCACCCACTCCGCAGCCATGGACCAGATCAAGAAGGTGAGTCTGCCCGCTACCCCGCCAGACCCTTTCTTGGGGCGGCGTGCTCCCCTCGTGTTGAGCCCGCCCGCTGACCGCCCCGCAGCGCATGGAGGCCCTCCGCGTCGAGGCCGACGAGAGCGGTGCCCGCGCCGAAGAGTACAAGACCAAGGTCAAGCAGCTCGAGGGCGAGACGACACAGAAGGAGCAGGAGATCACGTCGCTCTCACACAAGAACTCGGTCCTCGAGAGCGAGGTCGAGAAGCTCGAAGCGCAAGTCAAGCAGTTCAAGGACGAGGCCGGTGCAGGCGCTCAGGCTGGCACACAGGCCGAGAGCCTGCAGCGCAAGATCCAGGTCCTTGAGGAAGAGGCTGAGGAGTCTGACAGGACCATCCGCGAGCTCAACGAGAAGTGCGCCCCGCCCCGCTCCCCCTTGCCACGTACGCCCCCGCTGACTCCCGCAGGCTCCGCCAGACCGACGTCAAGTCCGGCCACTACGAACGCAAAGTCCAGGCTCTCGAGCAGTCCCGCGACCAGTGGGAGTCCAAGTACGAGGAGATGGCCAAGAAATACGCCGACACCAAGAAGGAGCTCGATGACTTTGTCAAGGAGATCGGTAACATCTGATCTCTGCCTGACTCGTCCCTCCTGGGCGGTTGTTGACTTGTTTGCTAGTGGAATACAATGTCTAGAGCATGCAATCTCCAGTTTCTTCAAGCCATACCGAGATGAGCCGGCGGCCGTGCGCTTCTACGACGTGGTGGGTACGGGCAGGAGACAGCACCACAACCCCTTTTTCTCCTAATTGCATATACTGGTGCGTCTTCTGAGGCCGTCGACGATGGCTTTGTACACTGTTGATGTGTCCTGAGGGAGCAACACTGCTGGCGGTCTGCGCAATTTACCCTTTCTACGTTCACCGCTGCTTGAAATACCCCACTTGTGATGAGTGCTCTCAATCTCGATTTGTACAATCAAGTTCCTGCGTGAGCCCAGAATGATTCATGTTGACTTTGAGCTTCTTGCACCTCCGATTTACTGCGCCTGAACTCCGCCCATGCATATGATTCATAACTGGGTATCAAACAACACAGCCTGCATCCACTCCACTCCACTCCACCAAGCCTCACTTCTCCTCCTTCGCCTTGCTCCTCTTCTCCGCCATCTTCCTCTTCTTTGCCCCCTGCTTCATCCTCTCCATCTTTCTCTCTACCTTGGTCTCATACCTAAACTTGACCTTCTTCTTCTTCGGCCTGTCACTCTTCGGCCTCTCCTTGGTCCAGACCCTCTTCTTCTTCTCCTCCCTCTCCTTCTCCTCTCTCGCCTCCCGTTCCTTGCGCAACTCCGCCTCCTCCTCGCCCGGCCGCGAGAACCCCGTCCGGTTGATCCCCACCGTCTCCACCGTCACCGTCGTGTACTTGTCCTCGTCGACGTACTCGTCCTCCTGGTTAATCGGGTCTTCGAAGCCCGTGAATGTCGGTTCGCCCGTGGCGGGGTCCTCGTCGTCGTCTGATGAGTCGCCGGCGTCCGAGGGAATGTCGCCGTTGGCCAGCCGCATCAGGCGGTTTGTTTCGCTGACGTGTTTCTCGAGGTCGATTTTGCGCTGTTGGCGGAGCTGTGCAGTCGGCTGGTCAGCATGTGTCTTTTCATCTTCGTTGTACGTGGGGGGTTTGGAATCCCCAAAGTCTTTTGCGACTGAGCAACACAGCGCTGCATGGTTGGTGCAGCGCTGGCGCTGGCGCTTGCAGACAGAGGTGTGCTAACGTACATCCCGCCTGAACTTCAGCTTCTCCTCCTTTTCCTTCTTGGCCGCCTCATCTTCGGCAAATTTCCGCCGTGCGAGCTTGCGCTTGTGGAAGCCTGTGAGGTATTCCTCTCGCGCCGCAGGGTCAAAGTCGATTTTCTCCTCGTGCACAGTTTTGATCTTGCGCTTTTTGTTGGGGGGCGGGGCGTTCCTCATTGTGACTGCTCTGGATGTGTCACTGTGTGTTATACGGAGGTTTGTCGGTTTGCAGAGAGTACGCGGTGCAGATTGCTGGCAGCGCGAAAGTTGGAAAGTTATTGTGCAGGGGTACGCGGGCTAGGGCAGGAGGAGCCGAGCCGCTGGATGGCGCTAGTGGGTGCTGCTTTCCTCGTGCACGTTGACATCTCGAGATGTTGATGAGCTTTCCTAAACCTGTAGATTCGTGGAGTCTATTGCAATACAAGTATGCTATGCGTCTATCTGCATCCGGTCCGCTGCAATCTGACTTATGCTCTTGTGGTCTACCCCATGCACGCTGTTATACTTCACCGAAGCCAATGCTTCTTTCCTCCACGGCAACGATTCCAGATGGCGTTTCGCTCTCTCCGTAATGCACAGTGCCGAGTTGACGTTCTGCAGACCAGGCTCCCCCAGCATCGCCAATACCATCAATCCCAGGAACGAATGATACATGTCCGGAGGGTCGTCGACTACTTTTCCAAAGCCACCGAGCGCGTGCTGCGTCTTATCGAGCAGGTATCTGCGAATTGGCTTTGGCGAGATGATATCCATGCGGCCGAGGATCTGAAGGGGCGATGAGACCCAGTATGCGTAGCATGTGTCTGCGATCTTGTTGCATCGCCCGTTCAAACCCACCCATGCAAGATCGAATGGCACCTTGGGTTGCGAACCCACCGTAGTTTCCATGGATATTGTTGGAAATGCGCTGACTTTGACGAAAGAATGTGCATCATGGCACGTGTTTGCTGTGTCCGTCTCATCGTCGAATGTGTCGATGCTGTCATCCTCTTCCAGCGTTGCCGTCTGTCGTGAAGCAAGCCAATGTAATGTGTTGTCGAGGTTCGTAACACCACGTATGCGACCATCAGGGGCTTGCCCACGTGGGAGAGGTAGACGATCAACAAAGTACAGTGCCGCGATGGCGCAGCTCGTGAATCCAGCATGGGCTTCGTGGTACCGTGCTTCTGAGATGCCTCCGTCGTAGGCTTCGGCTTCCCGTACACAGGCGACGAAGTTGTCTACACTGATGTCTGGCACATCGCCGCATGGCCCCTCAAGGTCTCCACGAAGCATCCAACGAATAGCTGTGGCCATGTAGCCAAATCTTGAGTCGTTCCCGCCATGAACGTAGTCATTCGCACCCAACGTCTCGCCGAAGCCACCTTCAGGCCTTTGCATCCTGATCAGCCACTGCAAGATTTCCTTTCTTTTCACCTTCTCAAGATCGTCTCCCAGTACGACTAAGGTAAGTAGCGCAAAGAATGTGCCCGGCACATGCGCTGGATCCCAGACTTTGTTTTCTCCATTCCTCCTCTTTCCGAAATCTGTGCCCGGCCATGGCCGAAACCCCCCCTCTGGCAGTTGACAGCTATATACCCAGTCGATGTAGCCTTGGCGCTCCTCTGCGGACAGAGCTCCATCCAGATCACCCAGTATGTCGAGTGCAGAAACAGTGAACAGAGCCAGGGTCATGCGGTTGGCGTCATTGCCGGTATAGAAATGGGGGAGGTACGTCTTCAAATTCCGCCTCCAGTACTTGATCTGGCGAGCATAGTTGAAATCGCTGGCTGGCTCAGGGGGACCCATAGTGGTGGGAGTTGGTATGTACAACGTGCCCAGACTGTCGGGGTCTGTTGCCGGTCGACTGAGGTAATTTCCTGCTGCTAGTAGTGGGGTTGATGGTGATCAATCTCAACCACTCGCAGAAATCTAAGCGCTGGAAATGATATGTCGGAGATGCTAATGTCCGGTCTTCGCTGCTCTGCTTTCTATCGCATCTAGCAGTGCAAGGTGGAGACACAAAGTGTATGATGCTGTCCCACGCTTCCGGTAAGCACGTGTGGCACGGCAGGTGTTTCGTCAGGTTGGCGTTGGAGGAAATGGTTTTCTCTGTTGCCAGCGACGCCTAAAGTGCTCTTGCTAGTGAGCTGTCCCCTATGATGCTTTGACTGTAAGGTGCTCGAAGCCAGGGTCACGGTCCTAGGCCCTGCAGGGAAAGGCGCTGCTCGGTGAATTGACGTTGGTATTTTTAGGTGCTAGACAGGCCAGCGATGCCAACAAGTGACAGAACGGCCGACAGGGGTCCTCGTACTTTCAGCTCTGCCACAGCTGGCCTGCAAAACTCCTGAAGAGCTTCTGCTGTCTCCTGTTGTTATCTTAACGAGCCCAACGCCCTATCTTTTGCACAGTGTGCCCGCCACCAGACACCGCACCGCAGCTCAATTGTGCACAGCCAACCAAGGCAGCACCACAGGCGTTACATCACAGGCCTGCGCTTGCGTGTTCCCCAGACCTTCCTTCTCCACGCTCACTACCACCGCCCGTCGAAGCTTGTCTCAGCCTGGTTTCGCCCTTCCTTGCCCACGGTCTACTAGGAGTTCCTGTGTTTTGATACCCCCAGCGACGTCACTACCATGGCCAACACTGGCTTTGCAGCGTCCTTTTGGTCGCAGGACTATGCGGGTGGTAAGCTGTGCGGCGCAGTTGCTGCAGCCGTCGATGCTGACCTCGAGCAGGCTTAGGAGTGTTATTCGGAAAGCTGCAGCAGGGCGTGCAGGAGAACCAGCAGATTCTCACCGCTGCCCGCCTGCGTGCCGACGCTGAAGACACATACGGGAACAGCCTGGCCGCCATCACGCCCGCGACCGAGCGCATAGGTGGAGGATTTGCTAAAGATGAGGGTGCCAGTGTACGAAAGGTGTGTTGGAACACGCAGCAGCACAGGGACCACAGCTCACCATTGTCAGGCTTACGACGGTGTGCGCAACGAAATGGAGGCCGCCGCGTCAAACCACAAGAAGATCGCCTCGAACATCCGCGAACTCGTTGTCAACCCCTTCGGCCGTTGGTGCGAGTCGCATGCCGCCCGCGTGCAGAACTCGCAAGACGATCTCCAATCGCGCATCAAGATTCACGACCGACAGGCTGACGCTGTGCGCAAGTTCCGCTCGCAGTACTACAACAAGTGCCGGCTGGTCGAGGACCTTGAAGAGGAGGATAAGCTGGCTTTCCAAGATCCTCAGAGCGAGGTGCTCGCGAGTCCAAAGACGAAGGTTCCTACGATCAAGATGACAGAACCCGAGGAAAACGAAGAGGAGCCTATCGATCTGGGCGACGAGACCTACCAGCCCGAGCAAGTCAAGAAGATCCTGTCGCATATGCTGGACAACATCAAGATTGGCGAGGTCAAAGTGCCCATTATTGGAACGTACCAGAACTGCTCTTCTGGAGCGGACATCACCGAATACATCCAAAAGCACCTTGGCGCAACCAGCGTCAGCTACGCAGAGCGTATCGGTCAGGATCTGGTCACCCACGGGTTTCTGCGCCTCATTGGAAATGTCGGCAACACGTTTGCGAACAGCTCACGCATGAACTATCAGTGGAAAACAAAGGTCTTTACAATTACAGGAGTACCCGAGAAGAAGACACCTCTGGCTCGTTCAGGAACTGCTGCGTCCACCATGTCCAATGACAGCTTTACTGTCGATTCACCAGGAGGCGTGGTCCAGGAATACCTCTCGGGCTGGAACCCTCTCAACAACCAATACCCTAACGAGACAGCTCCCGAGAAGCTACGAAGAGAGGCTCGTGAGTCTGACGAACGCTACAAGGCTGCTGTGAAGAAGCTGGACTCTCTGCGCTGCAATTTGGAGGAGGCTATGGTTGACCACTTGAAGTTCATGGAACGGTGCGAATTGGACAGGCTGAAGGCCATCAAAGCTGTTATTCTTGACTTTTCTGGTGCCATCAGCAACGTCATCCCCAGCCTGCAGAGCACGGTCGACAAGATGATGCTTTTCCAGGAGACTGTTCAGCCCCTTGGCGATCTTCGCTACATGTTGGAGAACTACCGCACCGGGCCGTTTGTACCCAAGGTCACGACGTACGAGAACTACTACAACTCGGTCGACGAGCAGACCTTTGGCGTGGACCTTGAGGCACGAGCTCGCTCTGACAAGAAGCGTGTCCCTATCCTGATCACCACCGTTTTGACTTTCCTGGACAACCACTACCCTGATCTTGAGGGTGACGAGGCCCGCCGTGGTATCTGGCTTGTTGATGTACCGCTTGCTCAAACACACAACCTTCGAGCTGCCATCAACACTGGCGCTAGGTTCGAGGATGAGATACTGGAGAAGTACGATATACCCATTGTTGCGAGCGTTTTGAAGCTTTACCTCTTGGAACTTCCTGGTAAGCCACCCCTTGTCCAGCCCTGGACTTGACTAATGACATCAGATTCCCTTGTCTCTTCGCACGTTTACGAAATCATCAAGACCATTTACAGCACTACCGCGACAGATGTGGACGAGGCAACCCGAGTTACAGTCCTTCAGTCTACGCTGGGACAGCTCCGTCTTGCCAATATCGCAACTCTTGACGCAATCTGCACACACTTCACTCGCTTGATCGAGCTGACTTCAGCCGACGAGACCTACATTGCCGCACTGGCGAACGCACTGGCACCCTGCATCCTGCGTCCCAGGCTGGAAAACACTCTTACCATGAACGAGCGCTACAGCTACCGCCTAGTGCGTGATCTTTTCGCTCACAAGGACGCCATCTTTGGAGAGTTGAAGCGAGCTAGCACTCTTACACACTCTGCTTCTGGCGCGCAGCGCCCTCGTGCCATTTCTACTGACGAGAGCAACCGACGTGCGAACATGGAGGAACGCCAACGAGCCATCGCCGCCCAGCGCTCCCCTCGAGGCGTTTCCCCAGGCCCCAGCAATCGCAGCAGCGGCTCTCATCGCCGTGACCGCAGCCAGACGCGCTTTCCTGTGAACGCCAACAGCTCCCCGACTGAATCACGCAGGGGAGCTCCCACAAATCGCGGCTCTCTTGAGGTTCCTGATCCTGATAGCCCAAGTGCTAGTGCCAGCGCTGCTGCATCCGCTGCTGCTGCTACGAACGGCACAGCAGATAATGCATCCGAAACATCTGCAACTTCGTCTCTGCCCTCCCGTTCTGCGGAGATGTACGAGCCAACCTCATTCTCACCTGTTGAGCACCCAGCGCCTTTAAGCACGCGTGTGCCATTAGCACTTGGTGGAAGGAAGCACGCTGGAAGCCTGGCGCGAGGCAACCGTGATTCGGTCGGCAGTCTCAAGAGGGGAGGCAATCGCGACTCGACTGGTAGTCTCAGGAGTCTTGCGACTGCCAGTGAAGATGCGCCCACTGGTGTTACTCTCGAGGATCCCCCGTCTCGGGGAGTGACACTGGAGGACAAGCCTATGGATGACTAGTGGTTATTCTGAGCCCGACTCAAGTGTATTATACTTTACGAAGGACCGACAGATATAGGATGGAGATTTGATGCCTAACGTTGTAACGGGAACGATATCAGCGACTAGCGTGTAATCACTTGTTGAACACTTGGTGGTTCTTTTGTTGATACTGGCAATGATTACGAGCATGCACACTGCAGGTTTCAAACTCGTGCTAGCTGTGAAAGGTCAGATGCCCTTTCCATCGGCGCCAGCAAGAAGGCGTTGTTGGCATGTCTGATGCTCTTCACGGCACTGGAAGAGATACCGATTCTCAGCAGAAATACTTCTAAGTCTTGGAAAAGTACCCTTGCCACTTGCGATAGCAGCCCAAAGCCTCGAACAGTGGTTGAGGCCGGGCCGGTACCTGAGCTAACAGCCGGCTGACAGGGCACTTGACCACATCGAGTTGGAAAGTCGTCACCGAACGTGCGCTTTAATGTGGACATGGGGTCTGCCATGGATGCAGGTGTGGCTGGGCTGCTGCCAGTGCAGACCACGGCGCTTCTGCGTCCTTCATCAGTCTCTCAGCTGCCGCTCGCTTCGCGCTGACATCCTGTGCATCTTCGTCTCGTGCACCCACGCTCTCTCCATCGTTCTCCACGATCCAACCAACCCTCGTTGATCCCCACAGTGATCGGCCCGCGAATCACAACACGATCGCAAACCCAGCCGCTGACCGTCGACACGCGGCAGCTTACAGAGCCCCAAGACCATGTGTCTCGTCAAAGTCAAGCAGGAAGAGGACGTGGTCGTCCCCTACCGCGTCGTCTCGCGGCACAACCACTCCCCGCCCCGCCGCCGCGCCTCCAGACACTCGACGCAGCGCTACTCGCGCGAGATAGTCCGCGAATCGCGCCACGAGTCCCCGCGACCCTCAGCATCCTACATCGCAGTCCCGACACCGCAGCCAAAGCCGCTCGCCATCCCACCGCCCCAGCCCGTTCCCGTGTTCGTCGAGCCCCCGCCAGCGCCCATCCACGTCCCCGCCCCGCCGCCGCCGCAAAGCCACCACGGCGCGCCGCAGTACGTCGAAGTGAGCCCGCGCTCGAGCTACAGCTCGCGCTCGTCGTCGCCCAATCGCTCCGATTACGTGTACCGCGAGCGCGAGGTCAGGCGCGAGAGGGCGTACAGTCCCGCCCGCGGGCCGCAGTACGAGCACTACCGCTATGTGGAGCCAGCGCAGAGCGAGAGCAGTTTCGGCGGCGGCAGGGGGTATGGCGGCAGAGAGAGGAGCAGATCCAGAGTCAATGTGGATTATGGGCGGCAGAGGAGTAGGAGTCGGGGGAGCTATGTGGATGAGCGGACGAGGGTGACGATTGTGGATGACGATGGCACGCGGAGGAGGGATTATAGGCGGTAGCATTGCAGGCCTTCTTGAGTTCTGTCTTTTGCATGATATAGCGATTGGATGATTGTGGCAGCGTGGTTCTTTTTGCAAGTAATGTCTATAGACGATGTCATGTGGTGGATGAATCTATGCCTTCGCAGCAACTGCAAACACATTTTGTAAGTCTGTGCTGCTTGATCGACTCAACGCACCTAAGCCTACAGAGCAATGCTTATTACTTTGTGTGAGCTCAAGAGTCGTGAGACTTGCACCTCCCTGGTCCCGTTGTTCAGTAAGGGCTCAACTTTTGTTTGCACTATGAGATCATTGTTGATCCTGAACAGCGGCAGCGCCCTGCCGAAGCTTCCGCCAGCCAGCCAGGCATAGGAAATGCGGCATGATATATTTTTGGTAGCCCAGATCCACCACTCATCTCCACATCGGTCGCCTTGGTTACCACGCCGTTAAGAAGCCCTGCAAGCATTCGGGCATCAGCTGGACGGCGAGCCCGCTGGACGTGCGACGATCCATCAGTCCTCCAGCTAGCATCGAGCTGCGTGCGACCGCCAACCCACACGTGCCCGCCTGCACCGACCCCTCCTCCCGCTGGCGCACATGCTCGCTGCGTAGCAAAGCGAAAGAATGTCCATTCGCGTGCTGATCAAGGAGCACCCCCACCGCGCCATCGCCCTCAGCACGCCCTCGCATGTCCTCGTCCTCCGCCACAGCTCCTCCTCCACCGAACATCATACCAATCCCAATGCCTCGTCGACGTCACTAGGAAGCAATGGCGCCGCCGCCACGCGCTGCATGGTCGAGTTCTCGCGCACCGAAGACGTGGACCTGAACGACTACCGCGCCCTCCATTCGGTCAACGCACACGGCACACTAGGCCTGATCACAGTCAACGGCGACGTCTTCCTGGTGATCGTCAATGGCGCAAGCAAGGTCGCAACTGTGCGGCCGGGCGAGACGGTGCAGCGCATACAGTCGGTGGGATTCTACTGTCTGACTAGCTCGAGCTACGACGCCCTCCTGAACGACGAGGTCAATCCCTATCCGACCGACACTATCGACGATGAGGGCTACGAGATGGGCTTTGGCGGCCGGAAGGAGCAGTCGCCGCTCGAGCATCCGTGTCTTGCGTTGAAGAAGCTGTTGAGCAGCGGCACCTTCTACTACAGCTCCGACTTCGACTTGACAAGGCGGTTACAGGACAGGTCGTCTGATGCGGCGACCGTGTCCATCGACAGTCTGGATGCTGGGTTTTTGTGGAACTCGTACATGATACAGCCGCTGGTCGACTTCAGGAGTAGGCTTGCGCCGAGAGACAAAGATGCGCTGGACGCATCGGGTATCTTGACGTCTGCTATCCGTGGCTTTGCGCTGACAGTCACGGTTCCTAATTCCTCGGCGCCCATCAAGGCGCGCGGCTCAGGACTGCCGTCTTCCATGACGTTGATCTCAAAACTGTCGTGTAGAAGAGCTGGAACAAGGTTCAACTCGCGTGGCATCGACGACGACGGAAATGTAGCCAACTTTGTTGAGACAGAGACTGTGTATTGGGCGCCGAACGGGGTCTGCTTCTCGTACGTACAGATCCGAGGCAGCGTACCTGTATTCTGGGAGCAACAGACCGGTCTCCTCCCAGGCCAGCAAAAGATCACCATCACACGAGGACCTGAAGCTACACAGCCAGCATTCGACAAGCACTTCGAGAATTTGGAGCTTGCTTATGGTGCAATGCATGTGGTCAACTTGCTGAGCAACGAGAAGCCCAATGAAATCGAGCTTACACACAGATACCGCGATCACATCAGGAACAGTCCCCTAAATCATGGAGTCCAGAAAGGAGACCACGATCACGAGCTCATCAAGCTTACCGAGTACGACTTCCACGCGGAGACACGAGGCCCCGGTGGCTACGAGATGGCTAGCATGATTGCAAGGTGGATCCAAGACTCTGCGGACGGATTCGCTTACTACCTCTCTGAAGATACGAGTGAGAGCATCAGGGCAAATGGACAAGACCATATTTTCAGGCGCTCTACACCGATTGTGAGCCAGGAGGGAATCTTCCGCACCAACTGTCTTGACTGCTTGGACAGGACCAATTTGGTACAGACCATTATCAGCAAGATGGCACTAGAGATCTTCCTTAGCCACAAGGGCCTAGGCGCAAGTCAGGACTTCTGGGCCCGGCACTCAACCATGTGGGCCGACAACGGCGATGCCTTGTCCAGAATCTACGCAGGTACCGGGGCGCTGAAGTCTTCCTTCACAAGACATGGCAAAATGTCACTGGCCGGCGCACTAGCAGATGCAAGAAAGAGCGTTACAAGAACATACATCAACAACTTCGCCGACAAAGGCCGTCAGAACACTATCGACATGCTTCTTGGTCGGCTGATGGGGCAGATACCAGTCCATCTCTATGACCCTATAAACGACTTTGTCATAGCCGAGCTCACAAGACGAGCCCCCGAATTCTCAGAAACAGACGTCGTCAACATCCTCGTTGGGACATTCAACCTCAACGGCAAGACAACTGGCATCGATCAGGACCTGTCGCCGTGGCTTTGTCCCGATGTCAACGCTTCACAGCAGTGTCCAGAGATCGTGGCTGTAGGCTTCCAGGAGATCGTCGAACTAAGCCCACAGCAGATCATGTCCACGGAGCCCACACGCCGGCAAGACTGGGAGTCCGCTGTGAAGCACTGTCTTGACAAGAATGCCGCCCGACACGGGCACGACGAGTACGTCCTGCTTCGTGGCGGCCAGCTCGTCGGTGCCAGTTTGTCCGTCTTTGTACGCGCAGACAAGCTCAAAAACGTCAAGAACGTTGAGGGCAGCCTGAAGAAGACGGGTATGTCTGGAATGGCGGGTAATAAGGGAGCCGTTGCCATCCGCATGGAGTACGCGAATACCTCGATTTGCCTGGTCACCGCGCATCTTGCAGCTGGATTTGCCAATTACGAGGAACGCAACCGCGACTACAAGACGATCAGTCATGGTCTGCGGTTCCAGCGTAATCGCTCGATTGAGGATCACGAAACAGTGATATGGCTGGGCGACTTCAATTACAGGATCGGTCTTAGCAACGACAAGGTTCAGAGGTTATGTCAGATGAATGACCTCGAGACCTTGTATGATAATGATCAGGTACGCTGACCTGCGGGTACTGACTCTTTCCATGCTAACAGTTGCAGCTCAACCTTCAGATGGTCGCTGGCCTCACCTTTCCTCACTACTCAGAAGCCCGCATTACGTTTCCCCCAACCTACAAGTACGACCTGGGAACAGATACCTACGATACATCCGAGAAAGCACGCATTCCCGCTTGGTGTGATCGTGTGCTGCGCAAAGGCGACAACATCCGGCAAATACACTACGATGCGGCGCCTCTAAAATTCTCCGACCACCGTCCCGTATATGCCACATTCCAGGTCATGGTCCGCCGAGTCGATGAGAAGAAAAAGGACGCTCTCAAGGAAGAGCTCTACAATTCACGCAAAGCATTCGTCGGCGACACGCGAGCAGCAGGTCACGGAGGCGAAGATGAGTCGGACGACGAAGACCTGATCGGATATGAGAGCGTCGAGCCAGGCCTGCCACCCGCGAGCTCAGACCGCCGCAAGTGGTGGCTCGACAACGGTATACTCCTCTCCCTTCCCCTTGCCGCTTCGATACTCATCTTCGGCAGGCCTGCCCGCTAAAGCTCGCGTCCAACCCCCCTCCGCAGACCACATCCCCAACCCCAACCGCCCCAGCAACCCATTCACCCCCAGTCCGGAGTCCGATTGGGTTGAGATCAGCAGACTTGGTGGCCGTCCTGAACCGCCTCCCACTCGCGGCTCCCAGCGCGCGCGCACAGTCGACTTCAATAACCTCCCCCGAGGCCCCTCGGCAGCGAGCTCGACAACCTCGCTCGCAAACCCAATGGCCCGCAAGATGATCGTCCCGCAGTACAATACCCGCGACCCAGAGCAAATCGTGTACACAGACGGCACCCGCGATGCAGTCAGCCAGCTGCGGCGAAACGCCTCAAATGCGTCGACGCGCTCCCTGCCCATCCTGCCAAACCGCAGCCTGCCCCCCGCAATGTCCTCACTCCCCGGACCTGCGGTGCCGATGGGCAGTAAACCGTCACCGCAGGTCCTGCGCAAACCCGCTCCACCTGTCCCCAACAAAAAGGCCTCGCTGCTCTCCAAGGCGAACACGGGGAACTCGTCATCCACGCCCCCACCGCAGCAGCAGCGGTATAGAGACGAGCCCGAGCTGCCGAGGCGCAGCATGGCGGGCCCGCCTGCAGGGGCTCAAGCGGCAAGCTCGCGCAAACCGGTGCCGAATCTGATTGATGGTGATGACAGGCCGCCCGCGCTCCCGCCGCGGACAGGGACGGGACTGAGTGGTGCGGGTGGGAGTAACGGGCGAGCGAGGAATTTTCTCGACGATGACGCGGATATGAAGGGGTTGGATGGGTGGGAGGTGCTGAGGCCGGATAGGTGATGTGATGTAATAAGTATAGAGGTAAACAATAGATGAGTTCAGGAGAAGAAATCATAAATGCGATACCGGAAGATGCATATCACCTCCATCGCACCCATGTCCCTAGGAGCTGTCCGTGATGCTTTGCACGCTCGCTACTACATGCTGTATCTCAACGACAAATGATCCCTCGATGGGTACTCAACTAGTCCCGCTCTTGACAGGTCTTTGTCAGGGATGGGATTTTTGGGAGAAACGTAGCGCAATCTGTACATGGGACAGGTGAGCTGGCTTGCGTACCTCACAATACAGCAATATCCCGCCCGTAATAAAGATCCAGCACACGTTCATCCCAGCACAGTCAACTACATATATGTATGCGAGCAACCTCGTCACCGTGAGGAACCTTGCATCCAGGAATTTTCTGGGCAGCTGTGTTGAATGGCTGTCTGTCATGCATAAAAGGAGGGGGGGAAAAAAGAAAAAAAAAAGAAAAAGCTTTTGCACACCCGCAGCAGCGACCCGAGGATCCCACGAGAAAAGGGGGAGAAAAAGGAAGTACACGGTATCTCGGCAGACTGCCGTGGTCTAATGAGGGAGAAGAAAAACCAAACTCAAACTTGTTTGGAATTGTTGATAATTTCAGTGTATATACGTTTCAAACTGCATCACGCTGTTTTATTTTGTGCAAAGGCTGCTTTTCTTTATTGGAAGCGCATCTTCTCCACAATGACCAACTTGTCATGCCAGACGGATGTGATTGATCCCGAGAGCGCGAATGCAGGCCGATGTTTCTGCTGCAGGAATGAAGCATTTGGCTTAGGAGCAAAGTGAACCAATTCGTTAGAATGAACGTCGGGAATAATACAGAGAGGTGTTACAACTCGCCAACTTCTTGTACATCGTCACCATCCCCATCGCCAGTATCATGCTTGGGGAATTTCCCGTACCAGTCCTTTGGATTTCCACCAGGAAGACAGAGGCCAAGGCGCCAGAAGTAATCCCTGTGTGCGAAGAATAGCTGCCAGAACTTGAAGCGTGTGGGCACACCCCACGCTGGGCGGCTGTCGTCGCTGCCTTCGATGCAGTGGGGATCCTCGTCGCCTTCGCAGTAGTGCACATCGGCTATAGAGAAGGGCAGACTTGGCTCAGAGATGAAAACCTCCTCGCTGTGCATGGAGTAGCCCCACTCTTCCAGGGGCAGCAACGGCACAGGGTCTCCTGCATGGGTGACGCGATGGAGATTGTTCACGCCATGGTCACCTGTGACATTGAAGCGGTTGTCGATGTACGCATTGAGGTTTTTGTTTCCGAGCCGTGGTTCGCCAAAGGTGGTCACGCGAGGGTCCCAGCCACGGGCCTTGAAGTCCAGACCGGCTAGGGTAGCAACGGCGCCACCTAGCGAATGGCCGACAAGAACAAGCTGGTAGTTGGGATACTTTTCGAGTGCTTCAGCTACGTGCGGAAGAACGACTTTGCGCGTATTGAGCCAGGAAGTGTAGAAGCCAGTGTGCACGGTGCAGTTGGTGCATTTAGGTGGGTCTGCTGGCGGCGGATCCCCCTCGGACGGCGCGGAGGACTGTAGGTGAGGGGCGAGGAAGTCTGAAGTAGACCCGTCATCATCGTCGCCGGGGTAGGATACGTATTCTTGAGGGATTGTCGACAGGTCTGCAATGGTATTGGCGACTGAGTAAGTTCCACGAAAGGCGAGGATGACTCGTGGGTTCTTAGGACCATGCGCCAGGACGATGTAGCCGCAGGAGTCAGAGAGAAAGGGCCCTGTATTCCATGCCTTGCTATGATCAGTACCACATAGTCGCTAGTGTTGCACCCGGCACTCACTGTAACCAGCTCGAAGCTTTCGAAGTCGCGGTCGGAGCAGCGGCTGGCACACTGGAAAGGCTTCTGGATGCCCAGGCCAGCAGTACCAACGCAGTACGCGATATCGACTATGCGCGCGAGTTCCTCCAATTCCCAGAATAGTTTTTGCGATATCAAGGTACCATTGCCGGGATGTTGGACGAGGGGCTGCTGTAATGCATCGCCATGACTGCCAGTGGCAGCGACGAGTACTACAAGAAAGCGCAGGATGCGACCGAAGACGGTGGCCATGAAGGATGTCTATCACATATTCCTCGGAAGCAGAATTTGCTGATTGCAGTGGAG
Source organism: Stagonosporopsis chrysanthemi (assembly GCA_022560025.1). Taxonomy (NCBI): domain Eukaryota; kingdom Fungi; phylum Ascomycota; class Dothideomycetes; order Pleosporales; family Didymellaceae; genus Stagonosporopsis; species Stagonosporopsis chrysanthemi. The sequence goes on along the minus strand of JAFISE010000004.1, from coordinate 267,862 downwards.
AGACAGTGAGGTCAGAGGACGATGCATCCAGGCATGATCAGGTGTTGACTGGGGTCGCACGCTCGTACCGAGGCGGTGGCTTACTGGGCGCCAATCTTGGGAACATCAGTGGCGACGTCATAATCGGAAGCGGACGAGTCTAGTGAAGGGGACCCTGGCAGGCGATGAGTTCATCAAGTAAAACGGCTGCACCCTGCTTACACTTTTCTCCAAGACGCACCGCCGCCGGACCCAAGACGCACGCTACCCGTTGGCATCCGCACAAGACACACGACCACCTGCTTAAGCATCGCTCGTCCTCTTAGACTGCATTTTCATCGCTACCACAACTCACTCACTTCGCCCTCTATGGCCGCCGAGCAGACGTCGACAGAGCCGTTACGGACGCCCACACCTCAGATGACAGAACCTTCACAGCCGGAGACAGCACACACCACAAATGGATCCCTTCATGTTCCGGGCGGCGATGGCGTGACCGACGCCAACAACGGCACCACGGCGGTCAACGCCAGTGCGGACCCAAGCAGACCTGTCACGCCCAACGTACACAACCCGCTCAACGCGAGGTTTCCTCACACCCAAGTTGCCTACGATGACCCCGACTTCAGACGGCCCCCGCCGCTGAAGTACTCGCTGCGAACGCGCAAGAAGGCGATTTTCTGGTTCTGGACGCTCATCATCCTCGACTGTGTTTTCATGCCCATCGGACTGTACTTTGGCATGTGGTATGGTCTCACACGCGATCAGCTGTCAGCCAATGCAACTTTCAGTATCAGTACTGCATTGCTCGGTACCGTCTCCATCGTCGAGTACTTCATTCGTTTCCACCGACTCTGGAAGAAGGACTCCAAGTGTAGAGTTATTGGTGCCAAACGGGCATACGTAAGTGTGCACATAATTTCTGTAAATATGAGGCCTGACCCGTGACAGCTCGATTGGTTCCACTGGAATCTATCCTTCGCGTGGTTTTTTATCATGATCGAACTCATCGCCGGAACATGTCCCCACGACCCTCCAATCCGCGTCCTCGCCATGCCGGCACCCACCATGCTGTTCGCCATTGGCTTCCAGCTGCTATTCCTCGACATCCTCCGGCTACGTGGTGTCCGTGCCCCTTGCCGTATCTCTTCACTGCCCAAGGGCGCCGCCTTGCGACCCGGTATCTACGCATACATTGAAGACATTTGCGCTGTAGACGGGTCTGGAGGCACCGAGTTCAGACAGAGACTCAACCTCCGCTACCAGGCTAGCAAGGCTTTCCGCGAGATGCTGCACCGCCAGACACTGTTCTGGGCCGTTGGTGCGATCGTTTGCGCCACCGTGACTACTGCCATCGTCTTCACTATTCAGCGTGACGCTGCTTACGTTGTAAGTACCGCACCACTCCATGTGTTATCAAATGCTAATTTTCTCAGGTTGGTTGGATCCTTCCCTTCCTCTGGGCCGGTGTCTGGGCAGCCATTACCATCCCCTGGGTCCAGCGTGATCTCGAAAAAGAGTACAACGACTGGACTGAGGCCAGATGGAAGGCTTAAACTGTATGAATATCTTCTTTGTATCATTATCTTATGCTGTATAGGCGCACTCACTGCGACGGCGCTGGCGTTCGGGGTTTCCAAGACACAATGGGCTACACCACGAGATACCACGATGAGCTAGAATGTTTTCAATTCATTTCCTTTCCCTCAGTACATAATGGTTAAACATCATACCCCCCTTTCGCAACCCAGTCTTTGTGCTGCGGTTTGCAGTGCTCCACGCGGCCCCCGACGATCCCTGACATCACAATGAGACCACCATCCAAATTGCCGATATGCAGATCCCCATCACAAAGACAATTGCATGGCGTTTCAATCGCATCATGATTGTACGAAATTCAAGGTTTTGGAGTTGACCAAGCGCGGCGCCAATTCCTTGGACGATGTCATGGAAAGCTTGTGGCGTGACGATGCACGCTCGATTGAGTTTGGTGTGTTGTCGTCCGGAGAGTCGGAGAAGGAGACTCCGACGCGGACAGACATCAAGTCGCTCTTTACGACTACTGATGCACTCAAGCGACTTTGAGAGCGATGTCGAAGCTCACTGTTAAGGATGTACAGTAACGCGGGAACTGAAGCGCGTTCGAATGCGTTCATCCATATGGTCAAATGTCCTACGTGCCTTCCTTCGTGACGTGGTAGCCTTCAGTCGGGTATGTGGGTAACACTTGCTACGGCTGGCTTCAGGCAAACGTCGTCTCATCAGTACTTTTTGCTGCAATCCCACCTCAGTTCCTACTTGAGTAATTTTTGGCCCAGAGAGATAAGGTCTTCCCCTCACGCCAACTGTTCAACCTCAAGTGTCACATGCTACTACTTTCAGCCGCAACAGATGTTCATTTGCTTCTCGAGCGACTCTTCACCGATCGAGCCCTCAGGCGCCTGCAGTCAGCATAAGACCGTATACATCAAGTGAGGGCACGAATAGTAGTATCGTAGTAAACACCGTGTAGACCTATCATTGGCTCTGTACAGCTATAGTAGCCACACATGCGGGATGCACAATGAGCTGGGGATATCACATCTTCAGCTTTGTCAGGTATTACCTCAAGCTATTTCTATGAGCTCAATCCATTCTCTTCGTACCTAAACTTCACCTGACCTTTCTCTGAACGTGGCATTTGAACTGGGAAAGCACGTTATTGTATCTTATCATGCCGATTATACCGGAAACCCTCCAGTTGGGTGGCTCGGCGTACTCATTCGATGCCAGCAATTACTCTCACAACACCATGTTCTCCGCGTCAGCCGTGAATGACTCCCAACTCTCGTTCCTGAATGTGGCAGATCTCACGACAATTTACAAGCCTTCTGTAGCTTGCATCGACAGATGGGCTCTTGCTGGTGGCCAGGTAGTCACTACAGTCTACCCATTCGCTACAGGCTATGTAACAACTGTACTCGCACCTACCCAATATGGCCCTATTTCAACAGCTACGCGCTCGCCGATCCAACACGACCCTGTGTCTACAACAGAAGATATTGCTGTCACCTCTGTAGATCAGATTCCCACAACGCAGACTATCGAAGACACTGTCACAGCGGCCACACCATTGCTCCCGCGACAAAATATTGTGTTCAATCATACAATCCTCAGCATGGCGCTCAATGGAACGGCTACCGACCCTTCGTATCGATCGTGTCAGAGATACAACGCCTTGCCGACCTACAGCCCGGGAATATGTCCGTCTGGTCAGACTGTCGCCGAAGTTACTGCCTGGCACCTAAATACGTCGACAGGGTATCGTACAATCTGGCAAGCTAGCCGTTGTAGAAGGTTCGTCGCCCACTCACGCTGCAGCACGATTGGTTGACATTTGTGCAACAGTGGTATGACATTTGGATCTGAGTTCTATCGCGCATGTATTGGCACCTTTTCCACCTCCGTGGAGGCAGTTGTCCTTCTCACTACCTCGCGCTCAAGCGGTGCCCCGGAAACTCTGTCCTACGAGCTTACTTCGTCGTCATGGGTGTATTCAGCTGACACCTTCTCGACTTGGACAGTCTCAAGCACCACAGTGCTCACCACAGGCCTAGCATTCGCTGACCCGGCTGTCATCGCCTGGCAGGAAGAGGACCTCAAGTCATTCCCGTCAGAGTATGTGACCTCTCTCGCGAAGAGATACAAAATCGAATTGCCGTCGGCTACAGGAGGTCTTATACCGTCGACTGACCCTCCGTCGCCTGGTCTCAGCACGGGAGCCAAAGCTGGCATAGGAGGCGGAATCGCGCTTGCTGCCCTGATTGTCATTGTAGCTAGCGTGCTACTCTGGCTGAAGAGGCGGCGGAAATCGACCCAGGCAGTTGAGCCACAACACGTCATACCCGAGATGGCGGATCAGGACCAGGACCTGGCAAAGAAGAAGTGGTGGGCGGCGGGGAAATGGAGAAGCGAAGCCAGCGCTCAGGTGGATCCGCAGGAGCTCGAGGACAGCACTGTTCGTGTGGTTCCGGGGCCTCCTGCAGAGCTCGAAGGCGCGGAGCTGCGGCATTCAACTGAGACTGGAAGAGCTGTGTATCCTACCGGAGATTGTCTGTCTTTGGGCAGATAGTGACGATGTGCTTTTGATCGTCCAATTTGTCCCTACAGGTAACACAAGCAAGTCATGTTGAAAACCTTCTCAGATCACGTCAGGGGCCACCACTTGCGACTTAAGCAAGTCTTAACAAGCTCTTTCCAGGCAGAATGGGAAACTTCTGTAGGACGAACGTGGAAACACACCTATCACATTACCACGTGCCTCTCGTATACTCTATACGGGCCCAGCAGCCCTGTACCACCAAATCAATCCCCCAAGAAATTCCACTCCAGCATTCCCCATCCCCCTCACAACACATCGCTCACCCATCCCACCTAAACAAACACTCTTCTCACCACAGTCCCTGCCAACCTTCCCTCGCTCGCGTTTGCCGTATGCAGTCGTACACCAATACGAGCTCGAATACGGCACGTATCCGCGTCTACGCTCGCGGACCCGTCCAAAACAATACCCCTTCGTCCCCTTTTGGGAAGGCCCCACCGAGTGGAGACACGGGAGACGTCCCACCGCGAATCCACTGTAAGAGTTCACAAGAGCTTGATTCCGATACTGCAGTGACCGTTGTAATTTCGGGCTTGCTATGGGATGGGGTGTTTTTCTTTCTCCACCCCCCCCCCTCTCTCTTTCTTGCCCACCGGGCTACAAAAGGGCCGCGTGAAAGCATGTTTGTAGTAGCTTTTGTTTTCAATTTCTTTTCAATTTTGCATGGTCACTTGCCAAGGTGCGGGTCTGTGCGACTGAAAATGTTTGATGAACACCACATGCGCGACGCGTGATGTGCGTGGTTGGTTTGTCGGGCGTGTTTGAGGGCCCGCGTTTTGAACGGGGCTGTCAAGCGCGTTTGTGTGCGGGGAGGGCTGCGATTGCAATGGCACTGCGAGTGCGACGGTGTGCGGTGATATGACATACGATTATGAGTGGGGGTGTGAAACTGTTGAGGGAGTCGCACAAGTGATCAGGACGACGTGCCACCGTGCAGTGCATGCAGTGCAGTGCACGAGTTGTGCAAGAACTGAGACATGGAAGCTGGCCTTGCTGCTGAGCAAAGGCAATGTTCAATTGTTCGATCTCCTCGTGCGCTGTAGCTCTACTGCGAATTTGTCGCACCTGTAGGAAATCCTTTGCAAACACCAAAGCTCCGTGATCCTTGCCCATATGCATCGATATGCCCGATAAAGTGTGCCCAGTGCGCCATGACCCAGATGTGTCCCGTGGAAACATGCCCTAGAACGAGCCAGAAATATGTACATTAAGTACAAGCAATAAACAGTAGAATGTGGATATCATAATGATGTCGAAAGAAGTACGCGTGAAGTATTATTCGAAGGTCATGCTCGAAACATGTACTAAGCGACTCTGGAGACTGTTAGTTGTGGTTTGGATATGTGCGGTGCGGGTCAACGAACCTGTGACAGTGTTGTTGCTAACGGAGCCCGTAACGGGCTCAGTTGTGAGGAATCTCCTTGCTCTTGCCATCACCAGCCCATACACCACCACCGACCGCTCGCGAGATGCCTACACCAAGACCAACCGCAGCACCAATGACGAGGAGGGCGATGATGATCTTGATCCATAACCTCTGCTTGGTGTTCAAGCCCTGGAACAGGTTGCAGCCCTTCTTGCGCTTGTGGTCCTTTCGCTTCTCGAGCACAGCTTGCCTCGATGGCCACATTGTGCAGTCCTTGACTTCCCTGACGCGGCCATCGACCGACACCTTGGGCAATTGCTGGGTAGTGGCGGCTGACAGAGGGGCACCGGCCTCAAGGTCGCGCTCGAAGGTGTTGATCTCAAGGTGTGTCTTGCTCTGGAGTGTGCTCACGTTGTCCAAGGAGCGACGAGCATCTGGGTGCTTGTAGAAAGCAGAGTAGGGGTTGGAAGAGTCAATGGCCATCTCCTTTGCGGCGGCGTCTGCCGTGGCTGTCGTCATTGTCGATGCGTTGGAGGACACGGGCAGGAGTGCAGGCGAAGGGACTGACTTGGGGACAAGCGTGCTCTCAATGGTGGCACCGAAGGTGATGGGCTCCCTCTCGTTGTTCGTCGACATTGTTGGTATCAGAGGGAGTGGTTGGTGACAAGGACTGTGTTTGCAGGCGTCGAGTATGCAGGGCCGCAGGGACAAGTTGGCAAGAGGACCCTTTCTAGTGGTAGCTCACAGCAGATGCAGCGGAGAAATGCTGTGCAACGTTGATTGTCCAGGCGGAGCTGGCAGCAAGAATGACACACGGGTCAGGTGACGTGGTTTGGTGTCGACTGCCGTGACGTGAGGTGGTTTCCTCGTGAAGTGCTCCTGAGATGGAAGGGACTGAGCCACAAAGGGGACAAGGGTGCTGATTGCAAGGAAGGAGCGAAGAGTAGATATAGGCGGTAGTAGCTGGTCGACCGGCGTGCTTCAGCTACAATTGCTGCGGGGGCAAAGCAGAGAACGACGAGAGTGCAGCGAGCGAAGAACGGTACAGCTAGCAAAAGGAGCGTAGCTGGCGGGCGCAGGCCGTGATAATGAGCTTGGAGAACTCCAGGCCCAGGGCCGGGGGAAGGTCTGAGCGAGCGCAAAGTTCCAGGCTAGAGGGCCGATCGCACTGCTAGGCCCAACGAGGCCCAGTCCCTGCGAGTCGACCATGTCGGCCCTTTCGTTTGATAGGCTGTGCCGCTATTGTTCACTTGTTTGCACTTGTTTGCACTTGTTTGCGCCTGTCTGTCGCAACGCTACTCTCAACGCTCTGGCGGCCAATATCACTGAAGCTGCAGGCACCGCCGTTCACGCGCTGTCTTGCCCTCACACACTCGGGTGAAGAGCTGATTGTGCCCCCCAAGCACCAGGATTCTTGACGCTGCAACGCGCCGAACGCGTGCTCGTCACGGCGTCCCTGAGCGACTTCTGCACAGCGCCGCACTCAAAGCAGTCAAGCTCGCTTGGTCCTGAATCTGTGTTGAACGACTGGAGCTTGGCTCGCAAGCATGAGCCCAGGCGAGCGAGATTGCGGTTAGACTCCAGGTGCTTGGGGGGCGGATTTCGAGCCGAGACGCCTTAACTTCATGCAAAGTGCGGCGCGAGTGATTGGCACTTGACCTGCCCGTCTCGTCATGACAGAGATGCGCGCAGACGATGTCCTGCTGAGCGCCTTCCAGGCGTCTGGAACACCGTCTCGACTGCATGCGTCGGCGCCACCGCGTTGGAAAGCCCAACAGCCTTGCTATTCTGACTTCAAGTGCCTCGTGGCGCACGCATGCTTGTGAATTCGCCGAGCTAGGTTGACGGAGTGGCCCCGCGTTGGCTGACCAGACGCTCCAACAGCAGAAGTCTTTCGATACCAAGCCGCTAGATCCTACCACATTTTGCGCTGCTCTGTTGAGGCCTTGCAGCGTGCGGCTGGTGAAGGTTTATTGAAGGGACAGCCTCGCGCTCAGCTGCAGCAAAGCACATGATAGCAACAATAAAACCACAACCAACGTCTACACAGGACACTATCGATCATGGCATCTTCAGCTTGGAATATTCGCAATCGTAGTAGCATTTTCCTTGAATTCCAAGTCTCCGCTGGTGCGAAACAGACCCTCGCTTGACATGCTAAACCCAGGCTGACATTGGAGGAGAAACGTCCAAAATGCCGCTACAAACGTCACGGTCATGCGCGTCAATTAGACTGCATCCATAACTAGCACAGCGTGCAATATTAGTGTACATACTGTATCAAGCCGCCGACATTCTCTGCCGGGTGTCCTCATCTTTTGGGATTCCATGTAGCGCGATAACACTCGATTACGGTTGCAGCGCAACCAACCAGCGCCACACCTGCACCTCTATCGAACGCCTGATTGTTAGTGCTTCCTAAGGAAGTCCTCTCTCCGAATACCACTACGCTCGCACATGCCTCTGAAGATACCACCCTGCTCATACAGTTCAAGTGGCGTATCCAGCTCGGCAATCTGTCCCTGGTCCATGACACAAATGCGGTCGTAGTTGATGATGGTCTTGAGACGATGCGCGATGCAGAGAAGCGTCTTCCCCGCAAATCCCTCGACAATCGTCTGCTGGATCTTCTGGTCTGTCTCGAAGTCGACACTGGATGTTGCTTCATCGCAGACGATGATTTGTGATCCGCGGACGAGTGCGCGAGCCAGGGCGAGCAGTTGTCGCTGGCCCAAGGAAAAGTTGAGCCCTTCCTCCTCCACAACAGAGTCAAGATGGATGCGGCCGCTCTTGTCACCCATTTCTGCATCGTTTGACACCAGGTCAGCCTGGCGAAGTGCAGACCACAATTCTAAATCGGACTTCTTGTGGAATGGGTCAAGGTTGCTTCGGATCTGCAAATGTGGTTAGTATTGTCTTTCGACAAGCATCTGTTCAGCACTTACAGTTCCTTTGAAGAGGGTAGGGTCTTGAGGAATGATCGCCAAATTTGATCGCAGATTCTGTAGACCAATTTCACTGATATCCATACCATCGATGGTGATCGAGCCGCCAGCCAACTCCTGAAGGCGGAAGAGAGCAGACATGATCGAACTTTTGCCCGCTCCCGTACGACCAACAACACCGATGCGCTCGCCAGCGCGGACATGCATGCTCAAGCCCTTCAGCACAAGCGGTAGACCGTCGCGGTATCGCATCTCGACGTTCTCGAAGACGATCTCGCCATGCTCGGGCCAGGTTGGTCGGACCTGGACATTGGTGTGGAGAGGGGCTTCCTCCTCCAGCTGCGTGCCGTAGTGGTAGATACGCTCAGTGGAGTTCATGTTGTTCTCCACTTCAGCCAGTTGTCGGACCGTGAACTGGATCATCTGGACGATGGTGAGAATGTAGGACAGAACGAGACCAGCGATGCTGGGGTCGACGTTGAATCGTGACGTGACGACAAGAATACCCGTGGTGAAGACGAGTAGAATGCCAACAACATCCAGACGACTGCTGAGCCAGCGCTGGTTGGCAAACGTCAGGTAGTACGCGCTGTTCATGTCGTCGATGGCCTCCCGTACGGTGCGAGAGAACTGGTTCTGCAAGCCATAGGCACGGATGGTTGGTGTGCCCATGACAGCCTCGCCAAAGCGTGCGAACACAGTACTGCGTAGGACAGCCTCGTGGCGCTTGACCTCACGGGCCGAAGATCTGTAGAATGCAGCCGAAAACATGAAGAAGATGAGCAGCGGCCCGAGGGCGATGGCGTAGTAGTAATAGTAGGAGATGATCAGGATAAAGACCGATATGATCATGGCAAGCGTCAGGAAATACATACGGATGGCGTCGGTGAGCGTATTGTCCATGACATCGATGTCCTTTGAGAAGCGGTTTGTGATGCGCCCAAGGGGTGTAGTATCGAAAAACGACATTGGTGCGCGGAGGACCCGAGTGATGGCCATATGCAGCATCTTCTTGCCGGCTTCAGTACCAAAGACAGACACAGCCCATGAGAACAGGAACATGAGCAGAGCTTGGCTGAAACCAAAGGCAGCGTAGGCACCGATGTAAGCGCCTTCGCTGTAGCCAAACTTGTCAGAGGTCCAGTACGATAGCCACAAGCTGGTGACGATGTTGGCTCCTTGCGACAAGACAAGCAGGATGAAAACAAGCGGCCCGACCCAGATGCCGCCTCCTGCCTTGATATACTGAAACCATACATCCCAAGATACGTTCTTGGTAGCACGCTCCTCGACTTGCATGAGCGCTGCAGCCTTCTTTTGCTTCTTTTGCTTCTTGGCCACCTTCTTCTCATCCTCGACCTCATCCTCAAGGACCTCTTCCTCCTCTTCATGCTTTTCTTCCGAAGCGGTCATAGTCATGAGCTGCTGAAAGCCTTCGTTATGGGCCATCAGGTTCGGGAAAGTGTCAACCGCCTGCACCTCTCCTTTCTCGACCCAGATGATTCTGTCGCATCGGCTCAAAACATGGAGCTGGTGAGTAGCCAATATACGACACTTGTCCTTTAGCAATCCGCAGATAGCATTGTCCATGATGTGGCGGCCGACGTGCGCATCGACGGCGCTGAGTGGATCGTCCATTAGCACGATGTCGGCGTTGAAGTAGATGGCTCGCGCGATATTCATTCGCTGCTTCTGTCCACCAGATACAGTGATGCCACGCTCGCCAATCTCGGTAGCGTCGCCAACTGGAAGCATGTCCAGGTCTGGTCTCAATGCGCATGCATCGATGACCTGATCATACCACTTCTGGTTGAAGTCCTTTCCAAAGATGATGTTTTCACGGACTGTAGCATTCTGAATCCACGCATACTGCGGACAAAAGGCACGAGAGGCGCCCATAGTGACTTCACCGCTAGTTTTGCGCATGTCGCCGGCAAGGGCACCAAGCAGAGAGCTCTTTCCAGACCCAACGCTTCCAATGATTGCGACGAGCTCGTTCCTGCCGAAGGTGAGGTTCAGCCCCTTCATCTCAAACGGCTTTTCCTCCGCTGCATTTTTCTTCCTTTCCTGGTCTGCAACCTGTTCGTTCTCTTCGTTCTGCACCCTTGCCTTGGTCTCAGCCTTCGTTTCGTTCCCAACCTTCTTCTTGTTTGGTCCGCTCGAAGCTTCATCGCTTGTCGGGTGACGTTCCCAAGTAAAATCTGCGTTGGAGAGAACAACGGCATCTTTGGACTCGTAGTCCCACTTGGTGCTATCTTCGGCCTCTTCGGCCATCAGGAACTCTTGTATGCGCTTCACTGAAGCGTTAGCATCAATGACCTGGCCAATGACGAGAGGCAGGAAGTTCAATGGAATACGCATCGAATTGAACAGCGCCAAGGAGGAGAAGATCTTTGCTGGATCCATGTTAGGATTGACCTGGGAAAATGTGATGAATGACAGCATGGAAGCAAAGACCGGCATGGACATTCCAACGGCGAGAACGGCGTTTCGGATAGTAAGCAGGACCTGAATTCCTCGGATTTCCTTCTTCCTGATATCCTGGATGCGCTGGAGGAAACTCGTCTCCCAGCCGAAAAACTTGACAAATCGCACTGCCTGTAGAATTTCCTGTGTCAGACTGACACGCTGATCGCTGACCTTGTTGATTGCTACACGGCGGTGGAACAAAGACTTGACACACCGAGCCAGTAACGGCATTGCGATCAGAATCAATCCAAGACCAGGGAGAGCACTGTATGTCAGGTTGACCAAGAGAAGAGCTGTTGTGATCAAAATACCAATTGGTGCAGTCCAGATCATGTGGAAGAAACCACTAGCCTGGTCAACACGGTATGTGTCAGTAGACATCAAGTTGACAATTCGGCCGTTGCCCCAGCCCTCACCACCTCCTGCGACATCCGTGGGCCCCGACTTTTCCTTCTTTTGCTTCTTCTTGAGAATCTTCTGATACCACTTTCTCTCTTCTTCACTTCCTGGCTTGGTATCTGGTGGTGGTGCGTCAAGAACAGCTTGACCACCCGCCTTCGCTCTACCAGACAGCTTCATTGCTTTGTCGAAAATAGCTGTAATCAGCACAGCGCGTGCTTGCCCACCAACCATCATCCCACGGTACATGAACTGGTTGGTAAACAAACTCTGAAGAGCCTGCATCGCTGTGATTCCAATTACAAGTCCGATGCCTTCACCAATAGCTGGTGCCGGTGCGTCACTGCGCTGAGCAACGTAGGCTCTGACGGCGAAGTTGATCAAGTACCGCAGCACGAAAGGTGCCACAGCCTGAATTACGGATGCGGAGAGCTGACAAAGACCTCCAATGATGAATTCGCGTTTAAATGTGTCAAACAGGGCCATCAACAATGGCTTGTCGCCACCCTCCTTCAACCTCCTCTCAAGTGCTGCGTTCAAACGCTCTATAAGAACATCGGCACTTCTGTCAGGGTTCACGGCCCAGATATCTGTCTTCTCGAGCGGTCGCTTGTATCCCGTGGCCATCAAAGGCTGCATCCATTGAAAGCTAAGTCGACTGAGTACATTGGCGGTGTGCTCCGGGCAAACCTCCCGTTCCTTCGGAATTGGTGGCTTGGGGCCCCATTTCAACGGATTGAGCCTCTTGTAGAACTTTTTCTTCCGTATCGAAATCTTTGTGCTTGCATCGCTGTCGCTAAGGTCTGATAAAACACTGGTGTTACTCTCGAGGCGGGATAAACTCTGCCGCCTCTTCGGGTCCGCCTCCGGGTCATGTGCGCTGGGCTCAGTCTTGATCGGTTCGTATTCTGTAGGCTTTTCTGCTGCCGCTTGAGGATCTACAAGTCCGATCTCCTTATTCTTCTCCTCGAACGACGACGATGAGGACGACATCGTGTGTTGGTGTTGGCCCAAGGTGGCGAGTCCAGGAAGCCAACTTCCGAACGCGATTGACTCGAGGGGAGCCGATTCGCTCGATTGTGGCGCTTTTGCAAACTCTTTCTTCTTTCCACGCCCCTGAACTCTGGAAGCGACCGTGTATTCCTGGGGCTGAAGTACAGCGAGTGAATGTCGCGAAAGCCTGAAGGAAGGCGAGTTGTTACGCTTGCGAAGTGCAGGGCTACTGATATATCCTGGCGGAAGTCATGAAATCAGTGCGTATCCTAAGGCTAGCCCATCGGACAAGACGGACATAATGCGTCGCCAATCAGAGCACAGGCGAAGGGCGGCAGAATCTGGGGTTTGCTAAGCACCAAAGAATGTTTTGTGCCATCGGCTGCTGGTCTTGCCCGACGTTCCGACGTTCAGTTCTGCAACTGTCCGCGAGGGCATAGAGGTCAAGTCGGGGCTTACAGGCCGAGTCGGGGCTCGATACTTCTGTATTCGACCCATTTTCGACCATCATGAGTATCTGAATGAGTTGTTGTACACATTGCTTTCGGTTTGACAGCTGTTCGTCGCGATGTTGCTTCCACGGCTCTGCGTCGTGTTATTGACGCACGATCGCTGCCGTCCCACTTCCCAACTAGACTAGCGGGCGGGTGGAAAGCTTGTGTCGCAGAGAACATGGATTACTCACTGGACGAGTTGCCTCCAGCATCGTTGAGTGAGGTGAGTAATCAACGAACACAAAGATCGTTATTCACTTCAACCCTCATAGCTATGAAGGCATCCTCGGGTATGGAAAGTGACCACAGTCCTCGCTCTTCTGCTCTTTGAGCTCTGCGCAGCTGACATAGTCTACAAAGCCGCATTGCTGGTGACGGGCTATGTGACGCGTTGTTATGAGCATACCTGCGTGGCCTGTCTGCAGGGCGGGTCTCGCTCTTCCGTATGTCGTTCTCGACCGAAGCACCTGCCATTTGTGTATAGTCGATACCCGCCTCTTATCATCTCTTCACCGCATCTGTGTGTGGACTAATTATCACGGAATAAGTAGAGCTCGTTGAACCAATCTGATCCTGCATGGGGACTGTGCTGCGGAAGAACAATTGGGAGGTATGTATTGAGCTTTCGGCGAAGGTGGGCACTCGGAGTTCTTATGCGCCGACACGCGCCCTTTGGTGTGAGGTTTAACACAGCCGTGGAATGTTGATATGGTCGTTCTCAGCGCGTGCTGACAGTAGTTGCATGTGTATATATACAGGTTCGGCAGGCGCCGGCACTTCTGGAGCACGTTTCCTGGAGAACTGATTGCGACCGATTGCGACCGACAAGACCACAATCACTAGCGCTTTATCCAAGATGATGTTGCACTTTGTTTTACATGTTATGCAAATGATCATAAGGCGCTACACATGGAACTCGACACAGATCTCACCACAGTGTGAATGTGAAAAAGATACCAGACAGATCCGCACAGTCAGCGCTAGGATTGGAGACTTCCAGCCTCTGCATACATGCAAGCACGGAGGGCTGCTGTTTTGCATTAAGAGGTCTGACACTGCACACGTTCAATATTGTGATTGCCAAACCCCAACCTCAACATTCTTGGCAATACACACGGGCTCATCGAGCCTTGACCTTGCTGTTCGTGGCTGGCTTCGTTCTCCGCCGCTCCCAAACCATAACGTATGCCTCCTTTGTGAAAAGTGTCTCGCCCTGCTCTTTCTCTACGAACAAATCCTGGATACCATACCACTCATCTCGACTTCTATCCTTTAGCTGCACTCTCCAAACCTTCGATTCCTGTTCACCTTCTACGCTGTCATCTTTCTTCTTTACAGCTTCGTGTGTAATGTTTGCAACTAGATCGTAGTATATCGGCTCGCCCGGTGGGTGTTCTTTAGGATTCGGCTCGACGTATGGCGACATATCGAGAGAAGTGACAGGGAACGTAACAATTGTTGGGTTTCGTTCGGAGACAAACTTGTTCTTGCTGAACCGCTTGATGTTGAATAGCAAGTACGGGGGGAGCGGGTGGAGGAGACGATATCGTACACGATCCTTCATCTTCTCTTGTGGTTGTATGCCGTTGTACTTGTTGAGAATCGTAGTCAAGGGCACCTGTGGGATGATATTCTTCTCCAAAGCGTCCTGGAAAAGTGGTGCAGCTGGCAGGTCCAGAGTTAGTACAAGGAACTTCGAGACGCTCGACTTGACCGCAGCATCTTCAAATCTCAGACGGTCTCCAGCATCTGCACGTGCTGTAATCTCTTGTGACTCGATCTTCAGTGTTCCCTGGAAGACCTTTTGGACAATACTCGAACCTGGCTTGGACTTGGAACCTCCGACAGCCAAGTGGAGGTTGTTCAGAAACCAAGAGAGGAAATCGACCGGATCTGACTGCTCGCTCAGACTAAAACGCTTCGAAGATCGCAGCGCGATCTCCTGCAGCAATTCATGTGGTGATACGTGAGTTTTAAATGCACGAGGATTCCAGATCTTCCTGACCAAGGTGCTAAATCGTTGCGCGATTTGTGGTCTTGCCGATAGGTCTTCGAGCATGAAGTAGTTCCGCAGAGGCACCACATGCGACAAAGCCTGTATTGCGACGTTGAAGTAGTCGTTCGCTTTGATATTGTTCATGCCCACAAAGCCCGGGATGTACTCTCTGTTAAACAGATCCCATGACACCTTTGACTCCTTGTCCAACCGCGAAACTTCTTGCTTGCTCATGCGAGGGTCCACCACAAACTTGATGTCGTCCAAAGATTTCGACTTCACTTCGTAGCCTTCTGGAAGCACGTAGACCTTCTTGGTCTCCATGTTGACGTACACATGATGCCCTTCTTCCAGTGCATGGAAATATGCTTGCGACTTCGGCCCCCTCCCTTGAAAGTATTTCCCGCAGACCAAACAAGCGTAGACGTTGATGTTCGAAAGCGTAACGGAGCAAAGCTTCTCAAAGTCGAAGTCGAGCACTTTGCGGTTTATGGTGTCGAGGTACAGGTCGGTATATCCAGCTTCTGGTGCAGTCTGTCGCTTTGGCGCAGCCATTGCCGACTCCTCTTCATCGACATCGTCCAGCGCACCTGCTTCCTCAAGCTCTCCATGCTCTTCAGCATCGGCGCCTAGAATGTCGATCTTCTCCTGGTCTTCCAGCCGCGGGGACATGAGCCGCCCGTTTGAATGCGCGCCGTTCGTGTGCGCTTCGTCCATGTCGACATCCTCGACTCGCGCCCGCTTCGATGCTGGAGATGGGGCATCGAGGACGTCTTCGAGAGGCTCAAATGCTTGTCGCTTGGACATGACGGGATGTAGAAATGATGCAAGTTGACAATTGGCAGGCAGTGTGTTTGATTCTCAAGCCTAGCTTGTTTTAGGATCCGGTTGCGGTACGCGACACGATATTGTATATCTGCAAGTTGTGAAGCTTTCGGAGCTCCAGGCATCTGAAAGGCCCGTGCCCGCATCAAACAGTGCAAAATCGCGGGCCGCTCGAAAAAGTCGCGTTGGAAGGCCACCACTGTTGCAACCCCACATCCTCCTAGATACCCCTCCTTGCTTGGTTACCACCACTTGCAAGATGGTATGCATTCGAACTTACCCGAGAAGTCTTTGCTCTACTAACACTGTGTGTCCAGTCGAACCCCACTCAGATCTTTGCGGACGATGTCACGGAGGAGAAGGGTGAGAATGCGCGTCTCTCCGCATTCGTAGGCGCCATCGCCGTCGGCGACCTGGTAAAGAGCACACTGGGGCCGAAGGGAATGGACAAAATCCTTCAATCTGCGTAGGGACCCTCACTCCATGCATGTCGCTAGAGTAAAGCTCACGCAAACCTACAGCTCCACCGGCGAAATCCTGGTCACAAATGATGGCGCTACTATTCTGAAAGCCATCGCCCTCGACAACGCCGCCGCAAAAGTACTGGTCAACATCTCGAAAGTCCAGGACGACGAAGTCGGTGACGGCACCACATCAGTCACTGTGCTTGCCGCAGAGCTCCTCCGCGAGGCCGAAAAGCTTGTTGATCAGAAGATCCACCCCCAGACAATCATCGAGGGCTACAGGATAGCCAGCCGCGCTGCGCTGGCTACTCTGGAGAAGATTGCAACGAACAACAGCAAGGATGAGCAGGCTTTCAGGAAGGACCTGGAAGCCATCGCGCGGACAACACTGAGCTCCAAGGTGCTGAGTCAGGATCGCGACCAGTTCTCCAAGCTCGCAGTTGATGCTGTCCTCAAGCTCGGCGGCTCAACCGACCTTACACACATTCAGATCATCAAGAAGGCAGGAGGAAAGCTCAAGGACTCGTACCTTGACGATGGTTTCATTCTGGACAAGAAGTTCGGCGTGAACCAGCCCAAGAGAATAGAGAATGCTAAGATCCTAGTTGCGAACACATCAATGGACACAGACAAGATCAAGATCTTCGGCGCCAGGGTGAAGGTTGACTCGACGGGCAAGCTCGCCGAGCTGGAGAAGGCGGAGCGCGAGAAGATGAAGGCAAAGGTCGAACGCATCAAGGCACACGGCATTAACTGCTTCGTCAACCGGCAGTTGATCTACAACTGGCCGGAGCAGCTCTTTGCAGATGCCGGCATCTGCTCCATCGAGCACGCAGACTTCGACGGTGTCGAGCGACTGGCATTAGTCACTGGCGGAGAGATCACATCGACCTTTGATCACCCAGACCAAGTCAAGATCGGCGAGTGCGACCTGATCGAAGAGGTTATCATTGGCGAGGACACACTTATCAGATTTTCTGGTGTAAAAGCAGGCAGGGCATGCACTGTTGTGCTCCGTGGTGCCACCGAGCAGCTTCTCGACGAGGCTGAGCGATCGTTACACGATGCCCTTGCGGTTCTGTCACAGACAGTCAAGGAGCCCAGGACCACACTCGGCGGTGGATGTGCGGAGATGAACATGGCGAAGGCCGTTGCTGAGGCTGCACAGAACGTGGAGGGCAAGAAGGCTATCGCCGTTGAGTCTTTCGGCCGCGCACTACAGCAGCTGCCCACCATTTTGGCCGACAACGCTGGTCTTGACTCCAGTGACCTCGTTACACGACTCCGAAAGGCGGTCTACTCGGGTCTGACCAGCTCTGGGCTCGATCTGCTGTCGCCCAGTGGTGGTATCGCAGACATGCGTGAATTGGGCGTCATTGAGAGCTATAAGCTCAAGCGTGCGGTCGTCTCGTCGGCATCAGAAGCCGCAGAGCTGCTTCTGCGTGTCGACAACATCATCAGGTCAGCTCCTCGTCGCCGCGAGCGCATGTAAGCCTGTGGCACGATTTGCGATGACGAGCATGATACAGTAATGGCTTAGACGAAGTGTACATCACGAACCAAATCCATGCAGTCAAAGACATTGGCAACGATTCAATGAGTGACGTTCAGGGACTTTCATGACACGTGAAGATTTGCACCTCCAAAATTTAAATATGACGTCGAAAGGCGAGTGGTTGAGGCAGGAGAATTATGTTTAACGATTGCAGACCTTGCAGTTGCGGCTTGCTCGATACTTTCCGGCCCAGACAAACACGAAGCAAAACTGCAAGGGGATTGTACGAGAAGCCTAAACTGTAAAGTAGTGCAGAAGGACAAGTCCATTCATTGGCCTATGTCTGAGGAGATAGAACTTTGTTGCAGGACAAGTACTCGGAATACGACCGAAAGGCTGTTGCCCCGCCCGAAACCTAGACAGCGAGTTCGGTGATCGAGAGCGTACGAAACACGTCGAACTAGTGGTGCTGGTGGGCCCGGTGTTTGATACACAAGACCGCCTTGCCGTCGTTGTGTGGTGCATGCAAGGACTTCCGGTATGATTCCCGATCCAATACCTGACGTTGAGCTTCCTCTCATGCCATTTCTACTTTCGTGTTGTAGGATCGAGATAGGATGAGGCTGAGCCTTTCTATGGAGGTTCAGGGACGCACAGTGGAGAACTAGCAGTGCTGCGCCATAGGCAGAAAATGTGTGGACACACGTGCAAGACAGTGGCAACCACGCAAGCCCAACGCATGAGAAGCTGCATACGATGCAGGGCCGACATGAGTATGGCCGGTCCGGTGATAAATGACCGAGGCTCCCTTCTCACGTTCTTGAGGGCGGAAAGGGCTGGTCTGGCACACCGAGCGCCTCCACAGTCACACAGAACGAACAGAGCACACGAAGAGGTGGTTTCCCTTGAGCCCCTGCAGTGACCAGAATCCTCTCCTCTTGCAATCGCAATCACAATCACAATTGACACTTGACGTCCCATCCTTACAGGCGTCGGACAACATCACTCAGCCTTACAGATCGGTTAGCGCTGCGGGGTTCTAAAACTGGCTCTGGCGGCCTGGCCTTCCCGCTTAGCCCTCCTCTAACGCCCCGGGAGGCGCACATCGCACGCCCAGCACCCCCGCGGGCCTTAATGTGGTTTCAAGAAATCCAACATCTATCACACCACCCCTCGCCCACTGATGCCCCATCTCCTCCATCACCACAGTCGGCCTCAGGCATCGCCGCTCGCATCGTAGACGCCGCCCATCCACCATGCCACGCCCGCGCCGGCCGCCGGGTGCTGGCCTCACGCTTACAACGCTTCTCGCGCTCGTCATCCTTGGACCCTCGCTCCTCGCAGTTGCTCAGCAGCAGCAACAGCCGCCCCGCAGTGTGCTCTCAGCACACACAATCCACCCCAACCACGGAAAATCCACGCATTTACAGGAGAGCGCGGCTCGCGTCCCCAGACGCCGTTCCAACTCTCCCGGATTCGCCCAGGATGAGAGCGCCGTAGCAACACATGTCTCCTTGGCTCCAGCGGTCTCCGCTGTCAGAGCCCCCTCTGCCATCAACGCAGCCACAGGTGCCCTTGCACCGAGTGCGCGTTCCTTGCAGGACTGGGAAGTTGAGGACTTTGTTCTCTTGGCGACCGTCGATGGCCGCATTCACGCACGAGACCGATACACAGGACAAGAGATATGGGAGCTGACCGGCCAGCCCATGCTCGAGACCATCTACAATGTTTCCGGCGGCTCTGGCACGCTCCAAGACCAGCCTTTCGTCTGGATTGTCGAGCCCAAGGAAGATGGAGCGCTCTACTTCCTCACTCCTGGTCCCTACCCAGCCCTCCACAGGCTTGGCATGACTGTCAAGCAGCTCGCCAACATGGCTCCATACTCCAGCGAAGACCCTGCACTTCCAGTCGTCTACAACGTCGAGAAGTCCACCTTCATGCTCGTTGTCGAGGCAGCGTCTGGCAAGATCAAGAAGAGCTTCAGCCCCACGGGATCCTACTCGGTTGACGACGACAGCTGTGCTCCCAAAAGCAGAGACTACTTTCACGCACACGAGCGAGAGTGCTCTGGTTCGATCAACCTGGGGCAGACACAGTACACGATCAGCATCCACAACAAGCAGACGAACGAGCACATCTGCACAATCAAGTACGCAGAATGGGCACCAAATAACCGCGACCGTGATCTGCAGATGCAGTATTCAGCTACTATGGACAACCAATACATCTACAGCAGGTACAACGGAGAAGTCATCGCTCTCGACCACAACCGGCTTGGCAAATCTCGTCTCAAACCGCTCTTCAAGCAAGAGCTTCCCTATCCGGTAGCACGCGTGTTCGACGTCGCAAGACCCACGAATGACGACTCTCCGGAGCCTGCGCTGATCTTGCTACCCCAGCCAGCTGGCAAGGCAGGGTCAGAAGAGATGGCCAAGCATGTTTGGTTGAACACTACTGAGAAAGGGGCTTGGTACGCATTATCGGAGCAAAGCTACCCTGTGGTAACAGATGGTGCTCCAGAAGCCCCTTGCTATACGCAGACTGACTTGATCGATTGGGACGGCCCCCACACTCTTCCTGATCGGAAGAGTCTCGTAGGTGTGCACAAGCTAGATCAAAAGCTTGAGACCCCGTCAAGATACCTATCAATCGCAGCACCTACAGCCTACCATATTGAGGAAGGGCAGCCCGTTTCCCGACCACCAGAAACTTCGCCGATGGAAAGGCCAACGATTGACCCACCGCCCCGGGCAGAGACGATGATCGAGACAAGAGCGGCAGCTGTGTATACTATACTGCTTTGCTTTGTGGTCATGGCTGGTACGGTTTCGGTCATGAAATATCCTCCCCAGCTGGACAGACTTATGAGCCTCTTCATCAAGTCAACTGAAGCTCGCAAAGTCAAAGAGGTGCCCATCTCGATTCCTGAGTATACTCCTTCAGAGCCAGATGTCAAGATAGAGGCACAAGAAGAACCCAGATCGGAATCACAGCCAGAAGTCCAACCAGAAGTCCAACCAGAAGTCCAACCTGCTGTCGAAGCCGAGATCAAGACCATCGTTGAAACAGAAGACAGGGCAGCAGTAGCACCTGTTGCCGAAGAGCCGATCATCGAGGCTGTGAGTGTTCCAGAGCCTGCGCCAGAAATCACTGTTGAGGCTCCTGCTACCCCCGAATCGAAAGAGAAGAAGGTTGTGACTTTCGACATCCCCGATGACGAGGCAGATCTTGAACCTCTTTCAAGGACGACGACCATCGATCAATCTCCAACAGAGGGCGACTCAGACGAAGCCACACCAACTCAAGCTGAAAAGATCGCATCTGCCATCAATACTGATGGTTCTCCGCAGGATGCCAATGGCGCCTCTGCCACTCCAACTAAAAAGAAGAAGACGCACAGGGGCAAGCGAGGCGGTCGCAAGCTCAATAAGAACCAGCAAAAAGACGAAGACGACGTCGATCGCATCGTCGACGCAGCCAAGAAGCTCGACCCCACGCCGACCTTGCATCCTGATGAGGTTACCTTAAATGGCGATGACATGCAGGATGTGTCAAATATCAAGAGGATTGGAAAGCTCACCATCGATCAAGACAAGCTCCTAGGCAATGGCAGTGGCGGTACCTTTGTATTCGAGGGCAAGTGGAACGTAAGTATCTTGACTGATGTGCTGAACTGACTCCAGCTAATGGACTTTTTAGGACCGCGATGTTGCCATCAAGCGAATGCTGCCACAATACTTCGGGCTAGCTGAGCAGGAGGTCAAACTCCTCCAAGAGAGCGATCTCCACCCCAACGTCATCCGTTACTTCGATGACGAGAAGGACGAAAACTTCTTGTACATCGCTGTCGAGATGTGTCAGGCCAGTCTCTTCGACCTCTTCAGAGATGGCAGGCCTGGCGAGGATCTCACTGACGCTCAGCGACGTCTTGTCAATGAGATCAATAGGGATGTTCCGCGCACCCTGTATCAGCTGGCCAACGGCCTGAACCACCTCCACAGTCTGAGGATTATCCATCGCGATATCAAGCCTCAGAACATCCTCATTGCCTACCCACAGCGAACTCAGAACAAGGGCCCGCGTCTGGTGATCTCCGACTTTGGTCTTTGTAAAACACTGCCAGACAACGTGAGCACTCTCATTGGCACGACCGGCAATGCGGGCACTGTTGGGTGGAAGGCTCCTGAGCTGATCTCGCAGCCAAGAGACGTGGACAGAGGCAGCTCGACTGGCTATTCTCGCGACTCCTCTACTTCCACCGACCCTGTTGCGCAGGGTGTCAAGCGCGCTGTGGACATTTTCTCTCTCGGCTGTGTTTTCTACTACGTTCTCACCAACGGCTGCCACCCCTTCGATGATGAAGAAGGTTGGATGCAGATGCGTGAATACAACATCAAGAAGGAGAAGGCCAACCTCGAAGGCCTTCGTCTGGGTGACGATTCCGAGGAACCCTACTGGCTTATTCAGTGGATGTTGAAGACTCGCCCGGAAGACCGCCCTACAGCTCTGCAGGTCATGAATCACCCGTTCTTCTGGTCGGCGGAGAAGCGTCTCAACTTCCTCTGTGACTGTTCGGATCATTGGGAGCGCGAGCCGCGAGACCCACCTTCCCATCATCTCAGTATTCTGGAAGACTGGGCTGAGGAGATCCTGGACAAGAGAATGAATTTCCTTGCGAAGCTTGACACGGCCTTCATCAACTCACTCGGCAAGCAACGCAAGTACACCGGTGACCGGATCTTAGATCTGCTTCGAGCGCTCAGGAACAAGAAAAATCACTACGAGGATATGGACGAGAACGTGAAAGCCAAGGTTGGTCCGCTACCGCACGGATATCTGAGATACTGGACTACTAAATTCCCTACGCTCCTCATGTCTTGTTATGAGGCTGTTCAGCAATGTGGCCTACAGACAGCGCCTAGATTCAAGCCGTACTTTGAAGGGCAGACGATGTAGTGGACTTCGCGAAGACTCGGTGTTGGTGTGTTTTGATTATTGGCATGCATAGCTTAGGCGCGAAATACCATTCATAACCTTGTGCGTTTCCTCTGTCAAACCGTGCAAATCCATGCTTGCGTGACTCTTGAATTCGCGAAAGGCCCCCCTTACCCTGCCAATGTCATGGAACGCGTAAGTCCAAAAAGACCAGGGCCCCCACCTGCCAAAATAGCCACTGTGCGCCAAGTTTCAATACTTCGTTCGGACTGGACTTGCGCTAAACGTGAGACGGAGACCGATTCGCTTAGATTCGAGTTACAAGCCTCACCTCCCTTATTCAAAGCGGCGCAGGCGGTGGTCGCTGCTGCCATTTGTTCTTTACGCACCGTTTGCATTTCGTCGTGCTTTGATGGTGGCCCCGCTAACACCATGACCCACCGACCAATACCAGCGGTAGGGCTGGCCTCAGCACTGCTTCTTACAATTGACTTCGCGATCAAGTGCTTGCAGAAGCAGAACATCATCTTCCAGCCCAGCGACTCGGATTTAACGCCTGTAGTGGAGAACGCCCAAGTACTGCAGAAGATCATCGACAACCTGTTCCGGCTGACGGATGCGATTGAGAACTCGGAACTCAAGAGGCTGGGCGATGGCAGCAAGTCCAAACTCAGCGAGCCGGCGCTGCAGCTCCTCAAGATCAGTGAAGAGGCGAAAGAGTTGACCGGTCCGCTGATTGAGTCACTCATCGCCGCGCAGGCCAAGGGCAGTTTCGGCGATCCCCGATGGGGCACCGCGCGCGAGGCGCTGTGCAATGGCGTCTGGAAGGAGCGGGACGTGACGGGGCTGAAGAAGAAGCTGCGCGCGATTCGAAAAGAAGTTGATGTTGCGCTGTTGCTGGCGCTCAGGTAGGGTTGGATTCCAAGGGGTTGAGCGTGGTGGCTGACAGGTCGTAGACAGTATCTCGATCAGTCCGCCGAGACAGGGCTCCCTGTGTTCAGCGAGGAGCTGAGACTGATGCCGCACTGGGAGCGCTGGCAGAATGAGGCGCTGGATGCTGTGCATGCTAACGAGTGGAAACCGAAGAACAGGAAGCATGTCGAGGAGTTTTCGAAGCAGGTCGATTTACTGATCTCCTCCGCAAATGAGGCACATTTCAGCGAACAGATATTTGAGAGGATGCGCTTTGAGGAGTTAGATCATCGATTGAACTCTGTTTCTAAGCCGCACGAGGGGACGCTGGAGTGGGTATTTGATGACCGGCAGACAGACGAAGGCGGCGTGCTAGAATGGCTAGGAAACCAAAGGGGAGAGAATCTCTTCTGGATGACTGGAAGACCCGGCGCAGGTAAAACGACTCTAATGAGACATCTATTCCGGAACGACCGAATCTTCGACTATCTGGAAGCTTGGTCTGGCCATGCACCGGGAATCACATCTGGATTCTTTTTCTGGAATTGCGGGACAGAGATGCAAAGATCTGCACTTGGACTGCTACGGTCGATGCTCTACGAATCATTGCAGGACATGATCTACGGACCCTTGGAGAAGGACATGGGGATCGTACAGACTCTTTTTGCAGATCGATGGGAGCAATTCCGATCGTACGGCGGCGGTCTCGACGCACTCTCTCTTCCGGAGTTACGCCGCGCTTTCGAAGTCATGATATCGGATGCGGACACAAAGTTCCTGTTCATGGTCGACGGCCTCGATGAGACAGACGATGCTGGGGACCTTGTAATCATCGTACCGCTGCTTGTAAACGCCAGCAGAAGAGAAAACGTCAAAGTTCTGGTCTCAAGTCGTCCGTCGCCAGCATTTCAAGAAGCGTTTGATAAGCGCCCACGACTATGGGTAGACGATCACACGACAGACGATGTCCACGCCTACATCATCCACAACTTCAGCCAAGACGAGTCTCTCGCGAAGCTTCGAGGAAATACAGTTGTGCCCGAGGAAACAGATATCATCGCCGCGCTGTCGGAGAGCTCATGCGGAATCTTCCTCTGGGGCATCCTCGCCACCCGTTTCCTGCTGCAAGAACTCACCGGCAACGATAACTTCACGACGCTCCAAAACCGTGCCGAGATCCTCCCATCCGACCTTGACGAGCTGCTCTCTCACATCATGAGCAACTTCGAGCCCACAGATCTCGAACAGGCGTGGAAACTGAGCGTCCTGATTGAAGCCCACGGCTACCCCAGTCTCCTCCCTCTCTCCTTCGCATTGAGCAGCGACGAGAAAAGCAGCATAGCAGCACGTCGCCAGCCACTGAAGACCGCCGAAGTCGCTCAGCGTGTAAATTCCATGCGGCAGATGCTAACCTACAAGTGCAGAAATCTCTTCTCCATCTTCGACACGCAGGAGCCGGAGCTGCGCACCCCTTCCCCCTCAATCGAAGACCCCTCTCCCTTGAAAGTAACATACACACACCGCTCGATCCGCACCTTCTTCCTCACGTCCCCCGCGCAAAAAGGAAAACTCACCACCGCCGACTTCAACCCCACCGCCGCCTGGGCCGCCGCGCACCTCCTCTCCCTGAAGACCCTCATCCCGCCCTCCTCGAGCGGCACAATGCCCGTCTGGGCCCCTCTCGCGCGCTGCATCGAAACCTATCTCCAGCTGTCCGCGCAGGAGTCCAAACACCACATCACCTACCTCTCCAGCGCGCTGGACACGGCGGTAGCACACCACACACAATCCCCATCTTCCTCATCCTCGTCTTCCAGCCTCGCCAGCAGCAGCCTGAAGCGCCCCACGACATCCTCATACCCGCCCGCCGCCCCGCTCATCTCCACCGACCTGCCACACTTCCCGCACATCCCGCTCGCCGCCCCGCTCGACCTCGCCGTCCTGCTCAACCTGCAGGTCTACGCCGCCACCAAGGCGAAAGACGTCGATCGCAAGGTGGTCCGGCACGCGCTCGATTTCGGCGCTGCGATGCGCAGACGTGTTGGCGTTGGCGGCGAGAGCGTCTGGCTGGGCAGCAAGGAACAGGGTGCTGGGGGGGGGTGCGAGAAGATGCGGGTCGAGTATGGGAAGGGGAGGGGGGAGATTGAGGGTGTGTTGGAGTTTTGGGCGCAGGCGGTGCGGTGGGGGAAGAAGGCGCCGGGGTTTGAGGTTGGGGAGTGTGTGTGAGAGGTTGTTGAAGGGGGGGGGGGGGGGGGGGGGGGGGGGGGGGGGGGGAGGGGGGGGGGGGGGGGGGGGGGTTGGGTGGGGGGGGGGGGGGGGGGGGGGGGGGGGGGGGGTGGGGGCGGGGGGGGGGGGGGGGGGGGGGGGGGGGGGGGGGAGGGGGGGGGGGGGGGGGGTTGCGGATTTGGCTTTGGAGAGAGTGATATACCTAGATAGACTTTGCTTTGTGTGAGCATTGCGAGCAAGCGCGCGCGGATCGCATGTTCTGTTCCGTTTCTTTTCATAGACTGCGACTCCACTTGATTTGAATTTGAGAATGGGAAATGTCATGCATGGACGCAGAGAGTCGTTGATCTGCTACCATGGCGTCGTATTATCGTACATGAAGATATCATGCCGGGCCAGCAATAGGCCGTGATCCCCCCCTCTTTCCTGCACCTGCCTACAACTTCTGGTAGTCCAGCTTGCCCTCGAGCTTCTTCGACTCTGCCATCTTGCGCACGGCCTTGTTGAAGTCGTCCTGGTTGATTGAGTCCCGGTAGTCTTTGATGGCGAAGAGGCCGCTAGAAGAAAGTCAGCATGAGCAATAAAAAGGATAAGAGACTGGTGTCTGCATGGGACTCACGCTTCTGTGACGACGTTTCGCAGATCGGCGCCGTTGAAGCCGTCGCTCATCTTGACAATGCTCTCAAAGTCGATCTCGCCGTCTGTCTGCACGCTGGCGGAGTGGATCTTCATGATCTCGAGGCGGCCGACCTCGTTGGGCAGCGAGATCTCGATCTTGCGGTCGAGACGGCCGGCACGCAGCAGGGCGGGGTCGAGTGTGTCGGGTCTGTTTGTGGCCATGATGATCTTGGTCTGTCCGAGGTAGTCGAAGCCGTCCAGCTGGTTCAGCAGCTCCATCAGGGTGCGCTGGATCTCGCGATCGGCCGATGTGCCCTCGGAGAATCGCCGTCCGCCGATGGCGTCGATCTCGTCCATGAAGATGATGCAGGGCTCGTGCTCCTTTGCGTAGCCGAACATTTCGCGGATGAGGCGGGCTGACTCTCCAATGTACTTGTCGACAATGGCCGACGAGACGACCTTGAGGAAGTTTGTCTCCAGACTGCTCGCGACGGCACGCGCCAACAGAGTCTTTCCGGTGCCGGGCGGCCCGTAGAGCAGGACGCCCTTGGGCGGCTTGATGCCGACTCTCAGGAACAGCTCTGGGTTCTTCAGCGGCAGCTCGATGACCTCGCGCAGCTCGCGGATCTGCTCGTTCAGGCCGCCAATACCGCCGAAGCTAACCTGGCCGGGGTCTTCGAGCGACATGTTGTAGACGAGCGGGTCGACCTCGCGGGGCAGCATGCGCATGATGGTGAGGGTGGTCATGTCGAGGGCGACGCGGGTGCCCTGCTTCAGCTTGGCCTTGTCGACCTTGGAGCGGCATCCTACGACGTAGCGGGGCCCTGACGAGGCCTTGACAATGACTGCAGGCGTCAGCACGTGGGCGTCTTACGACACTGGGGGCACTTACATCTCTCCTCGTCCAGCTGCTTCAGCACCTCTCCTATTATCTGGCCCACGCTCTGCAGCGCCTTGATGTTGTCCTCTGATACGTCGAAGTCGTGCTGCAGGCCCTTGATCTCTAACCGCAGGTTCTTGAGCTTGGCCTCCCACTCGCGCGACTCCAGCAGCTTGCCCTTGTAGGCCTCGAGGGCGTGCTCGCGCTCTGGATCGCTGCTCATGGTGACGGGGTGGTGGTGTGGGGATGTGATGGGTGGTGGGTGGTGGGTGGTGGGCGGCGTCCGGCGTCCGGCGTCCGGAGAGGCGAGCTCTGGCGGTGATGTCGTCGAAGCAGTGCGTGTGTCTGCCGGGCCAAGACAGGTTCCGCGGCGGAGTGGATGCGGGTGAGGCAGCAGACGCAGACGCGGATACGGAGGCGGATGCGGAGGCGGATACGGAAAGGCGGGCGAGGTCGATGCGGGTGTCGTCTGTTGCAGTGGTGTTGCTGTTGGAAGCTTCGAGCGGGAAGGCGTCGGTGGTCGCCTGGCCCAAGCGCGGCGCGACGTACTCATGGTAGGTCGGAGAGTCGGCGGTCGGCGAGTCTGTGGCAGAATTATTTTGTCTGCAGCTTTTTGTCGCGGCCGCAGGCCCACCGTCACAGCCACCGCCATGTCGTCCTTCTTCACCACGCCGGCCTCGCAGCGCAAGCGCAAGCGGCCCGACGCCAACTCGACGGTCCCGCGAAAGCGAGCCCCCGCCGCCGCGCAGTCGAGAGCCCCCGCCCGCACCGAGCGCGAAGACTCCATCACCGAGAGCGACAGCTCCGACGCCGAACGCGCCACTGGCCTCGACGACAACGACGACGAGTCGGAGACGTCAGACGATGAGGACGAGACGGCCGCCGAGAAGCGTCTGCGGCTCGCCCAGCGCTATCTCGACAACATCCGCGGCGAGGTCGAGGAGGAGGTCGGCTGGGACGCCGCGCAGATCGACAAGGACCTGATCGCCGAGAGGCTGAAGGAGGACGTGGCAGAAAACAAGGGCAAGATCTACCGGAACATTGCAGACAAGCTGGACTTCCCAGGAGCATCACACGTCTTCGGCCACTCGGGGCTGCCCAAGGCCATCACTGGCTGCGCCGTCAGGCTGCCCCACGCCTGGACAGTCAGCAAGGACCTGGTTGTCGAGAAGTGGGAGATTGCCGATCCCAAGTCGTACGCTGCAGACCCAGAGCGCCCCTCCAACATCTCCCCGCGAAGGACGCCCAAGAAGCTGCTGTGGAGAAAGGGCGACAAGAACAAAAAGGGCGAGAGAGACTTCCTGGGCCACACCGGCGAGATTGTATCCATCGCCGTATCTGACTCGGGAAAATACCTGGCAACCGGCGACAAGCATGCACGTCTGATCATCTGGGATGCAGACACCCTCACCCCGCGCAAGCTCTTCACACGGCATCGAGACGCTGTCCTGTCCCTGTCGTTCAGGAGAGGCACCGAGCAGCTCTTTTCTGGAGGAGCAGACCGCGCCGTCATTGTCTGGAGTGCGCCCGAGTCGGCGTACATCGAGACGCTGGTCGGACACCAGGACGCCGTCACTGGCATTGCAGGCGGAGTCGAGGTGAACCAGGAGACGTGTGTCAGTGTCGGCGCACGCGATCGCACAGCAAGGTTATGGAAGGTCGTAGAGGAGAACCAGCTCGTCTTCCACGGCGGCGGCACAGTAAGACAGAAGGGGCTCGAGAAGCTGCGCAAGGGCCGCTTCGGAAAGGACGTCTCCTATCTTGACGACAAGGAAGAGAAGCAGGTCAATGGCGGCGAGGACGACGACACACCCATTGCGTACGCAGAAGGCTCCATCGACTGCGTTGCCCTCCTCGACGCCAGCCTGTTCGTCACAGCATCAGACAGCGGCGCACTGGCGCTCTGGTCAGTACAGAGGAAGAAGCCGCTCTTCACATACCCGCTCGTCCACGGCAGAGACCCAGCACTGCCAGCCGAGGACATGTCGGCCAACCACGACGCCGCAACTTCAGCGAAGAAAGGACCTCGCCTAGCAAGATACGTCACTGCGCTCACAACGGTACCATACGCCGACCTCATTCTCACAGCAAGCTGGGACGGCTGGATACGAGCATGGCGCGTGGGCGCTGACAAGCGCACCATTGAGCCGGTTGGGAAGATTGGTCGAGTTCCGGAAGAACAGGGCGAGGATGGCATTCTCATCCGTGGCATAGTGAACGGCCTGTCAGTGCAAGAACGTGGCGACAGAGGAAAGGATGGGTTGTGCGTAGTCGCAGCGGTGGGCAAGGAGCCCAGACTAGCAAGGTGGATGTCGGCCAAGGTGAAGAACGGCATCTACGTGTTCGAGGTATCGAGAAAGGCTCTTCATCAAAACGTCGAGGACGACGAGGAAGAAGAGGAGTAAAAAGCGACTTTCTGCATTGGAGCGGCGTCTTGCATTTAGATACCAATACCATTCCGACATCTGTTCTGACCATCACTCACACTCGGCCTCAGGATGCTTGTGAATCTAAGCAGTATTCGATTCCCCAAATTTAGCAAAGTGACGGTCGTGAGCGACACGTGAGAGCGCGCGCTGGAACTTCAACTTTTGCGCCGCGGGAGTGTCTACGCACCAACAAGTACCACCCAACACACTTTTCACAGCCATGGCTTCCAATGGATCAGAGTCGCCGAGCAAGCCCAAGCGCTCCCGCGCAGAAATGGAAGCCGAGGATCAGGACATGAAGCAACCTGCTGCGCAAGCAAACGATGGTACGTACATACCGCAAGCCTCACGCGCAGCACGTCTGACACGTATAGACGACTCTTCCTCCGACGATGACGACTTTGGCCCTGCTCTTCCCTCGTCCGCGCCCAAGAAGAAGAAGCGCAAGCTTCCGTACGAGAAGCTGTACGTTGCTGCGCTGCCCGCCGCCCAACGCTACTCCAAGTCGCTGATGCACCGCGACCAATTGTGCTTCACCACTTTTACTCCGTACACCGACTTCCTCATAACGAGCTCCATCGACGGTGTTGTCAAGTTCTGGAAGAAGGATTTCGGCGGGATAGAGTTTGTGAAAGAGTTCAAGGCGCATACAGGCGAGATACGCTCGGTCAACGTCAGCGCAGACGGGCGTAGCTTCGCAACTGCTGGAGCCGACAACACGGTCAAGATATTTGACGTTGTCACCTTCGACCTGCTCGCTATGCTGAGCTTGGACTACAGCCCACACGCCGTGTGCTGGGTGCATGGTCGCGGCGCAAGCTTCCCGCAGCTGGCTGTGAGCTCCGAAGACAATGCGTGGATCCGGATATACGATGGCCGGGGCGAGAACCTGGAGCCGCTTCACACGCTGAAGAGCATACATCGTGCGCCCGTGACCATCATGGCGTACAATAACGCATACGATTGTGTGGTCAGCGTGGACCAAGGCGGCATGGTGGAGTACTGGCAGCCTTCTGGGGATTTCTCAAAACCCGAGAACGTCTTCTCCATGAAGTCTGCTACCAACCTTTTCGAGTTCAAGAAGGCAAAGTGTGTACCCTCATCCCTCACAATATCCCCTACAGGCCATCAATTCGCAACTCTCTCCTTCCCTGACCGCAAGATCCGCATCTTCGACTTCCCCACTGGCAAGCTACACCGCACATACGACGAATCCATCGAGACCATCACCTCCATGCAGCAAGCCGGGACCGCTGTGCAGGCGTTCGAAGACATTGAATTCGGACGCCGCCTGGGCATCGAGCGCGAACTCGACACCCCCCAGCTGCGTGCACGGCAAAACGTCATCTTCGACGAGACGGGCAACTTCATCCTCTACGGCTCCATGTACGGCATCAAAGTCCTCAACACCCTGACCAACAAACTGGTCAAACTCTATGGGCGCGAGGAGCCCCTGCGCAGTCTCTGGATGAGCCTGTATCAGGGCCAACCCGACAAGAAGGGCGTGACGACGGTCGAAATGGCCGCGTCGGAAAACCCTCTCCTCCAGGAAGCCGAAGCCCGCGACGCCATGCTCGTCAGCACCGGCAGCGGCAAAGTGCGCTTCTACATGTACACCAACGACACGCACACGTCCAAGGACCGCGACGTGCACAACGAGAAACCCCGCGACGCCGCGCGCGCAAAGCACGCCGACGCCGCCGCCCAAGCCGCAACGGGCACGTCCGCCACCCTGCACACCACCTACGGCGACATCGCGCTGCGCCTGTTCCCCGACGCCGCGCCCAAGGCCGTCGAGAACTTCGTCACCCACGCCCGCAACGGCTACTACAACGGCGTCCTCTTCCACCGCGTCATCCGCAAGTTCATGATCCAGACGGGCGACCCACTGGGCGACGGCACGGGCGGCGAGTCCATCTGGGGCAAGGACTTTGCGGACGAGTTCAGCGCGCTGAGGCACGACAAGCCATATACGCTGAGCATGGCGAATGCCGGGCCGGGCACGAATGCGAGTCAGTTTTTCATCACCACAGAGAAGACGGTACGTTGTATCTTTTCCCATTCCTCTTCTCCCCTTCTTTTCTTCTGGCTTTGCGCGCACGCATGAATACATATACGCGTGTGTGAGTGTGTGAGTGTGTGTGGAGTGGACCCAAGCTGACGTGTACTGTGTCCAAACCAACAGCCCTGGCTCGACGGCAAACACACCATCTTCGGCCGCGCGGTGCAGGGCATGGACGTCGTGCACCGCATCGAGAACGCAAAGTGCTACAAGGAGAAGCCCGAGGAGGACATCAAGATTATCAGTATCTCGATTTCGTAGCCAGCCCCGGGCGCGGTACACGTACGCATGCCCATGCACCCTCAATGCATACACCCACGCCACTACGAGCACATGACAGGTTAGCCCGCCTGTACGGTATGACAAGAGCATGGCGTAGCTAAGCACGGTAAAAGCACAGCACAGCACAGCACAGCACAGCACAGCACAGCACCGCTTCGGCGTTCGGCCACGAGGAAGAAACGTTAGGGAATGCCAAGTAGATACTATCTACACCGTGTACAACCCCCCTCACTCCCCCGTCCAAGTCCAAGTCCAAGTCCAAGCCCAATGCACAGTTAACCAATCACCCACCATTCCCCTCTCATTCCTATTCCCCCCCTTCTTCGCCCTTCCTTATCATCCTACCAGCGCCGAAGACCTACCCCACCGCCTGGCTCCCGCGGGCGAAGACGCACAGCACGGCGTTTGCGAGCGCGTCGGTGGCGCGGAAGAAGACGTTGTGTCTGTGGAAGAAGGAGCGGTTTTTCTTACCGAGGATGTCTGTGGTTGGAAACTGTTAGCGAGGCGGACATTGAGTTGGCGTTGCTGATGTGGACGTCGATGTGGATGTGGATATTGATGTCGATGTCGACGCGTGGATAAGGGCGGGGGTTGTGTAGGGTGTATAGGGAGCACGAGGGAGAACGGGACGGGACGTACACATGGGGATGGTCAGCGCGCAGATGCCGACCTGCACAGAGCCGAGCGCGATGAACATGGTCTTTGTGCTGTGTGCTTCGACGAGCCAGTCGAAGCCCTTGAACGTCAGGCCGAAGGAGAAGAGGTTCTTGAACACGAGGAGGCACGTGAAGCCCTCGACGGACATGTCGCCTGTGCAAGCATCGATGCGTCAGTGTCAGAAAGGGGGGGGAGGGGGGAGGAAAAAAGCGGAACACGGCAAACTCACGATGCGCATCGACTATGTACAGCGCCGACGCCACGGCCCCGCACACCATGCCCATGACCACCATGGCGAAGAAGAAATCAGGCCACAGCCACCCGTACCGCAGCGGCTCGTTGGCCGTCCACCCAAACCCGTACAGCCCCGCCCCGCCCAGCACCATCTGCGGCAGCACCAACACCATGCGAAACTCGGGCTCGTAAACGCCGCCGTTCCAGCGCGTCAGCAGCCGCGCGCTGCTGTCGCTCAGCACGCCGCACAGCGCGAACCCCAGAATCGCCCCGATGAACGCCCCCGTGTACATGTAGCCCGTTTCCAGCTCCCCGAACCAGAGGGGCGGGCCTAGGAAGATGGCGGCCAGTGTTACGCCGATGAGCACCGTGAAGCCGATCATTACGCCTTGGATCAGGCAGGCCCAGAGGATGCCCGGGTGGAAGAAGAGCGGGAAGGGGCGGAAGAGGAGGTGCACGTAGTGGTCGTCTGTCTTGCGGCCGTTGAAGAGGGCGAGGGACTGGAGGAAGGTTGCTTTTTGGGGTGGCGGAGGGGGAGTGGAGGGTTGGGTGCAAGAGTGCGGTTCTGCTTTTGTTGCATCACTGCCGCGCTCGAGCTCGTCGGAGGTCGAGCCGCCGTTGTGGGGGAGTGGAGGAGCGAGAGTTGGCTGTCCCGAGGGCACGATCAGGTTCCCCATTGTGTCGATGTCGAAGCGGGCCTCGCGCTTGTATGCTGTCTCAGGGCAGAAGAGGATGAGCAGGGGCAGCAGCGCGGCGGCGAAGATGGCGACGAAGTAGAAGGTCCATTGGTAACCCATGCGGTCTGCGATGAGGCCGACAAAGACGGGGGTCAGAAACGCGCCGCCGAAGAGCGCGAGGTTGGAGAGGGCCATACGCAGGCCGCGCTCGTGGACATGGTAGCTAGCCGGGTCAGACCACTATACACACAGCCTGAACACAAAGTCACTCACAGATCTCCCACAGAAGCATTGACAAGCGCTTCAAACGGCGCAAGCCCCACGCCCTGGAAGATGCGCGCCCACAGAAATGAAGCGTAGTGTGGCCCCGTCGCCCCGCCCCATATGCAGCTGAAGATGACAATGACCGTCCCGAGGATATACAGATGTCTCTTGCCCCATATCCGCGCGCTGGGCACAAACAAGAACCCCGCGATCCCCACACCAAGCAAGTGGTATCCCGTCAGCAGCGCCATATCGGTCAGCGAGCGCTCAAAGTAGATGGCAAGCGAGACGGTATTGGCCGCCAGGAGGGGCGACAAGGTGGCCGCGATGACCGAGAGGAGGGAGAGAATCACAAGAATCACATCGCGCTTCCACAGCGGCCAGTTCTATCTGCATCAGCACACACACACACACACACACACACACTCGACGTCTTGCGTCTTGCGCGCCCGCGCCCGCGCGGGCGCGCAAGGCTGAACTCACCAGCGGGTCATTCGGGTCGTCCGACGGCTGCGGCACCAGCAGGATCTTGCCAGTGCGGTCGTACTTGAGGTTCGCGTGCGCGGCGCCTGCGAGCTGCGTCTTTGCGCTGTCGTCGAGGGCCAGCACGCTGCCAGGCACGTGTTGCAGGTGCCTGTCTTCGAGGATCCCGAGACCCATTGTATACAGTGGGGAACGAACGTCGAGAGCCGGGGTCGGGCGCCGTCTAGGTATTGTATGCCGTGGGCCAGGGATTAGGTAGACATGAGAAGCGTGTGGTGAGAACGGGCGTGGGTATGCACAGCGCGAGCCGGTTTACATGGCGGATGGACCGGACCAGGGCGTCGTGCGAGGATGGTTTGTGGTGTTCGCTGGAGGGGACCCTATCGTGGACCCCTGTCAGGAAGGGGCCCATGCATGGCGGCGATCTGAGGTTAATAAGTGGGTCGATCTTTGCCTCTTGGGGGTGGATGCACCACAGTGGGCTGATCAGACCCCCCTTGTGCAAGACGGCTTGGGATTACACATCAGTGTATAAATTAGACAACATGCACGCTTGTGTAGTATGTTGAGGTGGCGAATTAGTCAAGCAAAGTCGCTGAACACAAGGCCTATGTCGAGCTCTTCAAGTAAGGATATTTCGGTATCAAATTCACGCTATGTCCACTAGGTACGAGGTCCCCAAAACACGACCATCCATCCCATCTCGCTCTCAAGCTCAATTGTCCATTCTATGTGATCACTCATCTTCTCCATGCTAACCGCTCTGAGTCACCTCCACTCGCACTTACGCCTGACCGTGCCCAAAGCAACCGAAAAGCAAACGCCGTATGTGATGAGAAATGCAAGCTGCGCAACCTGGTATCTATGCTGATGTATGCTGCGTGTGCGCCGCAGAACACCGTATGTAAACAATTGCTGAAATCTCAAAGTCAAAACAAGTAATATGTGATTGAGGGGCGTTGTATCCATAACGCCCCCATGAACCCAAAAAAAAACGCCCGTCAATGCAGTATTGTCTGTTTACGTGTCATGTTGTGTCGATCTGATGCAGTTTTCGTTCGGGAAGAAGCTATCGTGCAGTGCCTTGGGTGGACGGCGAGCTTCGGCTGGCTGAATAGGGCGAAGGTGCGCTCGTAATTGAATTGCGCTTCTGTGCCTTCTGCATTTCCAGCTTCTTCTTCAATGCTCGGTGTCGGCCCCTCATTTGTTCGAGGACTATTCGTGTTAGTGTATATTGATGACCAGCTATGCGAATGTGCTTACGCTTTTGGATCGACTGACGATCCTCAGTCTCCAGTCCATTGATCTCTTCGCCGTCGAGCTTGCGGCTGGAAGACTCGTCTTCATCCTCAAGTATCGCCTCGAGCATGAGAATGGCAGTCCAGTAATTAAGGTCACAGCCGGGCAAGTCCGCGCTGACTAGCTCGTTCACAGCAGCTGTCCTGCTCATCTCCAGTGCGCGATCATACATAAGCTTCTCCGCTGTCACGCCGGTGGTCAGAAGGATGTTCTCGGCTGAACCGACAGTGGTTGCAGAGCCTGAGGCTGCAGAGAAGTTGTGTGGATGGCTCGGGTGGTCCTCCGGCAATTGCTGTTGTGCTTGCTTGAGTTTGCGAGCAACAATCTCCGACTTGATGCAGCACTCGTTGAACCTGTCGCGTGTCCACGATACAACACGGTTCAGTCGATCTGAGTTCGCGGCTGCGCGGCTCATTGCCTCAGGAGATGAAGTGCCACGACGCTGTCGGTTCCAATAGCTGCCAGCCACATCCATAGCCTTGTTGAGCATAGCGAGCGACTTGACGTACAGAACCAGAGCCTCCTCGGAGATGATCAAAATCGTCTCGGGTGTCAAGTCCTCGTCTTCGTCCTCGTCCTCAATCACGTCGCTGCTAGGCTTTCTGGCAACCCCAGTGGGACCGACACCCAATCCTTGGTCACTTGGTGCAACAGGGACCAGCTGCTTGTATTTGACCTCAGCAAAGCCGTAGATGACATGACTCAGTTGCGCAAGCTCCTCGATCTTTTTCACAGAGTTCGTGTCTTCGTCTCGGGCTACTGTCTTGCCGCTGTCGCCAACAAGCAGAAGACTGCTCTGGGCAGTGGGGTACACAGGAAATGCTGCATATCCCTGAGGCGGTGAGACTCCCTTCATCATTGGCGGCGAAAGACCAAGACCTCGAATGTTCACCATGTTCATGGCCTTGGAGAGGGCAGAGGTGGCACTCTCGAAGCTAGGACGATATTGTCGACGTCGCTCGTAAGAACCAGGGCGCTGGATAACTGTTGGCGTCTTCTGCTGGATGGAGATTGCTCTCGAAGGGACCGTTGCGCCGGCAGAGGTTGGTGACCCCTGGGTCGTTGCCCTCCGTCGCAACGCACCGTCCCTGGAGACCATACGGTCCCGCTGAGTCTGGGGACTGGCAGCGATCTCGTCAGCAAGCGCATCGATCTCTACGCGACGCTTCTCAACAAAGACAAAGCCTTCGTCTAGTGCAGTATCTTGCGCAGCTCGCTCAGCAGCGTCTCTCATGGCACCAGTCTCTGTCTTTGCTGGCAAACGCTCGCGCTCAAGATGCTGCTTCAGCCCCGAAGACACTGGAGGAGGATCGTCCTTTGAGAAGCGACGGCGATGGCCAATCGCCATCGATGGATCCTGTACCATATGGGGTCGTGCTGGCGCCGTCATCGCATTGGGAAGAGTAGGTCGTCGCTGCTCTCGTACAGGCGGGGATGCATGCTCCTCAATGGGTGTGATGGGGGTATTGCTCGTGCGTCGCGTACTCGAAACGCGAGGTGGCGTACCAGAGAGATTGCTTGGGCTAGCCCGTGAAGCAGGACGAAGTGGCGGTGTCGACGCAACGCCAGTCCTATCCCTCGGTGATCGTGAGTAGGGGCTCTCCGAAGCCCGGCGTTCCATCTCAATTGGCGTCTTCTGTACTCGTTTCGGTAGCTCGACCGGTGGTTCCGGTTCGGAAGTATGCATATTCAGAGGCAGATCCTCGTCGACAAGACCAGGTATCTCGTCGCGAATCACTGGATCTGCGAAGAAACTCTCGTACGACATGCGCTCCGTAGGCTTGCGCTTCAGCAGGGCGCGAATAAGCGTCTTCATTGCTCGGCTCGCAACAAGACCTTCTGGGAACCTAATCTGGTCCTTGCGTTCTTCGATCTTCCGAAGAAGCTCCACATGGTTGTTTGCCCTGAAAGGGGGGCGCGCAGACACCATCTCAAACAGAACGGTTCCAACAGACCAGAGATCAGCCTTCGCATCATACTTTTCGTAGCGCAAGATCTCTGGTGCCATGTAGAGAGGGGATCCGCAAAGCGTCTCGGCCAGCGACGTTGTTGGCAGAATGCGGGCGAATCCGAAGTCAGCTATCTTGAGCATGGGAAGCGTCTCGATCCCAAGAGCCGGTATTAGAGAGTTCGCGTCGGCGGCCAGTGGCATACGTTCCAGAGTCCCGCTCTGTGAATAGTACAGGGAGGACGGGTTCAGCAAGAGATTCTGTGGCTTCAAGTCGCGATGAATGTAATTCTTGGACCTCAGGAACTCCAGGGCGCTAGCCATTTGTTTGGCAAAGTGTCTCACTATGACTTCGTTCAATCCTCCGACGGGCGGATTGGGGTACTTCTCGATCATGCGCTGGGTCTGGGGGTGGTTCGTGAGGTCCGCACGCTTCTTGATGAATGCTGAGAGATCCCCTAGCTCGCAGAACTCCATGATGATGTGCATACGGGATGGCGCTTCTTGGCAGTCGATAAGAGAGACGATGTGTGGGTGGTGGAGGCTTCGAAGGATCGAGATCTCAGACACAAGGTTGTCCTTCAGCTTCTTGTTGAGCTTGTTCATGTTGACTGATTTGATGGCTACGGAAGCTTTCTTCTCCTGTTCGAGCGCCGGCATGTTAGCAATCATTCAGGAAGGAGTATGACGCGACCTGCGATAGACATGGTCTGCAGAGCAGTGGGCGGTGGTGACGTACAATGTGTATACCCCGATAGACCTCAGCGAAGCTTCCCTTGCCGATATGTTCAAGGCGCATGAACTTGCCGATGACTTGATCGGTCGAGCCCGACGCGGCCGGCGATGCTGCCGACCTACGAGGGGTGTAGGCATTCGATGCTGGTGCTGCCATGGTGGCGGTGCTGGTGGCCAGCAAGGGCCCAGCGCCTACTCAGAGTATGTAGAGCTGTTCAGCTACCAGCGCAGATGTGGGTACAGAGTAGCCGTGAGGGCGTTACACATGGGCTGGCGACAACAGTAGACAGGCGCGTTGGGCGTGGAGCGTTGCGGTTGGTGCCGTGTCGAGGTGCTGTGCTAGGCGGCGAGGCACCGAGGCGCAAGGCGGTTGGTAGACGTGAGCACCCAGATGTGCAGCGGGGCGTTGGTGAGTCTCTGTCGAGCTTGTACGGGCTGTACGGTGCGGTGCAGGAGAGACCGATATAGGCTTCGAGGTGCCTGGCTGTAGGCGGCCGCGCGCGAACGGGCTGGGATGTTGGCCGGTGAGCGGTGCGGAGGTGCAGGCGGACTAGCGACGAGTCGACCTGGAGATGGTGGCAGCAGCTTAAGGGCGAGACGGGGGGAAAGAATACACAATTTAGTCAGAGAGGAGAGAGGGCTCGGCGGGAGGGAGGAACCAAGCTGCGATGTAGTCCGGGGCGTGTTGCATGGGTATGGCGCTTCTACTGTAGTCATTCACGGCGCTAGAGCTCCTGCTCCTTATCACGGAGCTGATAGCGGAGCTGCCTGCACGCGTTCAACAGTACATGCGCAGCATGTCTCGAACCACAAGAGTCAGCGGCAGACCTGACCATAACACCCAGCTGCGCAGCCCCGCGGTACGTCTCTTTGACGCGCATTTGGCGGTACACTGCCGTCTCGTGGCGTTGTCGTCCCCGCTGGTGTAGACAG
Source organism: Stagonosporopsis chrysanthemi (assembly GCA_022560025.1). Taxonomy (NCBI): domain Eukaryota; kingdom Fungi; phylum Ascomycota; class Dothideomycetes; order Pleosporales; family Didymellaceae; genus Stagonosporopsis; species Stagonosporopsis chrysanthemi. The sequence goes on along the minus strand of JAFISE010000004.1, from coordinate 228,722 downwards.
CACAGGTCATGTGGTGAGCGTCCGAATGACATGACGCCTGAGCTCGCAATTCGCGCCTTGTGCCACGCCAAAGGCCCATTCGCCGCTCAACGCCGCGATACCCTTTCTAAACAGGCAACTGCTTCTCTATGACCGCAGCAGCCGATCGCACTCATGGTTATCTGCATGCCATGCCGACTCGCCGCGTTGCGGATTGTCCTTTTCGAGCACATCGCGCTAAGCAGCCAATCAACGCGTCTCCCGCACGAATGCTGCCTCTCACTCCCCAGATGCTTATCGTGGGGAAGCCAGCACAAACAGCACCTGTGCCAGCAAGCGGCGTTGATAGGCTGTTCAGCAGCTGCAACCCCTCCTCAACAGCCTCTCTGCATGTCGTCTTTCCTGCAGCAAGGAGAACCGTGGAGTCCTCCAAACAACCCTGGTCCCCTTCTCATCTTATCCACGCTAACGCGCGGTGCGATGCGGTACCATGGGCAGTCTCGGCATATGACGCTATCCTGCTTCGTTTCCCAGCAAAGCAACTGCAGCGGTAGTCTCAAACGCCCGAACGGTACTCACAAACGACCAGGCATCTGCACGAGGCTTACGGCTCTCAACTAGCCAGCCCGATCGGCATGTGGTCGGCATCGAGCAGTCCTAGTGTTTCACTCAGCCTCATACTAAGCTATTGTGACAGCCGCAACATGACCTTGGTAAGGCTGCAAACCTATTGTAGGTGAGCCCTCTAGAGACATATTGATCACGCAGGTACCAAGAACAAGCCGCACAATGCCATCGACGTCATCAAAGCACGATGGACCCTGCGTCAGGCTCTCGGTTGTGCCTGCCGTCCCACGTGCATCTTCCGTATGCACGTCAGATATGACTACAAGAGCCGCCGAGTGCTCGATCTTCATCTTCGATCTCTTGAACGATCCTCCACAGAGTAAAGCCAGTCGCCGACAACGCGCACAGGTCAGAGCCAGCCTCCGAACGTCCGTTTGATTACCGTAAAGTGGTCACGGTATCCGATCAGCTCCTGAAAGCTTTGCCAGAGCCATGGTATCGGGCAAGACTGACGTCGTCCTTGTGGAGCAAGCGTAAAGATCAGAGAGCTTGAAGGGCTAAATAAGCAGAAACGCGAAGTGCGGCTGTTGCTTGTAGATGACATCGAACAGCAATCTGAGTTACTTCGGGGGCATTTAAGATGATGGAGGTTAAATCAACAACGCAGGTCCAGATAAGGAAGGTTACAGTCCTAGAGGCGAGTGTCAAAATAGTTGCATTGCATTGAAGAGCACGACCCAGACGCTGGCAGCAGTCTCTTGCTTATTGTAGCTAAGACACACTTAGCTGATCGCATGCTATACTTGTTAGAAACAGAAAACAGTATAATCTCAACTACAACTTGTAAATAAGAAGAACGATGCACTGGAAACTTGCTGTAGGTACATTTCCTACATGTTATGAATCTGCGGCGTCTGCCTTGATCTTGACATCAGTGCGCACGCAATGCGTCTTGGAACCGCCGAATTTGAGCTAGTTTGCGCACCAAGTACTCTGCTTGCTGTTAGCATAGGGTTCTTGTACGCCTAAGTGGTTGGTTTAATTTATGACCTGAGCTCATAGTGCTTTCCAACTATAACGTATTGTGGAGACTAAAATTAAAGATTTGAAGCAGACATGTAAGGCACGGCCCGTCTCAAGGCTGTTTCCAGAAGCGTCCCGTCAACACTCTCCGCTTGCTCCTTTCAGCCACTTCCTCTGAACACCACCATTGATTAGGCATGCCAGATCAATTGTCGTGCGATCAGTGCGACTCGATTTTCTAACGACGTGAGCATTATTTGCGCCACCTACGCACCCACACGAAAGAAAAGCCTTTTCAATGTACGTTATGCGGGCATGTAAGTCCTTCTCAAAAGGGATTAGCGTTCACGATGGTTGATATATGACAGGCTTTCGGGAGGATGTAAGCCTCAATGCACTTGATATCTGAATCCACAAATGTGCTCACACACACACGCTTTAGAGACAGTCTTGCGCGTCGTCACGCTAATACTCATGTCGACCCTGCAACGCAAGTAATTTCGTCGAGACCCTTGGAACGCCAACGAGTATCTCGTGCCTGCAAGCGTTGTAGTACTTCTAAAATCAGATGTGATGGCCACCTGCCATGCGAGAAATGCTGCTCAACAGGCAGCCATTGCTACTACGAAGAACCAAAGAAACGCAGGTCGAAAACTCAGTTGAATAGGGACCAGCCCGCCAAACGATTAGCCCACGCCAGTGATGTTACCACCAATGATGCTGGAACGAGCGACGATAGCAGAAGGGAGCAGAAGCCCGCTGTTCAGACTCAGCCGAACATGATGACAGCGCCATCACATACGAGCGCCCATATACAGTCTCATACAGTACCTATCCCCAGCCAGCCGATGACGAATTACCAAACTGATGTGGGCCATATTACACACTCCAGCGAGACGCCTTACGATAGTTCCCTCGATATCTTCAGTGCTTTGAACATCCTAGGAGTTCACAGCAATTTCGATGATCTCGGATGGTCGACTGGTAGCCTGGACCCGTACCTGTGGCCAGCATCATTCGACCTGGGCAAGGAATTCGGGATGAATCAGGATCTAGGAGGTCTAGGTGCGGATTTTAGACATGAAAATCCATCTGCAATTGCATCAGATGCTGCGCTTCGAGGATTGCTCCAAACACCAGCCTCTCATATTGCAGAACTGTATACCCGCAGCCAGTCACCTACGATGGACAGAGATGCTGTGGAGGTTCGGCAGTACCATCCCACTTCCATCGAAATCGATGCTCCTTTACATTTCCCGGACATCGATCCTGCGTCACTGCTTGATGCTGGGTTAGAGAATCTAGCCAACGTGGAACCCCTCTCGGACGAGAAGGCGAATGCTATCGCGCAGCTCGCCGAAGAAACCCAACAGGAGCCACATCATCATCCTTTCACAAGCCTGAATCTGCCACCCCAACCTGTGCTGAATGCCTGGGTTCAGCTTTATTTCGAGCACTTCCACCCTGTGTTTCCTATCGTTCACAAGCCTACCTTCTCTTTGCCGGATGTTGATCCCTTGCTTGTTCTGGCAGTGGCAGGTGTTGGTGCTCAATTTTCAAGAGTTAGGAATGCTGAAGCCTTTTCACGATGTATACATGAGCTCGTAAGACGACGCTCAAATTCTCAGGTCAGTGCATGTCCTCTACGAGTTCAGTTAATTACCTGACCTTCTGCAGTGCGAAAAGCGGAATCAACTAGCCCGTACAGTGTGGATGACTCAAGTCACTGTGCTGAACATCCTGGCCCTATCGCACTCTGGAGACAGAAGAGAGTTGGAGATTGCTGAATGTTAACAGGCCGTACCAGTAATGGTCGCTCGCCGAAAAGGAGTCCTTGAAGATGTCCTTTCACACGAGCGTATTGCTAAACTTCACCTGCCGCTTGAGCAAGCGTGGCGCCTTTGGGCTGTCGACGAAGAACGGCGAAGAATTGGCTTCGGAGTCTGGGTAGGTCTGCCATGTTACTCATCGTGACGCTGTACTGACCATTGCAGCTCTCTGACTTCGCCTTCCGCGCTCACTTTGACCTAACAACCATCATGGATCCTTGTGAGTTGCGAAACACTCTCCCTCAGACGGAGGACAGGTGGAGTGCAGGCAGTGCGCAAGATTGGGTGCAAATACCTCCTGGCTTAGGCAAGTTGTCTATGTTTGGCTTGCAACACACCGGTACTGACCGCATCAAAGACTCTGGTCGCATCCAAACCTTGATGGATACTTGTCAAAACGCGACATGGCTGTCAGTGTGGTCAACGACAGGGACTCTCGGCAAGCAGGTCATTCTCTCTGAGCTTATGGAGCAAACTCGATCGCCACATCCATTCCGCCGCCACAAAAGTCTCTCTACGCCAGAGGCTAGGCAGGCTGGGGAGGTACTAGGGCAGATTCTTGATATCCTGGAGACGCAACAGGTCGGTGATTTCCACAAAGATACGAAAGCATCACTCACCCCCAAGGCCATGTGCCTGGCCGCCTTGATGACCTGCCACGCTCCAGCTACAGATCTCACGCTCGCTGCTTTAAGACAGATATACCAGCGCTTAGACGGCCCTGAGCTCTTGACAATAGCAACAAAGTGGCGAGAAAGCGAAGCTAAGGGTCGAACTGCAGTGTACTACGCCGCACGTCTCCTCGAGACTCTCCGTCACAGCCATGCAACCCACTACGCCATGCCGGTATACCTGCTCCGGGCGACTCTAACGCTCTGGCTATACGCCCGGCTCTTCTCCAATAGCAACACAACCCCCTTCCGCATCTCGCCAGCAACAAAAACCACAAATCCCAACGACGTAGAACTACGCAAGTTGAAACTCGCTGGCAGCAGCAGGATTCATCTTCCGGGTATCCCGGACCTGCTCAGTCTGCAAGGAAGGCTTACACTACTCTCCGAAGCCATCGCTGCAATGCAGTCCCTTAGCTGCTGGGGTGTAAGCAAAGTTTATCTGCACCTGTTGAGGCGCCTGCAGAGCACCGAGGCGGTGGCGTAGGATGGTCTGGGCGAGAGCTGGTTTGTGTACGGAATAGTAGGATATCTGATCAGTCTTAGATACGAGTAGTCAGGCCCACATTGCTGTTCTTTCGCTGGATGGGTCTGCATTAGATCCTCACCACTGCCGCCCTGCTTGCCCGCAACGTGCAAATGCAGATAACATATTGCTAGTACTGCAACCTCGCCTCCTGTGGCCTGCGAGATGCTCATGTTCGGGGAAACCAGCAGCCAAACGCCCAGCAGCATCCGTCTTCTACGGATTCGCGGCTTCAGGGGGTGGGCTAGATAGCAAGTCTGGTTGTCATTGGAGGTGTCTGATTGTGGTCTGCGTCGCACGTTTCAACGTGCCCTCATCGTCCAAGGTCTTGGGACCGTAGCTTGAGATCGAAGTTCGGAATCTACAGCGCTGTAAACGCGGTTAGGGGAAACACACCGGGGTGGGAGGGGGTGGGGGGAGGCGATAACAAAAGGAATATAGTTTGGAAATCTACAGCGAATCACTAAGCTAAAGAGTTCCAGAAATCGTGTTTTGGAAGTAGCTGGCACTGTACAAGATATAGAACACACGCTTCGGCTACTGCTACTCGTCTCATCCCACTCTTCTAGATGCAAAACTGCGCCATGTCTATTGGTTCGTCTTGCCGTGGGTGTTGGGCTTGGAGACGTAGTCGAGAGGGCTCTTCTTGGCAGCAGGCGGGCTGTAGACGAGCTTGCGGGTCTTGAGCGGTGCCCACTTGTACCTGTTGCGTGTGTCAGACTCAAACTTCCACGTGTACCTTCTCCTACAAAGACTGACCTCTTAACCCAAACGCTGAGGGTGAAAAGAACACTTGTGACAGCCAGGACCTTCCAGCCCATCTTCTTGCGGTCGTCCATCTCAGGCTCCGCAGCCCAGTTGAGGAACTCGACGACGTCCTTGGCCATCTGCGATGTCGAGGCCTGTGTGCCATCATCGTACTCGACCAGGTCGTCGTAGAGAACACGAGCCATGGCGATACCGGTGCCGGGGAAGTAGGGGTTGAAGTTGAGGCCCTCCTGGACAACGGCGCCAGCTGGGGGCTCCTCAGGGTAGCCGGTCAACAAGTTGAAGATGTAGTCGCAACCGCCGTGGCGGGCCTTGACCATGAGCGATAGATCCGGGGGCAAGGCACCGTTGTTGGCAGCGCGGGCAGCCTCGTCGTTCTTGTAGGGAGCGGGGAGGTAGTCGGAGAGCTTTCCGGGGCGCTGCTCGATGTCACCCTGGTCGTTGGGCTCGGTGTCGTACTCGTTCTCTTCGGCGAGGGCCTTGGCCTCATCGACGGTCATCATAGTACCAACAAGCGATCGGTAGGGGATACGGGTGAGCGAGTGGCAGGACGCGCAGACCTCACGGTAGACCTGGAAACCACGGCGGAGACTACGGGTGGTTAGAGCAGACCTCGGCTGGCCGGATCTTTGTGCACTTACGCTCCGTGGTCGAAAGTCTTGTTCCACCTGGTGTGCTCCCAGGGGTAAGCAGTGGGGTGAAGACTGTGGTGGCCCTATTAGCCTCTGTGCCTGGCGATTGTCCTTCCACAATTTCGCCGCGGCGACCAATTGTGCGTTCGAGAAGCACTTACCCTTCCTCAGCAGGTGTCATGGCATCGGCATTGCCTCCGTAGAGGTGGAGATACCACGCGACGGAACCGATCGAAAAGACGGTGGCGCCAGCGGGGAGGGCGTTGTTCTTCCAGGAAGAGCCAGCACCCTCGGCGGTGGAGGCGGTAGAGGCAGAGCGCTGTATCACCCAATTCGTCAGCAATTGTATCAATGGGCATCATAAGCCCCGCGACCGATGTCGCAGCGAGCTGGAAGGAGTCGTCGAAGCTCGCGGGAGTCGTGGCGGGTCGTGAAGGGCTTCCGGGGGTCGTACCGAAGCTGTTTTGCTGGCGGCATTGCGGGCTGCGGCGCCGGCTGTGCGCGCCGTACGCAGTGCTGATCGAGCCAACATGGTGATGTGACGGTGGCTCGGAGCCTACGGAGAGGGGAAGAGGGTCGATGGGGTTGACGGCGGTGGTGATACCGGACGTTGAGCGCAAGCCCTGGAGAATCGTGAAGGGACGAGTCTTGGCACCGACAAATGAAAGTCAGCACAGCGGTGATTGGCTGGCATGACAGACTCTTATAGGTCAAACCACCACATCTATGATTCCATCGACTTTAGCTGCGCAAGACTGCTCCCATCACGAGACTAAATACATCACGCGAGCCCTCGCTATAGGCACATGTACTTTGTATAAGGAGAGGAAATCTCAACCGGCCGTGACATGCAGGTGGAAGTGGTTCTGCACCATGATTTGAGAGCCTAACAGCAGATGCCATGGAACGGACTAATTGCGACATAGTATCGACCAGTCTTGTGCATGTTGATGGTCAATGTTGATGTTGGTATTTTTCGCAGCGTTCAAAGAAGGGACATTCTGTCATGTTGCAAAGAAGGCGTGTCTGCACATGAGGGTATTCTGGTAGTTTCAGACTGCTTTTCACAAGCAGCACATGACAATGTAAACTTAAGACTAGCCATGCCCTGTAAAGCTTGCACTAACTTACTGCGAGGGTCTCTATCAGAACTGGACATCGCGGGGTCTGTAGCCCATTTCCAGTGCGGATGCAGCAGAGGACTCGCACAAGGCTTTAATACGGAGCCGACTTCTCCCGAACCAATCAACATCAAGATGTTTGTGCTCGTGCAGGTGTGATAGACAAGAGACGCAGAGAACGGACCGACATGTTCAGACCTGATCACCGACTGATGTTCTATTCGTACGCAGGGAGTCGTTGTGGAGGTCGTGCATTGCAGCCAACAACGGAGGACGTTTTCGGGAATCGAATGTAAAGGACCAGAACTTGTGCAGAACAGCGGTCAAGACGAGCACAACCTGCAGGAAAACAGAGGGAGCTGCAACTCTACATACAAATCCGCGCCTACAAGGTTCTTCAGTGCGCAGTGGGAGCAATGAGATGCACGATAATGGCTGGATCAATCTTGATACGTCTGGAATGCATGCCGGTCTTGTTCAAATTTTGAGCACTGCCTAGGGCGTCTAGAGAATGCGAGCCTTTTGTTCAGTCTCTGCATATTTTCTTGGGCGGCTAGACGAAGCGCTGGCAGCGTCGTTGTTATGTTGCAATACTTCTATACCCGACGACTCATGGAATTTCGTGAAGGGCTCAAACGAGTGCATAGTAGTCTGGCAAAGACTGGCGACATGTCGCCAGACCCCAGCGCGCCCGTGAGGGAGGCGCACCAGGGCTGTATATTGCGGTGTTTGAAGAAGTAGGATTGGCCGAGGCGTGCGAGGTTTTAACGTGGGAATTGGCGCGTGCAGCCCCGGCCTTGGCAGCGTGCCTGCAGATTCGTCACGGCGATGGCGACTGATCCACGGGCGTCAGGGTTCACTGCATCGCAGATAAACGAGTAGATGCATTGCTTCAGGCATCATGGCGGCCTGCGCAGAGCAGATCACGCGCTCACCAGGCTAGGAGGGCGCCTGCCCAGGCGGGCAGCAGTCACCGCCTCGTTGCCATTGTACTCTCTCCCGCATTGTACCTTCCACACAAATAGCCCCACGAAAGCTATCTGCTACCCCACCACCCCTCGCACGCTTCGCACCACCACCAACACCCCACGACGGACCACACAGCCGTCTCGACATACTCCCTTGACCTCCGTCAGACACTGCTCCCACCGCCGCAACATGTGTAGACACGCTGGTGCAGACGTTCACTCGCATGTGGACGTCACCAAGACCCGCGAGGTGCTGCCCACCAACGTCAAGCCAATCCACTACGACTTGACCCTCGAGCCAGACTTTGAGAAGTTCACGTACGAGGGCTCAGTGACCATTGAGTATGTAGGCGACCACAGACAGGGTGCAACTCTATGCTGACCTACCTCCCCAGCTTAGATGTTGTCGAAGACAGCACCTCGATCTCTCTCAACACCAACGAACTCAAGATCCACTCGACCAAGGTCACCGCCGGCGACCAAGTCATCTCCAGCAGCCCCAGGATATCACACGATGAGGAGAAGCAGTGGACGAAGGTCGATTTTGACCAAACCATCCCCGGCGGCAGCAAGGCGAAGCTCACCATGACCTTCACCGGCACGCTGAACGACGATATGGCTGGTTTCTACCGATCGTCGTCCAAGGCAGCAGACGGCTCGGACACATGGCTGGCTACGTCACAGATGGAGCCCACCGATGCGAGACGCGCATTTCCCTGCTTCGACGAGCCGGCACTGAAGTCGAAGTTCACTGTAACGTTGGTCGCAGATGAGAAGATGACCTGCTTGAGCAACATGGACGTGGCGTCGGAGAAGCAGGTGGACTCCAAGGTCATCAGTGGAAAGAGGAAGGCCGTCACGTTCAACCCCACTCCACTCATGTCGACCTACCTGTTGGCCTTCATCGTTGGAGAGCTGAACTACATCGAGACTAAGGATTTCCGTGTCCCTGTCCGAGTCTACGCTCCTAAGGGTAGCGACATCGAACACGGCAGGTTTTCGCTCGAGCTTGCTGCAAAGACCTTGAAGTTCTACGAAGAGACATTCGACAGCCCTTTCCCTCTGCCGAAGATGGATATGGTTGCCATTCCTGATTTCAGTGCAGGCGCCATGGAGAACTGGGGTCTGGTCACTTACCGCGTCGTGGATGTCCTCATCGACGAGAAGAATGCTGGTGCTTCCACCAAGCAACGCGTTGCCGAGACTGTACAGCACGAGCTTGCGCATCAGTGGTTCGGTAACCTCGTCACCATGGACTTCTGGGAAGGTTTGTGGCTCAACGAGGGTTTCGCAACCTGGATGTCATGGTACTCCTGCAACGTCTTCTACCCTGACTGGAAGGTATGGGAGGGCTACGTCACAGACACACTGGCGAGCGCGCTGTCCCTAGACTCGCTGCGCAGCAGTCACCCAATCGAAGTCCCGATCAAGAGAGCGGACGAGATCAACCAGATCTTTGATGCTATTTCATACTCAAAGGGCTCCAGTGTCATCCGCATGATCTCGAAATACTTGGGCGAGGATGTCTTCATGGAGGGTATCCGCAGGTATCTCAAGAAGCACGCCTACGGCAACACTCAAACCGGTGATCTCTGGGCTGCTTTGTCCGATGCCAGTGGCAAGGACGTCGAGAAGGTCATGGACATCTGGACGAAGAAGGTTGGCTTCCCAGTTGTCAGTGTTACTGAGAGCGCAGACTCCATCCATCTGAAGCAAAACCGTTACCTTCGCACAGGTGATGTCAAGCCCGAGGAAGACGAGACTCTGTACCCAATCTTCCTGGCGCTCCGCACCAAGGAGGGTGTAGATGAGGAAGTCACTCTCTTCGAGCGCGAGAGGAACCTCAAGCTCAAGAATACAGACTTCTTTAAGCTGAATGCCGATCACTCCGGTTTCTACCGTACATCTTACACCCCCGAACGGCTGGAGAAACTCGGTGCCGCAGCTAAGCAAGGTCTCCTATCCGTCGAGGACCGAGCAGGCATGATCGCTGACGCGGGTTCTCTGGCTGCTTCTGGTTATCAGAAGACATCTGGCATCTTGTCGCTGCTTGACAGCTTCAAGCAGGAGCCCGAGTTCGTCGTTTGGTCCGAGATCATCACGCGCATTGCCACACTACGAGGCGCGTGGATGTTCGAGGACAAAGAAGTCAAGAATGCTCTGAAGACTTTCCAAGGCGAGCTGTGCAGCAGCAAGGCACACGAATTGGGTTGGACCTTCACCGAGAACGACGGACATCTTGAGCAACAATTTAAGGCTATGATGTTTGGTGCGGCCGGCTTCTCTGACGACGCCATCTCCAAGGCGGCATTTGATATGTTGGAAAAGTTCAAAGCTGGTGACAAGAAGGCCATTCACCCTAACCTCCGAGGCAGCGTTTACGCCATCGTCCTGGACCAGGGCGGCAAGGCAGAGTACGATGTTGTGGAGCACGAGGCCATCAATGCCGAGACCAGTGTCGAGCGCAACACCGCACTGCGTGCACTTGGACGCGCTAAATCACCGGAGCTCATCCAGCGCACTCTCGATCTCTCGCTCACCAAGCATGTCAAGACTCAGGACATCTACCTGCCACTGTCTGGCCTTCGCGGACACGCCGAGGGATGTGATGCGCTATGGAAGTTCACCAAGGACAATTGGGATGAGCTTGTCAAGAGGCTCCCCAGCAGTCTGCCCCTGTTGAGTTCTGTAGTTGCTATTGCTACATCGAGCTTTACTCACCAGGAGCACATCAAGGAAATTGAGGCTTTCTTCAAGGACAAGAACACCAAGGGCTTCGACATGTCACTCTCGCAGGCTCTCGATAGCGTCAGTGCAAAGGCTGCCTGGTTAGAGCGTGACTCTGAGGACGTCAAGGCGTGGCTGAAGGAGCACAAGTACTTGTGAAAGTAGGCGGAAGACCATAGGGGCCGAGGTTCGTTGGTCTGAGATCTCGTGCAGTTATGAAATGGCATAGACGATTGTACAACATGAACATAGTAATACATTACTCGCATCACATGCATTCATCCATATGTCCAAAGCAACGTGTGGGGTAGCTTCGCTGAAGCTGCTTTCTCAATGAGCAATTAATTTCTAGACAACGTGACTCCCCTGTAGAAATAAAATGTCATCATTCTGCTGGACACTTCCCATACACAAGCCGCGCAGAACAAGTTAGGCATGTTCGTCTTCAATTCAAGTACACAGTGACATGTTCGGTCGTCGTTTTCGCATGTGACTGTAGGGTACTCAACAATTGGGTTAGTTGCCGCGAGCCGAGAGTGGAGACCAGCAACGTCAGCATGGGTTTGCTCAACACGCCATGCCGCTAGGTGTAAGGACAGTCAGTCAAGGCTTCAGGCCTTGCTCCAGACAAGACATTTTCCTGACCATGCAAGGTCTGATGTTGACGCAAGCCAATTTACTCGTTCCCCCCTTCTATCCTCGTATTTCTCGTACCACCGGCTGTGGGCAAGCTCGCTGAATTCGCAACACCACAATGCTCACGGAGCCCGCCAGACGCCACGCTTTCGCATAGCAATAAACGACTTAGTACGACTCACGCCGCTCGTCAAAACGGTCGCAACACACCCTGCTCCGCAAAGCAGTACGCAATCACGCCTCGAAGTCTGCGCGGCGTGATGCACAAATCGACATTCCCGGATGCGCCACTAGATGCGCCTACCGCTTCTGAGGTCGAAGCACTCGAGCTATTCCGCCGTTCACCGCACCCATATCTTCGTCATAGAGCAGACTTGAGTAATGCTCAGACTCCCAGCGATACCTCGAGCAACAATGCCTCCGCATCTCGAACACCCCCTCGACCCTCCGACCGCACAATGTCAGACGAAGATCACCGGAAGCGTAGAAAACACACGTCAAGGTCGCCAAGCGAGAGCGGCACGGAGGCCGATGACGAAGGCTACCAGTTTGTGAAGGCGTTGCCTGCACCCCCTTTGAGGCCACGCAAGGGTCTCCGCGATCGAAAAGGTCTGCGAGAGGAGGGGCTGAGTCCATTGCTGACTCCAACACAAATTGAGGAAGAAGTAAGCAAATACTCGGAAGAGTATTTCCAGGACAAGAAAACTACATCACAAGCCCCGTCACCAGATAAGGAAGCGAAAGCAGCCAGGCAGAAGTACATAAAGAGGCGGCGCAGCGAAGTGGTTCGAAGAGCCACCGAGACAGCGTTACTGGCTGGCATAGGTCTTCTTGCTGTCAATGGCTGCGAGTGCTGGTCGAAGCTGCTCGAATGGCATAGAGGTTCGTTCAGGGGCATAAAAAGCCACATAAAAAATACAGCTAATCTGTGCCCAGCAGAATTTGCTACTTATGCGGCAGTTATGTTAGGGGTCATGGGGGTATATCCTCTCAGACTTTTGTATCATTCCTCGAGAATAAGCCCTCGCTCGACATTAGGATTCCGCCAGCGATTACGAATACCTGCGTCTTTCGACCCCGCGCCGATACTATACCCTGCCATTCTCCCGGCCCTAATTTCGATTTCTCTTTTCGCATTATACCCCAAACCGCTTTTACCTAACCTTATACTCGGGCTGGCTGCTTTGCCGCCCCAACTTGTACCGTTCGGCAAGCCGCTGCTGGGCTATTCTTCTGCTCACTGGTTCATTTCGATTTTACCACTTCTGGCCTCGGAAAATACAGACATACCATCGAGGCTGCTTGCATCTCGTCCATACAAGCTCAAGCTACCTCCACCCGAAGGGCTTGACCCTGATGGTCTAGCAATACTCTTCCCGCTGCACCAAGCTCTGCTCCCACCACTCTACTATCTAACGACGACAAGCCTGCTTTCTACCGAATTGCATTTGCTTTCCATTGGGTTAATCAACATCCTGCTGTTTACGACTTCACCCCAGGCAGGCATCCTTAAAACATTGTTGTGGCTTGGCGGGGTTGGACTATTCGTAACATGCGGAAGGGTGCTCAAATGGGGTGTTGCACTTGCCAGAATCCCGCGATGGCGATTCAGGCGCGCCGGAAAGATCATCAAGAACCAACAGTCTTTCATTGATACTCTAAATGAAAGCTTGCGACCAAAGCCAAGCACGAGCACGACAAGAGGACATGCCTCAGACAGCGATGCAGACGACGACGTGCCTGCGTTGCGAGGCTCACTTCAGAAAACCATCAGCTTCAGATTGAAGATAGTAGAATCCATGCGCAGCAATATTGCGGCCAACAGACAGGAGCCTCAGTCTGCAGTGGATTCGCACAGAACCGGCTTTGACGGCCTCACCAATGATGCCGACCTAGCAAATGCCCAAGGACGCACACGCAGAAACACTTTGCCTGCTCTTGTAGCCGATGACCATACCTCAAGACATCGGCTTTCTAGCAGAAAACGCTCAAAGTCCATCGCACAGTCCTACCTATCCCTGACGCCCACACAGGCCATGGTTAGGAAGTGGGTGTATGCAGGCTACTTCTACGTGGTGGTCGTACTCATCATACTCGGCCCCCTGAGATATGTGATCGGGAAGACCGCACTACGCAATAACGAGCCCTTCGGCTGGGCCATCAGCTACCTCTTCGGCAACGTGCGTAGCCTACGCTGGGAAGTGTTCCGCTGGAACCTCGACTGGTGGATTCCTCTTCCCCCTATTCAGGACTCAGACGACCTTGCACAGCTCACTGCATCTCTGCCCCCTGCAGACTACATCCGCACCGTGCTCGTTGGCGAAGCAAACACCCGTCTCCTACTGTGCGTCTACTGCGCGGCCACCATAGTCGTAGGCCTCCTCTCCGTCCTTTCCCTATCTGCGCTCGTTGAAGTCGACACGCGGCGCAAAGTCTTCCACGGCACTATGGTTGCTATGCTACTACCCACCATATACATCGATCCGTGCTTCGTCGCGTTAGCACTCAGCCTCGTCCTCGCCATCTTCCTGCTGCTCGACCTTATCCGCGCAAGCCAGCTGCCTCCTCTTTCACGCCCGATCGCCACCTTCCTCACTCCGTACGTCGACGGCCGTGACCTGCGCGGTCCCGTAGTTGTCTCGCACATCTTCCTGCTTATCGGCTGCGCAATCCCGCTCTGGCTCTCGCTTGCTGCTACAAACCGCTCCGGTGCAGAGCCCTGGGTCGACTGGGACGTTGGCTCCCAAGACGTGAGTATGGTCGCCGGCGTGGTGTGTGTCGGCATGGGCGACGCAGCGGCGTCACTGATCGGTAGACGGTACGGCCGCCGCAAGTGGCCCTGGGCTGGGGGCAAGTCGCTCGAGGGCTCACTCGCTTTCGCCGTCGCCGTCACAATCGGTCTCGTGTTTGCGCGCGTGTGGTTGCATATCGGCTGGGGCGATGTGAACGCACCGGCAAAGTCAACCGTGGAATTGGCCGTCGACGCCGGGCTCACAGTGGCCAAGGCGGCGCTGTGTGCAGCGGGTGCGAGTCTCAACGAGGCGGTGCTGACAGGCGGAAACGACAACGTGATTGTGCCCGTTGTGCTGTGGGTCCTTGTACGAGGTGTGAGACTATAGGCGATAGACCATGCTTTACACTGGTATGATAGACAATGCATCGAATGAACAGCACCCATTTCTGCATTCCTCTTCTCTCACACCGTCCTCCTCCCCCTCCTCTCTCGCAACCTCTGCATCTCACCAGCATCCCAACCACGCAGCTCCACACTGAACTCGCATCATGCCAACCCCTACGCGCCACGGCCCCAACCCCCACGACCCATCCTGCGACCCTTCACGCAACGCACACCACGCCACGCCATCCCCTTCCTCCTCCCATCTCTCCTTATCCCCACCCAGCCAACCCCAATCCAGCCACCGCCCTTCCCCACGCGTTGTGACACGGGGCGGCGCACAGGGTGGAGACGATGGCGCGGTGGTGCGGGCGGCTACAGGAAGGGACACGTGAGAGCAGGTGAGAGTTGGCTCAGGGGGCCGAGGGAGTGCGGACGAGTTTGGTGGAGGAGAGTGGCATGGGGCGAGAGTGCTTGAACGGGGGGAAGGGAATGTAATGGTGAAGATTGTTGATTCATCTGCAACTTGGCGACAAACTATGTGCCACTCACAGCTACTGCAACTGCAAGCGACGCGCACTCTCTTTCGCTTTCCCATGTGCCACGGTCCAACACCAACCAAGTGAGCGACAACGGCGACGTGCCTGCTACTGCTACTGCTAACCCAAACGCAAAGGTATCTCGCGGAGACGTGTCAAACGAACAACGACAACAGAACAGCAAATAAACAAAAAGAAAAAGGTGCGAACGAGTTATAACAAGCCTTGACCCGGCTTAGCGCATATATTCCCAGAAAAATGTACAAAGCATCCGTGATCGCCAGCCATGCCCAAAATGACCCTGATCTTAGATTGGAGAAGAAGAGAAAAGATAACGATGCGCGCGCAATATGCCGTCTTGTGCTGGAGAGAAAAATGTACACACGTGCTGATTGCATTTATCGAGCGGCGTTAGGACCAAAGTCGAACCCTTGCTGCTGCTGCTGCTGCGGTGGCGGGTACGACGGCGAGGCCAGGGGTGTGTACGCTCCCGGGATGGGAACAGCGGCGTATTGCTGCTCGCCTGGTGCGGCGGCGACGTGGTCGTTATGTCTCTCAAATCCAGGGGATACAGGAGGTAGTGGTGGCGAGACAGTCTGTGTGCGCGCGGGTGCATCGAAGCCGTCCTGGCTGATCTTGGGTGTTGCACCAGTGACCTTGATGGGTGGCGCTTGCAGGGTGAAAGGCTGAGGCTGAACAATCTCGCGGACCTGGGCGTACTGGACTTTGCCGTCTTCGCCGTCGTGAGCTGCAGCGTTGGGGTCAATGTAATCCGGGTGGCCTGGTGGTGGGCGCCAGCCGCCTGAGCGAGGTGAGAGAGGACCGAAGCCGGGTGTGTTGGGCGCCGACTGCGATCGAAGCTGGGCCAGGTAGAGATCAGATCGCGCCTTGTCGCGGACGGCCATGGACTTCCTGAGCTTCCTCTTGGACCAGAAACGGTAGAAAACGATACCGTAGATGATGATGCAAAGAACTTCGATGACAACCTCGATGATGCAGCAGACGAGCGCCCAGTTCTGGAGACGACAGACAAGGGCGTAAGAAATGTCATCTTCAAAAAGGTGTCGCCTCTTGTTATCGACGCATGACCATCCCCACATGTCTTTGTTCTGGTTTTGTGCTTTACTTTGGTTGAAGACGGCTGCTCCTACAGCCCACATGATGATGCTGAAGATGAAGAAACCGACGGCGAAGATGGTGTAGTAGGCTGCTACCTTTTCGGCTCGATTGTGCCCTCCCCTGCAGTATGCAACCATAACAATGATAGACATCAACAAGGAGATACAAGCAATAGTCAGCAGGAGAATCTGGGGCCAGGTCTTGGTGTTGTCAGCCCATGGTGGGAGGTTGTTGCGCTTTGGCAGCGACTTTGTTGCGTGGAAAATAGCTAGTGCGGTTGCAATCATGGAGAGGACAATGAGGCTGCAGGCGAAGTTGATGCCACGCAGGAAAATCTTCGCGATCCTTACGCGAACTTTTACTTTCTACTTGTTATTAGCTTCTTACTACAATGGAGTTGGCAACATGAGCTCACAATATCTTTGGCTTGCTCCTTCTCCAGAGACGCTTCCTGCTTCTCGAGGTCACGCTCTTCTCTGAAAGTAGGGCTCAATATCATGCTTGGCCTGCCAGGTGTCCGAGGAGGCGCGCCAGGCGACTTCAAGGCACTTTTGAGAGGGCCCTTGGGCGTTGGTGGAGGGAGGTATCTCCTATCTGTTTCTTCCATCTCGACTGGTTGAACGTAGCCGAAGCCGACGTCTGATACTTGAGGTTGAGGCTTGTAGTGGTTGGTAGGATACGACGCGAAAGGCGACTTGGGTGCGTCGATGGGTGAGTACACTGATGTGGCTTCGGCGAAGCGTGCTGTGCGAGGTGTCTTGACTTCTGATGAGGTCGAGTCGTCTGTGTTTCGTCGTTCAATCGTAACTGTGAGACCCTTCTTATTGTTGGTTGACATCCTTAGACCTTTGCGCGAACACGTGGTGGACCTCTCATGAGAGGGTCAAGACAGAAGAGTAGAGATGGGTATGGAGAGACAACGACTATAATCCAGACCAGCTTAGACCAGCCGCGCAGGAGGACAGAGGCGTGCAGTGCAGTAAGAGAGACAGTTGCAGAGAAGCACAAGGTATTACAATGAGACCTGCTAGAGAGGAAAGACGACGGAGCAGGCGAAGCGCTGACTTTAGATAGCGGGCGCTTCGAAGGCTACGAGCTCTTGGATTGGACAGAAGGAGCTATGGGTGGCAGCTGGTGGGGAGAGATCGGAACGATAGTGGGCGGGTACTTACAACGTATGAAAAGTAAGATGCCTGCACGAGTGCGGATGCCTGTCTGATAGGTGGAGCGGGGAGACGAGGTGGTCGCAGAGGCGCGCAGAGGACGACGCAGAGTGGTGGCCCAGAAATAGACGCCCGGATGAAGTCAGTAGACAAGGCCTAAGGGCTGCGCGTCCAGACCAGCGTGCTGCCGTGCGAAGGTCTTGGTCTTGATATATCTGACAGCTTGCTGATCCTGCTGTCAGCGCGATCACGGAGCACGGTCCAGAGCGTTGCTGTCGTCAGTTGTCAAGGTCGTACGTAGGCTTCTTTTGCGCCCCAAAGACGGTGAAGTCTTCCAGAGAAAAAGGAACCCGCAGAAGGAGGCCATGTTCGCACCTCGCGCCCCTCGGGCGCAAAGCTCTGCCGAGTCCACGGGCGCTCGAAATCCAGGGCATTGGATCTGCAACGTCCAATTGCTGGCAGCTGTTTCGCGCCTGCAAAACGCGACCTGACCGTTGCGAGAGGTGAGTGGTCGGAGCCATGCATCGAGTACATTTGCGCTAGGCGGTTTAAGCTCAGAAGCTCAGCGGGAAGGTACGCGGCCGGCCAATGGCAGCCTGCAGCGGCCCTGCGACTGCTCTGCAGCCGCTGGTGGCCGGCATTAGCGCAGCCCCGCCACGACCTCGCTCCAAGACAGTCAACGAGGGTAGAGAGGCTCGAGTCAACGTCTTGCCTCCGCGTCGCTGTCTCGATTACCGCCTACCATGGGGCATAAGAGCACTATGCCGCCCGCGCTCTTATTATAAACGATCTGCTCAAGTAAGTTTGCCACGGCCGTCAGCTCACGTCTTACCAATCCGCCGTGACGAACGGCGGGCTGGGAAGGCGCGCAGGGGAGCGTCGCCTATCAGCGCAGGCTTGTGCGTGCCGCAGCTGCAGGACGAGGCACATTGCATAGAAGACTAATTGGCCACGCGTAGACCTGGCCGTGCAACACACCACCGCACAACAGGGCCATTTACCTGGCTCAATTTCTTCACCCTAGCTGCAACAGGGTAAATCCGTTTTCAACCTCGCACGCCTATTTTTGGGGCCTTTTGCGCGTTGTGGAGTGGCACGCGGCCCGCAGAGATCTGCCATGCGTTTCCAGCGTTCAACGGCCGTAGTGAAGCTAGTGTGCTGGCATCCTCGACAGCCTCCTGGACAGGTCCACGTCGTGCCTGTGAAAGCGTGGTTGCACTTTGTATGCACATCGCGCAGCTCTTGGTATTGGACAAGGAATAGCATCCCCCTCTCGATTCTTGTCTAGATGAAGCCTCATTCAACACGCCAATATGCAGGTTGTTCCAACCGAGGAACATCGCGATGAAGGCCAGTCGGTATCTACCGGCTTGCCACTCTGCCTTGCTTGCAATGTGAGACACGCACGATGAACCGTAAAATCTCACGGGTCACGTTGTCGCGGCCGGCAGCTGCTGTGTAAGCTCTGGCTGCAGAGAAGGCTACTTTTACACTTTCCCTTGCACCACCAGCCGTCTCACCTCCACGATTCTGGTGTCTTGCACGTACACTGTACTACCTCCCAGCCTTCAATGCCGTCACCACTGGAGCATCTCATTTGTGAAGCTGGGCATTCGTTAGACTCACGTGTTCGCGCAGCCACCATGGAGACATCTCCCGTTTTTACTCACGTTTCGACTATACAGAGAGGCACCAGATACCAATGGCAGTCCTAGACCGTGATGCGCTGTCTTTCACCTTCATCACCAAACACTACATTCGACAATAGAAAGATCTAATTGTATTAAAACACCAACAATGCAGGAATAAAAACACCCCCTCAAATCCACCGTCCCGTCAATCTAGGATCCACCCACTTCTCCCGAACATCACCGCTACTCCCCGTACAAAGCGGGAAAGGCTGCAACCCCCCCTCACCTTCCTCCACACCCTGGCACCCAAAGCTCTCACCTGAATCTGGCCGCTTCTTCTTCTGCCGCGCCAACGCAGGTAGTGTCGGATGTGCAAACCTATCGCGCCAAGTTGGCGACGAGGGTGTTTTTGAATTACCTTTTGCGTTCTTACTCGGTATATCCATGTCTGTGACCTGGAAGGAGAGAGACGGGTATGTAGGAGAGGGTACAAGGATCGGGCGGGAGATTGTGGCCTTGAGAGCGGCGCGCGCCCGGTCCTCCTTTGATGCTTTGGACTTACCCGGGATGGAGGGTAGGGGTTTGTTGACCGCAGCTTGTGGGTGGTGGGGAAGGACTGCTGGACCCACTGTCTGCGTGTGAACATGCCACGGCGCGTCGACGGGCGACTCGTCTGCCGCCGCTAATGTGTCTGAGTATGGCAATGGTGTTCGAGGCAAAGGTTTGTTCAAGTCAAGCAGCTTATCTTTGCCCTTCTGCGCACGCTTGGGCGGCACGTTGTGCAACGGGTGAGCCGGCGGCAGGGGCTTGTTCATATCTACGGTCAAGGCGGTATGATGGAGCTTGATGGGGACTTCGCAGGATGTGTCTGAGATATCTCCGTAGCTTACCGCTGAGTCGACACGTGGCTGTCGAGGGGCTAAGTTTGTTGGTCTGAGTATGCACATCTCGAAGACTGCACCTCGTCTAGCTTCCCGGTAGCCTTTGATGCCTTCCCAAAACAATTCTGCCTCACCAGCTGGGCCGGTCTGGTAGATGGCTTTGGCTCTCTGGTAGTTCTTTTTGAGGAATGAATGGCTTGGAGCGGACGTGGTCTTATCCTGTCCTGAGGGCTGCTGTACGAAGTTAGTCTTTCTCAGTTCAGTGTCCCGCACTGCAGAACCGGGAAAAGTGGTAGCTGTAGACGCTCTCCGGGCGTCGACTGCGGGAGCTGCAGCAGGCTGATTGCTCCTTGGCGCGACATCTGCAGGCTGTCGCTGTGTGTAGAGTGCGAACAGGTCGCTATAGTACTTTGAGGCCCGAGGGGAGAAGTCTTCATCATCACTAAACCAGGGCGTGGCGCTCGGAGCCGGTGGATGCGTGTCTTGGTGTCCTCGGTCTTGTTGTGAATGGTAGACATCATTTCGTGTTGTGTGCAAACTATGGCTGTGGCCGTCAGGCAGACTAGAAACACGATTTTGTTGATGCATGGCGTTGTGATGTTGATCTTCTGTAAATGGACCTACGTGAACTCGCTGACGAGAAATTACTGGTAGTGATCAAAACAATTCGGTTGAGTTGACAGGCTTGAGAAGTCAAATATCTAGTGGACGTTAGTTACCATGTACTTGTAAAGTGGGATGGCATTGTGCGGCGACAAGACAAAGCTGCCTCACTGGGCGATCACACGTTTAGAGTCTTTGCAACAACACAAGAACAAAGATAACATTGTGCTTGCATATGCTCGGACCTTTCCGCATAGTGGAAGCCATCATGTATTGACAATCGGAAATTCTCGCACGATGCTCAACGCTTAACCGAGCACGCCCGCAGATTCATCGATGCTGCAGTGTTGTCGCCAGGATCCGGGAACAGAAAAGCGGTGTTGACCTCATACCTCGGGAAGGATGGTTCGTGACATGGGCAGTCCCGGAAGTTGCTTATACATGCAGCTTAGATAATCGCATCTAAACAGTGGAAGCTAATGTCAGGTGACCAGCCTGCCGTGTTCCCATAGGAGGCAACACTAAACTTAGTATGGGGAGACTATGGTCGTGAGCTTTCGTGGCTCACAGGAGACTCCATCATTTTGTTCGAGGCGGACACAGGGTAGCAGAAGATTTGAGCGATGCGTTTGAACTTTGGTATTAGATTGCATTTATTGCATCTTGTGTATAGAAATCGTCGCTATATCATAATCATTGCACTTCTTTGCAGTGCTTTTCGTGAATTTTCGCTTCCTCGCAACAACATCTTAGATGTTGACAGAGGTCCTGAACTTGGAGCCAGCGTAGATGGCGTTGTCGCCAAGCTCCTCCTCGATACGGAGGATCTGGTTGAGCTTGGCAAGACGCTCAGAACGGGCAGGAGCACCAGTCTTGATCTGACCAGCGCGGAGACCGACGACGATGTCAGCAATGGTGACATCCTCAGTCTCACCGGAGCGGTGGGAAACCATGACGCCCCAGTCAGCACCGAAGGCATCCTTGGCGGCCTGGATAGCCTCAGTGATGGTACCGATCTGGTTGACCTTCAGGAGGAGAGCATTGCAGGACTTCTGCTCGATGGCCTTCTTGATGAACTCAGGGTTGGTGACTGTCAGGTCGTCACCGACAATCTGGAAGTCAGAGGTCTTGAAGAAGTAGGACCAGGCCTCCCAGTCATCCTCAGCGAAGGGGTCCTCAATGGAGACGATGGGGTACTTCTGGGAGAGGGACTTGTAGAGCTCAGCGAGCTGCTCGTATGTGAGCCACTTGCTCTTGTCGCTCTCGGGGTTCTTGAAGTCGAGGTCGTACTTCTTCTCATCGGCCTTGTAGAACTCGCTGGAGGCGACATCCATAGCGATCTTGATCTGGCCGGTATAACCAGCAGCCTCGATAGCGTCGGTAATGAGGTCGAGAGCCTCCTCGGGAGTCTGAATATCGGGGGCAACACCACCCTCGTCACCAACGTTGCCGGCAGACTGGCCGTACTTCTTCTTGGCGAGGGTCTTGAGCTTCTGGTAGACTTCGGCACCCTGGCGCATAGCCTCGGTGAAAGTGGGAGCCTCACTATACAAATGTTAGTTGTGTCGTGCTGAGTATGCAGTTACGAGGACGTACGAAGGAACAATCATGAACTCCTGGAAAGCCATGCGGCCACCAGCGTGGGAGCCACCGTTCAGGACGTTCATGAAGGGAACGGGCAGAACGTAGGGCTTCTTGGTGCCAGCCAAGTCGGAGATGTGAGCGTAGAGAGGGACACCCTTCTCGGCAGCGGCGGCCTTAGCAATGGCCATGGAGACACCGAGGATGGCGTTGGCACCGAGCTCAGTCTTGTTCTTGGTGCCATCGAGCTTGTTGAGGAAAGCATCGACAGCGGACTGGTCCTTGACGTCGATGTTCTCCTTGATCAGAGCAGGGGCAATCTTCTCGTTGACGTTGGCGACGGCCTTGGTGACACCCTTGCCGCCCCACTTGCTCTTGTCACCGTCGCGGAGCTCACACGCCTCGTGGGAGCCGGTGGAAGCACCAGAGGGGACGATGGCGCGGTGGAGGCCAGTCTCGGTGACGATGTCGACCTCGACGGTGGGGTTACCCTGCAAATGGTCAGCTCGCCGTCGACTGCTGAGTGGATGAGAGTGTAAACTTACGCGAGAGTCGTAGACGGAGCGGGCGTGGATCTTGGTGATGGTCATGGCTGTGTTTGTGTACTGGATTGATCAGTAAAGAGTCAATTGCAGGTGTGGATCTGAGCAGCAGTCGAGTATATATAGGCGCGCGTCCAGCCCTACACCACCGAGCTTGGGTGGCCGGCCGGTGATGGGTGGATCCTGAAGAAACACTCGACCACCGCCCAGCCCTTGACTGTTAGAGGCCGGCGGAGCCTCAAACTAGCACGGGGGTGGGATGGTACGGCCGGCCGCGGATGGGAGGCTGATGAAGGGCTTGACTTACAGGCGGACGTGAAAAAGTTGCAGTAATGTTTTGTTGATGATCAGTTTAAGTAGAAGAAGGAGGGGCTGATGTGCCCCGCGCACCTGGCCACGCCGTGCGACCTATTGGCTGCCCGCCGCATCTGTGTCGTAAGAGGGTGCATTAATCGTATCGCAAAAGCATGGGAGCGGCTGTCACGGCGATGACCGCTTTCTGAAAATGTTGAGATATGAGGCCTCCACGTCAATGATCATCGTTTAGGTTGCCCCTCCAGACGCGGCGGCCAGCAAAGGTACCCACGCAAGAGCTTCCAAAAGCTTCTTCGGCCACCGTAGAAGCACGAAGGATGCTTGCCCCAGCTTGCTCGAGCTCCTCCGGACTTCGCTGTCATGAAGTTCTTGAATCTGCGCCTCGGTGCCCTGCCTTGCAGCAGCTCGTAGCTAGGCTGAGCTGTTGAGCTGCGGCCGTGAACAGAAAACCTCCCGAGCTTCTCCTGACTCAACAGACAGCCATTGAGTTGCGGGTACGAGAGAGAAACGCACCCAAGCACCCAAGCCGTCTTCGTGATTCACCACATGGTCATCTCACAATTCAACTTGTCACGATATCTGCAAACAGTGTTGATTGAATCTTTAGATTACGTTGAACGCGCTATGTTCCTGACAGGGACAAGTACCCTGATGACGCCAGTGCGCCGATCGCCCAAAACATGCAAATCCGCCAAGGCTACGTCTCGGAGCGTGTCTGAGAGCATCTAGACATTTTGCCGGTAGGTCAAAGGCTGCACAGTTGGTACCGGTCAAGCAGCAAAGTTCTGACAGTAAAGCGGACGTCGCATACGTGCGAACCAAGACACGAGAGAAAGTATGCTGAAACGATTCAACGTCTCTTCGGCGACACTTCGCGACTCCGGTGTTCTAGCTCCTTCCTCTTGCCAGTGCCCTGCGACGTGGATGTTTTGCCTGACGGCGTACTTGTGCGGCTCGCTGTGCCAGACCTGCCGGCAGACACGAAATCAATAGCCTCCCTTGGTGTCCTAGGCTTCTCCTGTTCCCTTGCCTTCAAGATCTTCTTCTGTAACGTACGTAGCTCTTCTACGTATGCCCACGGAGGAAACACCGCGGGAACAGCAAGGCCTTCGGGTAGTGTGGAAGCGTACTGGTCCTCTTCACTAATCCCAGCAAAGTCCATGAGCTTTTGCAAGTGACCTGGGTCGCGCAGCACCGAGGAGTTCTCAAGTCGCTGATTGAAGTGCTGACCCTTCTTCTTCAGCTCAAGAAATTGAGCAAACTTCTTCGTCGCTCGTTGCGGCGGCGACCCTGGCGGTGAAGGTGGTATAGCGAAATTAGGCACAATTGGCAGTGTCAGATTCTGAATGATGACTCTGCTTGATGTGTATGGTGATCCAGGAGCGACCGCATCGTCGATATCGTTGTTTGGCGGAGGCGGCGACACAGTCGGACCTTGCGAGGGTCCACTGACTGGAGCGGTCGACGGCGGGGTGACTTGTCGAGGAGCTGGCTGAGGGATGACCTCAGGCGCAGGTGCAGCCGTTACAGGAACATTTGCCAACTCAATATTAGTAGCTATCGGAGTCCTCGTGTGCAAATGCGCAGGACTCACCTTAGCTGTTGTCGCTGGGAGCACTTCTTCCTCGTCACTACTTTCATAATTGACTCCCAGCATTGCGTCTGTCTGCGGTGAAAGAGTGGCCGCGGGAACTCGTCGTATGTAATGTGGTCCGAGCTCCAGCTAGCCAAGTCGTAGGTGTGAGCTGCCTGCGCCATCAACCACTCACCTCCAAACGCCGCCTTCCCGCTCATCGACGCCGTTCACGCCAGATCAATACAGTCCGAACCACTACTAAACTCTCTACACCAACAGCCTCACGATGAACCACCTTCCGCAGGCTTGGGGCCGTGTAAGACGCCTCCCCGCGCTACAAACACCACCTTACTAACGTCAACACAGCCCAGAGATGATGTCTACGGCGCCTACGATGCTTCACATTTCCAGATGGCCGGCCCTACCCAGCACTCACAGGCACCCATCGTGACCGGTACCTCGGTGCTGGCGGCAAAGTTCAAGGATGGCGTGGTCATTGCGGCAGATAACCTTGGTATGACATCGCCTGTCGTGGGAGACAGACTGCTTGTATACTGACCTTCTACCACAGCTTCATACGGATCGCTCGCGCGCTTCACTGACGTCAAGCGACTACGAAAGTTCAATGACGAAGTAGTCGTTGGCTTCGGCGGCGACGTCTCGGACATGCAGTACCTCGACCGACTCCTCAACTCTCTCGATATCCGTGAGAACTACGCCTCGACCGACGACAACCTGAACGCCAAGAACCTCCACACGTACCTCGCCAAGGTCATGTACAACCGCCGATCGAAGTTCGACCCCCTGTGGAACCACCTCTTGATCGCAGGTCTGGATGGCGAGGGCAAGCCGTTCCTCGCGAGCGCAGATCTTCTCGGTACCACATTCTCTTCACCGTCGATCGCTACAGGCTTCGGAGCACATCTTGCACAGCCAATCATGCGCACAATACTGCCTGATGAGGCAGCAGTAGAGAACGTGACTAAGGAGCAGGCAGTAGAGAAGGTCAAGGAGTGCATGAAGGTCCTCTTCTACAGAGACGCAAGGAGTATGGACAGGTACTCCATCGCCGTTATCACCAAGGACGGCGTTGACCTGAACGAGGACGTCAAGCTGGAGAACCAGAGCTGGGCGTTTGCAGAGAGGATCCGGGGCTACGGCACCCAAACGGCGTAAGGACGGATCGAACGGGTGAGGCTGCGTGGAGATGACCAAGAACCCCGGGCTAGGCGGCCCTCGAGCCTAAACGGCTGAACGATAGACATGAACAAATGTACACTCGAATGGAATGATCATCAATCTCGAACGCACATCATCCTTCTTGGCAAGCTATACGCATGCATGGCAATGTTCGGCGGCAGGCCGATGCCATCGGGATACCATCGGGACTCAGCAATGGCGCTAAGGCCGACGCGACCTCCCGAGCTCCATGAAATGCGGGGGAAAGCTCCCGCGGTATCGCATCCAGTATAAAGACTCCAGAATGGTCGCAGCCGCATTGAACCGCCCCATGTCCCCTTTTAAGCCTCCCCTGCGCATCCTAAACCCATAACCATGTCCGCCCCCTCCAACGGTTCCAAAAAGCGCATAGTGGTCACCGGCGGCTCGGGCGTGGTGGGCCGCTGCGTGATTGAGAAGCTGCTAAGCTACGGCCATGAGGTCCTCAACGTCGATCAGACGCCGCTTGATAACCCGAACGTGCACACACTCAAGGCAGACTTGACGGATGGCGCGCAGGCGTTCAACGCGCTGAGCTGCCATTTCCAGATCAGCGAGCCCTTCACAGAGACGCTGCGGACGCCGGATGTGGTTATCCATCTTGCGGGTGCGTAGAGACCTTGTCCCCAGACGCTCACCACACACACACACACACACACACACACACACACACACACACACACACACACACACACACACACACAGTGGAGCCTGTGAATCCGCACAGAAGCCATGCATCAGAACGTCTCACTAACGCGTCCTCCCTCCCAAAAGGCATCCCGCAACCAAACCGCATCCCCGACAACGAAACCTTCCGCATCAACACCCTCTCCTCCTACGCCATAATAGAAGCCGCCTGCAAACTCGGCATCCCCAAGATCCTACTCGCCTCCTCCATAACCGTCTACGGCGTGACCTACGCCGAGGGCCTGCACTCATTCCCGCACTTCCCCGTGACGGAAACCTCCCCCACCGAGCCAATGGACGTGTACGCGACGTCGAAGCTGTGCATGGAGCGGGTGGCAGCGTCATTCGAGAAGCGGTTCCGGGCACTCGGCAAGCCCGTCGACATGTACTGCCTGCGGTTCGGGGCGGTGGTGACGCCGCACACGCACCAGGCGACCATGGAGCGCTACACACAGAACCCGCGTGCCTGGGGCGTCCACGGCTGGAGCTACATTGACGCGCGCGACCTGGGGAATTTCCTCAATTGCTGTGTCAACACCGATGGCTTGGGGTATCAGGTGTTCAATGCGGTGAATGATGAGAATACGCTGCCGGATGGGAGGGCGCAGACGGTGGATTGGTTGAGGACTTTTTGTCCCGAGAGTGAGATTGTGGACGAGGGGTCGTTGAAGGGGGTCATGGCGCCGATTAGTAATGAGAAGGCGAGGCGGTTGTTGGGGTTTAAGGAGGAGTTTTCGTGGAGGGAGGAACGGAAGAAGTGGGGGAAGAAGGAGGGGTGAGCACGAAGCAGTGGGATGAAGGTGTGCCCCGATAGCTAGCACCATGTCGTAGGCAGGCTATTTCGGTTTGGTTCTTTCAAACAGATGCTGTGATGTGCTTGCTGTTCGAGGTACACACGAAAGCAGTATACGAAAGAAGTACAGTGAAGCGAACGGGGTATATAACTTGTTCTCGAACCTAGCAAGGAAACGCATCCACCACACGTCTGCCTACCACACAATCCCCTTCCAATCAAAACTCCCATCGATGTTCCGCCAATTCCCCTTGACAACCGCCTTCTCCCACCCCATCATGACCGCCAACAACCTACACCCCGTACTACTCACCGTACACACCATCGTATCGGCTTTGCTCAGCACCGCCAGATCCATCAAATACGCCCGCCCCACCAGTTCCCTCAGCTTCATCGCCTGCTCGGGAACGTTGCTGTTATCCAGTTTCTGCATGTCATTCGCGTTGCCGACGGGCTGGCCGAGGCTGAAGAATACGTCGCGGTAGAACCCGCCTTCCCAGCCGGTAATCTCGTCAATCCAGGGGTTCTTCTTGCCCTGGGCGGCTTCGAGCGCGGCGCGGGTCGCCAGCACAATGCGGTCCTGTGCCCGGATGGAGTTGGGGCCGACTTCGGCGGATTCGTAGACGATGGGGTCGTCGGACGCGAGGACCATCTTGGAGGTGGTGTGGCGGGCGAAGAGGGCGGAGCCTGCGTCGGGGGAGCGTTTCTTAGATTTCTTGGACTTCCGGCCGCCGTTCTCGATCAGGTCGATGTAGATGTCGCGCGCGGCGTCGGTGTAGCGGTCCAGCGGGATGTAGTCCTCGTGGTACTGGTATTCAAGCGGGTGCTTGTCGCCGTGGCGGACGTGCAGGCCGATGCTGATGCCGCCCTCGGATTTGACGTCGCCGTAGATCTCGAGGGCACGGTTCAGGACGTACTTTGCGTCGTCGGTACGCAGCTTGAAGAGCGCTTCGTAGCCGGTGCGCAACAGGTTGAAGATCTTGTGCTGGCGCTGGACGCGCATCTTTGTGGGATCCTCCCACTCTTCTGTGAACGAGTGACCGAACGTCGACTGGACTGTGGCGGCGGAGACGACGATGTGGCGGGCGTTGTGCGGGCAAGGGACCATGTGGGACTTGGGCGGAGGAAGGCATCCTGCTGTAGGAGGGTTGATGAAGTACGACAGATATTTGCCGTACGGCCTGGTGAAGGTTAGTAGGCGTTGTTGATCAGCTTGACTGCTTCACACTCACCATCGGCTGTCGTCGATGAAGAACGAGCGGTTCTCGGCTTTCGCCAACCCGTACGACATCCATAAGCGCATCATCGAGCTACCAAACCCAGCATCATCCGTCTCCATCACGTACGTCAAAGTCTTGTCACAAACCTTGAGTCCGTTCGTCGAGAACCCATCCGCAATCATGTCATCTTCCACAAAGCCCTTAGGCCTCCCACTTGCCTTGGATGGTGGCAACAGTGCTTGTTCCTCTGCCTCCTGAACATCAATATAGTACTGGTCTTTCTGGTAGTAGTTGAGCATACGCTTCGCAAAGCCAGACGAAGCACGCCCCTCCTGACGCATGTCTCTCGACACCTCCACAGCCTGGTGACATATGTCACGATATTGTGCAGGCTTCAATGGGAACTCGTAGCTCGACGGAATCGACACAGTCCACCTCATTTTCCCTGCGTTGTCGGCCATGGCAACAACCGAAGGCTCCTGGGGTAACTGGGCGCCCCCTGCCATCTCCCATTCGTCATTGTCCCCATCGAAGCTGGATGACGACTGTGCAGAGGCATGCAGTTGGCGGACTATCAGCCAGAGCAGAAGAACTACGGCCACACCCCCAATCAGAATACGTTTGATCAACCGGCTGTGGCTGGACTGTGGCTGTCTTTTGCCATGGCGAGGAATCAACGACGGCAAGCTGGGCGACGCAGGCGGCGATCTTGAGAGCAGACCGCGACGGTCCAGATTAGGAGACAAGAAAGCACCAGAGGTAGCAGAAAGGACCGGCGGGGTGAGCTGGCTGTAAGCCGCCGTGGACTGGATAGACAGATTCGGATTCCGTCTAGCATGCATCTTGGAGAACTTCTGTGTTGCCTGGTTCAGCATGTCGAAGGTCGGGATCTGGGATGTTCGCCGGCAATGATATCAGTCGGCACTTCAGGCAGCTGCAGTGCGATGATGAGTGCTGCGGATCGTCACCTGTCCCTGCAGGTGCTGTGTAACCGAAAAGAGGGGACGGGGCGGCGTCGAGTTGCCTGCGGTCAAGGAGTGTAAGAAATGAATAACGAAGCGAGGAAAAAAGAGACAAGCAAGCTTCAGTCTGGCTTCAGGCGAGTGCAGGAGTCATTGAGAGAGCGAGAGAGCGAGAGAGACAGAGAGCAAGTAGAGGAGGGGCGAGGGTCGCTGCCTCAGAAGTAGAATCCCGAGCGCGAGAAGTTTCACGACATTAAACATTTGAGCAGGATCTCCATCAAGGAGTGTGTCCCGTGGCTCGACAAAGCGAGACGGATCGTGGCCTGTTCTGGTCAGTGTAATTTGAGGGCTCGTCCATCAAGGGCAGACGGCCATGATGGAGCTAGCGCGAGCGGACACGGCTTGCCCAAGCGTGCATGTTCAGGAAGGTCGACAGTGCAGCGAGGAGCAAGCGAGCGTCATTTAGAGGGGCAGCCTGGTTGGAGCGATACGCGGAAGCATGGTTGGCGTCCGTGTCAGAATCTGAAACACTCCAGCGAGCTGTAGCTGCCAACGGGTTCGCCTGATGCGGGCAAGCTCCCTTGAGCTCCGAGATCCCAACACCCACCTTGCATCTCCGAGCAGCTTTGCCTCCGCGCAGCAGGACTCCTTTCGGCGTGCTCGCTGTACTTGCCCGTACTTAGGACCTCCTCAAAGTGGTCCGCAGAGAGACCGCAGACGCAACATCCTATCTGTGTGAGACGCTGAAACACTCCAGTCTGTGTGACGTTGACGAAGTGGAACCCCCGTTCGGCCTTGGCAAACCATGCATAACATGACTTCGCAGCGCGACATTAGCACCCTCATACCAGCACTGGTAGCGCTCGTACGGTGTGTGGACGCTCGTTGGTTTCAACGGCTGTCAGCATGATAGGGCGCCTGTTTGCCAACACCTCACGCGAGATAAAGAGTGCTGAGGGGAGATGGACCTCTGCACGAGTCTTGCGCAAGGAGGCCTCAGGCGCTAAGATAATACCATGCCTTGAGCTGCCCGACAACCTGAGATGAAGCCTGACGCGAGGAACCTCCTCAGCACCATGAAGAGCGCGTCGACCTACCGGTAATCGCCCGAACCGCCCATCCTCCCAATCCGCAACGCCGTACAACAAAGCACAAGCACCAACCGTCCCATCCCCCTCCCCAAACCCTCTACTGTATACACATGCAGTCACACTGTAGCATGCAAAGCACTTCCCCTACATACACCACATACCCCCAATCCCAATCCAAGTAACCCCCTCCACGGCCCGACAAGATCGCCGCCCAGGAACCGCCCTGCGCGCGCGGCTCCTCCCTCGCTCGGTACAATACAACACCACAACTCAACCGACAAGTAGTCCCACAGTTCCCGGAGTAGTACCTATAGCCAGAGCAGCATGGCGTGATCGCCCCCAATCTACCTGCGACAAATCGGCGTCAGCTGCACCACCGCCGCCGCAGCAGCGGGGTACCTAGCGCAGGCTGGCGGATCGGAGGGGGGAAGAGATAGAGGGAGGAGAAGAGATGATGCGTTCGGGCTAGGAGGGGTGGGTAGATACGACGCAGTGCTCACTCTGTGCGTACGGTAGCTTGGGATGCATGCTGCGTGCAGCAATTTTTGCGAGAGAGAGAGAGAGAGAGAGGCGGGGGGGGGGGGGGGGGGGGGGGGGGGGGGGGGGGGTGGGGGGGGGGGGGGGGGGGGGGGGGGGGGGGGGGGGGGGGGGGGTCGGTGGTGAGTGGTGAGTATGGCCGCCCATGGCAGTATGGCCGCCGTGGGAAGTGAGACTAACGTCACAGTCGAAGCGCGCGCACCGACACGCTCGCATCTTGCAGGGTATGTGCTACAATACATAGATAGTAGATAGATAGATAGATAGATAGATAGATAGATAGATAGATAGATACCTAGAGCCGCTCGGCTCTTCCGCAGCACCGTTGCGAACCGAGCGACGTGAAGTCGTTGTTCCCCCCCCCCCCCCACACGTGCGTGCAGAGTGGTTGCATACGATACAACACGATACGGAGCCCTGGTAATCGTACCATTTATTATATATGTACCGGGACGTACCCTGCCCTGCCCTGCCCTGCCCTGCCCTGCTGTTGTCCGCTCGCCACTACACAGTACACCCCCGAACTCATGCACCATCTCTACATACACACACACACATACGCGCGCGCGCGACGGGCTCGCCGGTGGCAAAACATGTACGCAAACGTCACTGCCCCGCCTTGCCACAGATTGAATTGGATTGAATGATTAGGACGTTGTTCAATGGGAGGTTTGCTTCGCTCACCATAGCACAGCACAGCACAGCAACAGCAGTCTCAAACCAATTCATCAGCATTACCGGCAGTACCGTCGCTCTAATCTCGAAAAAAAAAACGCAGATGAAGTATATGGGGGTATCTATCTCCTGTCCCTCTCTTTTCGCTTCTCTCATGTCAAGCTCCTCCTTTGCGCGCTGGATCCAAAAGGAGGAGAAAAAAAAACCCCCCTACCGCGCCGGGAATATGCCAGAAGGGGGCTATGCCAAAATGACCAAAAAAAAAGTAAAAAAGGACGAATCGTACAACGTCTTTCCGCCGCTTTCGGATGCTGGGATATGTAGCGTAGTGCGGTAAAGTAATCAAGATAAAACAAAGCATGCTTTGCGTTGCGTGGCGTTGCGTGGCGTGGCGTGGCTTGGAAGGGCTCCAACGCCCGTCTGTGACAGTAACAACAAACGCCAGTGATTATGTCGGCGGCGACGGGCGGGGTACCGATGACCCATGCACATACGCAGAAGCCGGTGCAGTATACAATAACGCCAGGGATCTGTGTCTCTCTGCTGATTTTTTTCCTTGGCATATCCATGTGCCTTGCCTTCGAGCTGTCGGCTTCGTGGGAGAGAAATGCAGCGGGTGTCTCATCTTCATTATGTGGTTTCCGTAAGCTCGTGTCTCGCTTCCCGTCCAGCTGGCATGTGTCCGAACCGTAGCGTGCGAGTCATCAGTGTGTTGTGCGTGTCTTGGTTGCCCTTGCGTGCGTTCAAGGCCGTCGCGACTCGGAGACGGGTCGAAAGCTGCTGCGCCTTGCAGCTCGGTCGACGCGTCCGGTGATCATCTCGTCGAGCATGCGGGTCATTTCCTCGATGTTCTTGCCCGCATTGGAGGGCGTGGGAGGGAAAAAGGATGAACCGGTGGGGCTGATAGGCGATGTTGGGCCTTTGGCGTGCAGGATGTTGATGCTGCTGCTCTCGCTGCGTTGATAGGAAGAGGTTCGTCGGCTTCCTGGTGAGCCGTCACTGCCGACATCGTGTGCGGTGTCGTTTCTTTTTCGTGCCGCTGTCAGCGCGGTGATCATTCGCTCCTTGTCTTCGAGCTGTGCGCGCAGGGTTGAGATCTCGGAGTCTCGTTCGGCGATTGTCGCGAGTAGGCCGCCATCTTCACTGGTGCCGTGTCGAGAGGTGATCGACATGGACACTCGGGAATGGCTTGACCTTCGCGCCTGCAGCAGTCGCTTCTCTAGTGTAGCGATGTACCTGTTCCTGTCGGCGAGGTCTGCTTGCAACGCTTGAATCTGAACACCCTGGCTGGCGAGACCGTCGCCGTTTTCACCAACAGAATCATCCTCCTCCGACCCTTCTCCAGGCAAAGGGAACGACTGCATCGAGGCACGTGGCACTTCGAGCGTGGCATGGCTAGCAGACGATCGCACCGACATTGGCCGGAAGTCGCTCATGTGGCTGAACGTAGAAGCACGTTGATAACTCATGGACGAGTATGTCCTGCCGTTGTTGACGCCGAGCGACTTGGAACTGAGGATCAGCCGATTCAGATGCTCGATGCGCTCCTTGAGAGCAGTGCGGGCGAGCTGCATCTCCAGCATTTGCTCCTCATGCCGCTGCTTGTCTTGCAGCTCGCGTACTTTTTCTTCTTCCTTGTCTCGTCGAAACTCTTCATCCTCTATGTCTCTAGCTTCTGTTTTCTTGCTGTCTTCGAGTTGCTTCTTAAGTTCCTGGATCTCAAGACGGTAGCGATCAAGCAGTGCACGGCTTCCTGCATCACCACCAGCACCCAAGGAATCGTCCGCCTTCTTTGCGTGACTGACAATGTTGTTCTTGGCCCGAGATGCAAACTTCAACGTATTCAGCGTCTCGTTGGCGTGGTTGGACGATGCCGCGACGCTACCGCTTGCGCCAATTTGGATTGTGCAGAGAATGCTAACCAGGGAGTTACCTGACAGAGCCCCCTGCAAGAGTCGCGTAAGTTTGCTGTCTCTGTACGGCAAATGATTATCCTTTTTCCCGTCTTTACCCGGCTTGCTGCCAGCGAGACCACCAACAACAGCTCCTAGGGTGAGCAAACTCTTGTTGATATGGGAACCTTCGGTCCGTCGTTCCTTATCATCGGCTGCTTTTTCCGATCCAGCCAAATCAATCAGACTGAGCGTTGACACACGAACACCGCCTGGAATAATGGCTGATCGCTTGTCGCCAGCCAAGCTCGGCCCGGGCGCTCGTTCTCTGCTCTCGACCACGATTTGTACGACGGCGTGACTGCGCGAACTCCGAGAGTTGAACTGGGTGCCAGCGACCCTCCGCGCCTGGTCACCTCGGGAGATGACTCGCAAGAGTTGTGTTGGACTTTGAACAATCTCTTCTTTTAGGGGAGTTGCATAAACGCCCCGTTTGCTATCCTCGCGAAGCTTGATCTCCTCTTGTGTACCCGGCTGGCCGCCCATGCCAGCTACGGGTCCCGCCAGCAGATCGTTGATTCTCTCATTGTAGATCTCCAGGTAGCTGACGCGCAAGAGGAACTCGCGGTGTGGCGTTTCACGGATGTACGAGAAGATGTCAGTGATGGCTAGTGGAATGACACCAGGATTTGTTGCTGTCCCTTGCATGGAGAATGTCTTGCCTGTTCCGGTCATGCCATAGGCGAATACGGTTCCGTGGTAACCTTCCATCACTCTTCGGACCAATCGCTTTGCTGTGGCATCGTACACGCGAGCGTTGTTGTCTTGGGTGTCAAAGACGTTGTCTGAGATAAGGTCAGCAAGCTGAAATCACAGCGGGGCCTGCTTCGTGGCCACTCACCGTAGATGTAGTCTCCGCCTCCATCGCGGCCGTGGTATGTGACGGTATGGCGCTTGCCATTGACGTCCCAGTCGCGGTCTTGCTGGCCATCCTTTGGCCCTACATCTGGCCGCACACGCACACTGACAATGACGTTTCCTTTGCTGCCCGGTTCGCCATCTGTCTTGTTGGCCTTTCGCCCTCTGGCTTCATCGTCACCCTCTTCGATTGTAGTTGCGCTTGTAGACCGTGATCCGTGCGGCGAAGAATTGCGGCTCTGAGGAGGAGAGGGCAGGCTGAGGTGGCTGGTGTCGACGGCGACTGACTCTGCGCTGCCGTTGCCGTTGAGGAAGCTCGGCGGTAACATGGGCGACTTGGGCAGGAGTCCCCTGCCTCCACCTATATTCGACGATCTGGGCTTCTTGAGACTGCTTTTCCTTGACGGTATGGAGGCTCTGGAGCCGGACGATAGCCGGTGGTCGACCGAGTCGCCATTGACCGAGGCACTCGATGCCAGTGGGCTGCTCGGGGTCCTCGCGACATGTTTTGGCGGCTGTGGAAAGGCGCCAATGCTGACGACCTTGCGTAGCGACTTGCCAGGTGTCGGACCGCCCGCAGGATGCTCAGCGGGTATCGTTGGGACGGAAGGCGAGGTGATGTGCTTGGCCGCGGCCGGACGGTGTGGCGAATTCGAGTAAGAGACGGTGCGGTGCGAGGGGCTGGGGAGGCCGCTGGAGGGCGTTCGCAGGCCGGCGGGGCTTGTGCTTGGGGCGCGCTGCTTCGGTACGGGCAGCGAGGGCAGGGGTCCTGCGGGGGGAGCAATGGAGCGGCGCGGCAGGACATTTCCAGCCATGTTGGCGGACGGTGGTGGGACGGAGCAGCGACGGAGCGCGGGACCAGATGGTGGTCGGCGGTGCGCTGGTCTATATGTCCGGGGTGCTCAGCGCGTTGCTGGGGCAGACTCGGGCGCAATTGGCGTTTGTTTTCTCGCGGGCCGCAGGTTCACGGCGTCGCACGCATGACAGACGCCACTGCAAGCGCCGGCGACGAAACTCTGGCTCGGGCGCTGGCTGGGGCTGTGGCTCTGTCGTGCGGCCTGCGGGGAGAGCGGAGAGGAGTGGGCAGTGGAGAGCGCTGTAGCGAGCCTGCCGGGAGAGGCCTGGTGGGTGCAGGTGGTGCGGCAGCAAGCGACGCAGAAAGCGCGGTGGCAGCGGGAGCGTGCAGCGGCAGGGTTGCGGGTGCCGGGCGCCGTGTGACGGCACGGGGGGTCGAGCGGGCGAGAGCGACGGCGACGAGGGCGACGGGGGCGACGGGGGCGACGAGCACGACGAGGGCGACGAGGGCGAGCGGCAGCCGTCTCAGGGTCCTTGGGGCATATGAGCGCGCACTCCAGCAGGCCGACCTAGCAAGCGTTGCGAGGAAGGGGAGACTCGGGCATGCACAGGCCCCAATGCGAATGCGCCCGAGAAGGATCAGAGCGCCGCAGGTATCGGTGGGGAGGCTCACGAGCGGACAGGCCAGCGCACGGCCAGCGTAATGAGTGTGGGGGGGGGAGGGGGGACGAACGGCACAAGCAATCAAACGCGATGCGCGCGCGCGCCGCCGCCATTGGGACTGCGAAGAAAGGGGTTCGCGCTTCGTCGCCTTTGCTCGAGCGCAGCGCCCCAACGCGCTGCCGTGGTGTTGACCAGCGCCCAATCCGGCACGACGAGTCCTGTCCCGCGCCCACCGCCCCTGCATCGCCCGGGTGCGCTGGGCGGAGCCACGCCGCGCTGCCAGAGCCTCGCCCAGGGAGCGCCCGCTGCGCGCTGCGCGCTGCTTGCTGCTTGGCCGAGAGCCCGTGTCCGTCGTTCGACTGTGTCGCGCTGCGCCGTTGAACTGGCTGCCCGCAAGCACACACCACAACCACGACCCCGACCGCGGAGCAGGCCTCGAGGCTCGAGCCTGAGGCAGCCGGGGGCATCTGATCCTCGCAGATCAGGAACATCACGGCGCGCCCGGCACAGCGCAGCACTGCAGGAGCCCTGCCCGCAGTCACACACCATAGGCCAGCCAGACTCGAAATAATCTCCGAGTCACAGAAAACACTGCCCATGGCTACATGCCCATTCGCGTTGTCCCCCAATCAACGCGTCGAGGCCTGGCGTATAACGCGCTTTGGCCCCTGACGCCACTGGCTATGCAATTGAACGTTCCAGCCTCCATGTGCTTGTCAATACTGTGCTTGCTCATACCATGGCCACATGCTGCAGACAGCCGTGCAGAGGGTGAAGTGCGCTTGACCAACGAGCAACAACGGACACCACCTTGCTCTCGTCGTAGACATCTACATGGCATCCAGCACGCACGCATGAATGACAAGAACAACTGCATGTGCTAGTGCGTCACCACATGTGCATAGTACAGTACACGTGATGCTCGTGTCCGCCTTGTTTGGTACCGTACGTGCGTATGGAAGTGCCATGGCCCCACATCTCCACCATCTTGCCGACTCATACAACGCTGTCAACACCCTGTCCTACGCGTCAGACCTATCAAGCAGGACTGCGACCACAACTCCAACTTTGCAACCTGCTCGCACCGTACACACAAGGGACATGGACAACGTCTCCGTGCTACGCTCATCTACCCAGCTGCCCAGCCGTCGAGTTCAACAATTATTGATGCTAAAGCAGCCTCACGTATCAGCCACCGTCGCTCGGTATCCGCGGCGCCATCCGTGGATCGTGAACATCACCGAGCGGAGCACGATCCGATGGGCGAAACGCCAGCCAAGAGCACTTCCCACGCACAGCCAATTGCACCAGCAGGGCAGCCCGAGGACTTGTGTCATTTCGTCGAGCCCGTCGGCGTGGTGAAACAATCATCTGCTCCTCTTGGCCGGACAGAACTCTATTAAAGTGCACCCCAGCCGAAGATGTGTTTACCGATCCTAGTAACGGCCAGACATTGCACACTCCACAGACTGAGGTCGATGGCGAACTCGCAGGCAGCACAGAGTGCCACACGTGATATGCCAGTGGCAACCGACGCCATGCTAAGGGTTCTCAAGCTGGGAAATGGCTCGACAAAGCGCGACGTGAGCCCACTGCGTTGGTGAACAGCCAAGTAGTGATTCGCAACCAGCCGAAGGACCACAAGCTTGAACGGCAGCACCGCGAGCCCAATAAGCTGAGCTTTGACGATAGCGCCGATCATCTGCGAAGGCTCAGTCGAGAGTTGCGTCACGCGGTGACGAGGTCGAGTTCCTGCGTGATGAGAGAGCCGACGTGACGTGACATGGTTGTGAGTCGTAGCTGCGGGCTGACCGTCTAGGACTTCGGTGTGTGAAGAGATGATTCGTGGGGGTAATCGTACTTCCATCTCTACGATGCCTTCGCGTGAGGTGATCCTGATCCTCGGATCATTATCATCATAGTCTGAGGTGGTAGGTGTTGGCGGTGTAGCAGGACGCAACAGGTCGTCTACCATCTCGACAGGTATGGTAACAGTACTGTCATTGGCGCCATCTACCGCCGATCTGTCCGTGCGAGAAATTGGTATGTCTAACGGAGCCAGGTCTATCACCTGGTTGCCAGCGACTTCTACGCCCTGGCCTGCACTGGAGACAGAGTCGAGGGAAGACTTCCGCTCCGCCTCAGGCAGCTCGTCCGGCTCGCACCAGCCAAGAAATACGAGTATCCTGTTAATTGCATTTCTGATCAGAGGTGGCGATCGTCGTTGCAAGCCTAGAATAGACGTGGCGCGGTCCTTGCTGACTGCATCAGGACTCTCTATATCTGCATTGTCGGGTCGGATGATGAAGGCTTCGACAGCTTCGAATACAGCAGAGTAGACCCAGCGCTCGTAGAAATGCTCTGCGATTATCATTATCATGGGTGAGGTAAACACTGCTTTCAAACAGCTCGCCGCAGAGCCAGACGCATTGTGGTGGACAGAAAGTGGTACGAGAGACGACCACGGCGAGAAGGGCACAAAGGACTTCCAGTGGGGTAACAATGGTCGTGCCGGTTTGAGGCCCAGCCGCTGTAAGTGGGCATGGTACGAGAGAGGATAAAAGAGAACCTCAAGTCCCAATCGAAATCTACGGAGTGTTAGATATGCTCTGGTCAGCAGGCCAGCAACCTACCCAAACGTCAAGACACTTCTCGAGCGCCGTACAAAGCGACGGGTTTTGGAGCTAGCACGCGTGATCTGCACCAAGCGTTCGATCGGCTGGTAAATGTATGCACCGTAGACGAGTGCTTGAATGCCGATAGTAGAGACCAGCCGAGGAGCAAAGCCGGTGTATGCAATCGAGCTGCCAGAAGCTGCGCGTTCGGAAGCCACAATCTGAATGAAAGTGAGCGCGTTTGGGACGCGAAACGTCAGTAGCCGATCTCTGATCGAGCCAATCCACCAGGTGCACAGGTTCTCCAACACCGTCGATGTCAGGGCAATTGCGTTGCCTATTGTCTCTTCAGACTCGAGCTCTTCGAGTCGTTCCTCATAGGAGCCAGGAAGTGCTTCAGAGGGCGACCGTCGCCTCTCAACTACCCCTACCGAAGCAAGAACATCATTTTGAGCGTCACGGAGCGTCTTGCCGTATGCATGCGAGCGTGGATTGATGGGGTTTCCACGCTCATCGTACAGTTGAATGTAGTTGTTGGCCTTGGCCTCACGATACCTTCGAGGCAATGGCTCATCAGACTGAGACGCTGCAAGCTGTACATACTCGTCTGACTCGATCACTTCGCTGGTGGGCTCGAATGCTGACCGTCCCTGGAAACTGTCAGTCACGTGAACTGTATAGGAGCCAGCTAGTCAGTGTCTTTGACGGAGAGGTTCTACATACAAAGGCGAGCTTGGCCAAGTAGGCTTGTCGGCCCATAGCGATATAAATCAGCGGGGGATGCACATATTTGCGCGCCGCAATAAAGATGTGATCGTTGTATAATGGTGTTTCTAGGGCTGGCGATGGCGCCCATGTCCCCGACGTCAGCCTAACTAGGCGTTCCCGCGGTGTTGCCGCTTATCGATACGGCAACTTTTTTACACCTCTTCCTCGTCCAGCACCAGGCCTGGGCAGCAATCACGGCTCAAAGCAAATCAGCGCAACGCCATGGCGCAAAGAACGACAGTCCGGACGACCTACGAGGTTGAGCGCACATTGCAGCCCATCTACTCGGGTGGCAGCATATCGCTCAGCGAGGATGGGCGCATTTTGGCTGCATGTCTGGGCGAAGAGGCACTGCTCACAGATCTTTCCACCGGAAAGGAATTGGCAAGAGCGGAGGGCGATGGCGAGGCAATCACGTCTCTGGCCTGTAGGTGCACAAGTGTGTGTGCAGCATGCTGTGGCTAATCGTACCAGTAACACCCTCTGCATCCCACCTCATTGTGTGTTCGCGGTCGCTTTCGATGAGCATTTACGCCCTGCAGCCCTCCGAGACTGATGACGAAACAATCGAACTCGAACTCCTCCGGTCTTTGAAACCGCACGCTGGCCCGGTGGTAACGCTGGCTGTAGATAGCACTGGCACGCTTGTGGCAACAGGCGGTGCAGATGGTGTTGTCAAGATCTGGGACATCCGCGCAGGATACACCACACACACCTTCCACGGCCATGGTGGCGTTGTCTCGGCACTGCACTTCTTCCAGGTCGAAGTGGTGACCAAGACCGACGATGTAGACAGTGGCAGGAAAAGAAAGAGGAGCAAGTCGCAGCAGAGAACTGAAGAAGCACAGGGTGAGCGCGAGCTGGAATATCGATTGGCGTCTGGTGCTGAGGATGGGAAAATCCGCATCTGGGATCTGCACAAGAAGAAGAGTGTCGCAGTACTGGATTCACACGTGTCTGTTGTGCGTTCGCTGCAGTACTCGCCAGAGCAAAAGGTGCTGGTATCCGGAAGCAGGGACAAGACGCTGATACTCTGGACGTCAGACAAGTGGAAGCAGCAACGAACAATCGCCGCATTGGAAGGCATTGAAAGCGCGGGCTTCCTTGCGAACGGTCAGATCGTGTACTCTGGCGGAGAGCACGGCAACGTTCGACTCTGGTCGACGGCTACTGGCCAAGAGCTCACCGAGGAACAAGAACCAGGAAACGAGACCGACGAGATTGTCAACATCCTCTATTACCCTTCCCTTTCCTACTTGGTTTCCGTCCACGCCGAACAGGTCCTGAACTTCCACTCGCTGGAGTCCGTCGAACCGCCCTTTGTCGAGGAAACCATCAAGCCGCTTTCCATCATCCGACGCGTGTCTGGTACCCACGACGAAGTCATCGACATCGCCTACGTCGGGCGAGACAGATCACTCTTAGCCTTGAACACCAATTCAGAGGATATCCGGATAGTCACATTAAAGGAGGATGCAGCCGAAGGGAAATACTTTGGCGCAGACGTCGGAGTCCTGGAGGGCCACGAAGACATTGTCATCTGTCTGGACGTGGATTGGTCAGGCCACTGGTTAGTCACAGGTGCCAAAGACAACACTGCAAGGCTGTGGCGTTTGGATCCCGAGAACAATTCGTTCGAGTGCGCAGCGCTACTCACCGGTCACGCCGAGTCCCTTGGTGCCATTGCTCTTCCTCACACAGTTCCTCCCGAGTCTTCGGCTGCCTTCACCGACCCGCTCTCACATCCACCGGCGTACGTTGTCACAGGGTCACAGGATCGAACGGTAAAGCGATGGGACGTCACAAAGGATACAAAGAAGCTGCGCGCAAAGTACACGAGAAAGGCCCACGACAAGGACATCAACGCCATTGATGTTGATCCCTCCGGTACCCTCTTCGCATCGGCATCGCAAGACAGGACGGTCAAGATCTACTCTGCGGCCGAAGGTGAAGCCGTTGGTGTTCTCAGAGGACATCGCCGTGGTGTCTGGACTGTCAAATTTGCACCAAAGACATCACAAGCTCCTAATTCCAGCCACAAGGGTCTGATAGCCACAGGAAGTGGAGACAAGACGGTCAAGATCTGGAGTCTTTCAGACTACTCGTGCTTACTCACGCTCGAAGGCCACTCCAACAGCGTTCTCAAGCTCGCTTGGCTACCTTACCGACCAGTTGATGCGCGCGACAAGCGTGGTCCACAGGTAGCGTCTGCTGCTGGTGACGGTCTTGTCAAGGTTTGGGATTCATCTTCTGGTGAGAGCATGTCTACTCTTGACAACCACGAGGACCGTGTCTGGGCGCTTGTCGCACACCCAGAGACAGGTGCCCTGGTCTCCGGAGGTGGAGACAGCGTCATCACATTTTGGAAAGATACAACAACCGCTACCCTTGAAGCTGCAACAACGGCGGAAACTGAGCGCGTCGAACTCGACCAGAAACTGCAGAACTATACATACTCAGGCAACTACCGCGAAGCAATCACATTGGCACTGCAGATGGACCAGCCCGGCCGCCTTTTCGCCCTCTTTAAGTCCGTCGCCGAGACAGAACAGCCAGATGCAGGAAGCTTGTCCGGCCTAAACGCCGTGGACGACGTCCTCGCCAACCTCGCTGATGAACAACTCTACAAACTTCTCCTGCGCCTGCGTGACTGGAACACCAACGTGCGCACCGCGCCCGTCGCGCAGAAGATGCTCTGGACGATTGTTAAATCGTATCCCGCCTCGCGCCTCGCCACTGTACGGCCCAAGGGCAAGGTCGGCGCCAAGGGAAGTCTGAGAGACGTCCTCGACGCGATCCGCGCGTACTCGGAGAGGCATTACAAGAGGGTTGAGGAGCTGGTGGATGAGAGCTATCTGCTGGATTTCACGCTTAGGGAGATGGACGAGATTGGCGACGTGAAGGCCATCACGAATGGCACTTCAAGGCTGGGGCTAGATCGCGATGTGGTCATGGCTGAGTAGGTGCTGTTTGCTTAGACCAATATACCCCGTTCTATGTCTATGTTGGTATCGCTTACGCCGTACACCTCACTGTGGAGTGTCGGTCTACATGCAGACAATCAAAAGTCTCAAT
The DNA here is from genome assembly GCA_022560025.1 of Stagonosporopsis chrysanthemi. Lineage (NCBI taxonomy): Eukaryota > Fungi > Ascomycota > Dothideomycetes > Pleosporales > Didymellaceae > Stagonosporopsis > Stagonosporopsis chrysanthemi. The sequence goes on along the minus strand of JAFISE010000004.1, from coordinate 186,301 downwards.
GGGAGTGGAGCACCTCCGCAACAGTATCAGTTCGTCCATTTACTCCCAAGAACCACTCATCCTTCCAAGGTAAAGCACCCTGCCCTACTCCTCAAACATCTTGGTCGTACTAACATTAATCCTACTCAAAGTCAGTCACAGACACTTAACACAAGAAACATAACCACTCACCTGCTCCACCGCTTCCCCTTGAGCAGACACTCGACAAACCTGGCAGGCCAATAGACGTGATACAGGACGAAAAACGGCCACGGATCCCTCACCGTAAGCGTGCCATCCTTCCAGCGCGCAAAATGGCCCCAGAACGTCTGTACGCCGTCGAAAAACGCCGCCCACGGAGCAGCGCCCCAGAGCGCGTCCAGCAACGGCAACAGCACAAAACTAACCACGTCATGGCCCGCCCAGTAATAACTGCTCGTCGGCAACCGGGGGAACACGGGGTCGTCGGCCTCGCCCGAGGTGTCCTTGCGGTAGTCCAGGGCGGCCAGATACGCGTCCGCCATCTGCGGTGTGTGTTCGAACAGCACGACGGCCGTGTGTGCGCGCGGGTTGCATTCGATGGGGTACAAGGTGGGGTTCTGCTCGTCTTGAACGAGGAAGTCGAAGCTCAGGTGCCCCGTGAAGGAGGCGCCGCCGTGCGCTGCCACGCGTTGCGTGAAGGCGAGCATTTCCTTGTTCAGGCGCGAGTGCGCGGGCAGAGGCTCGTAGTGCATCAGCAGCTCTAGCGAGGGGCAGCTGCAGAAGGCCTTTACCTTGCCGCGGATGACGAGCGCGTGGGTGCAGTATTCGTTTCCCTTGATGAATTGCTGGAGTTGGAAGGGGTTCTGTGCGGAGACGTTGAGGGCGTGGATGTATTTTTTTGTTTGCGAGGGCGATGCGAAAGGGAGGAGGGTCATCATTGCGTTGCGGGCGTGGTCGTCAACCCCGATGGGTTTCATGATGAATTGCTTGTGGTCATTTTCTTTGCCGTCTGTCTTGCGAAGGAGGACGCTCAGTGCCTCTTCAGGCAACGTGACGCGGTGCGATTCGGGAATTGGCAGGTCGAGGGATTGGAGGTATTCGATGAATTTGTCCTTTTCGTGGAACTTCTCGACGACATCTTCGTTGAACTGGATAGCTTCGAATCGCCTCCCGGCGTCCTTTGCTTGCTTCTGTGCGAGGCGTACCACCTGGCCGTCCTCGACAGCCGCGATCACCGATGAACAGCTGATCCAGAGGTCGACCTTCTCGTTACGGATAACCGAGAGAATGGAATCAATGTACGGTTCTGCATCGTCGCCGTTCGGTGTGTCCAATCGGTAGTACTTTGCGATTGCGCTCGAGAAGCGGCCTGGAGAGAGGGGAGAGATGTCTGCGCCAATGACACGATGCTGCGTGTTCTGAGCGAGAACTCGCGCAATTGAGAGGCCTTTGGTCATCGAGACCCCCGTAACGAGGATCGTCTTGCGCTGTGTAACAGTTGTGCTGTTCTGCTTCTCTGCTTGCAGGACTTTGTCGTGGCCATTGATCCGCTGCAAGACGAGACAGTACAGTACGATTGCGGCCGAAACAGGCAGGCAGAGTATGCTCAGCGCGACAAGCGACGCATTCTTCCATGCGTGAGAATAGTAGAAAGGCAGATTGCCCTTCTGCTTCTCGCTCTCTGCACCCATTGCTGCTGTGGCGGAGTTCCAGGCCGACCTCTTTGCGATGTAGCTGGCTTTCCTTAGTCGTTGCAAACAAACCTCATCAAAAGGAACGAAAGCCTCAGACTCCATCAACCCACGCGAAATCGCGAAACAAAGAATGATACTTTCTAGCGGCTAGGACGGCTGCTAGTACCTACGGCATTTACATGCAAGTCGTGTATGCATGCAAGCGCGGACGTGGACGCGTTCTTGTCTGACGCCTGGATGCAGGATCCCAGGGATTTAGTCTCGTACGTCATGGTTATACGTCGATGCATGTGGACCCTAGTATGTGCTGCACTTCGCAATACCTGCATGGAACAAGGTTCAGCGGTTCGAGACCTAAGCAGCGCGACCTCAAGAGTCTTTCAGTGTGGTAATAGAAGCATGCATGTGGGGTGATTGTTTGTTTGGGTGGATGTCGTGAGTATGGAGTCTGCTATCAGGCATGAGCGAAGGACCACCAAACATCAATTGCAGGACTGATCATAACACATGGAAGGTCTTGCACGTTCCATATAATAGCATTTGGCGTTCTAGAAAATTTGTGGTTTATTTATTTGTTGTGGCGACGGTATTGTTGCTGTTGTAGCAAAGTCCTTGTCTACGTACTAAGAGCCGCTGAGGGTGTCATGCCAGCCTTGCCGACCCTTCCAGCAACGGGTTCCTGCGTCTTTCTATGACTCATTTGTACTACTGAGAGCCAACGTCAAGATCCTGTCCCATGAAGTACACTTGTAACAAACTTTGCTTATTTCTGCTCTCCAGTACAGCGGGTTATCTCGATACCATCCTAGAGGGAGTCAGTGTGCCTTCAGATCCTATGGCTTGAAACCAAGACTTACCGGGACGCCAGTGGGCTCATAACTGTTCACCAATTTGCTCTCATAGATGAGTGTTGGCTTTCCAGGGCTCTGATTGAACTTGGCCTCGCCGTACCTCTTCTCGTACATCTTGACGTTGGTCTCCGCGATGCCTTCTGTGTTGCTATTTCCACCCTGCTTCGCTTTCTTGACCTTCTCCTCGACGCTGCTTCTGACGTACTCGAGGTATGGTGGATTTCCGGGCTTGATCACGTTATCGGCAGCCAGTACTGAGCCCTCAGTAACCAATCCTAATTCTTCGCAAAGCTTCAAATCGGTCGTGTAGGCAGGCTTGTAGTGATCCAAAAACATGAGGTCAATATGCTTGAGCTCTCCGCATTGGTACAGACGAGCGATTGACTCGTCGCTGGAGCCAACAATGACTTTAACAACGTCAGACAGACCTGCCAGGTCGACGAGAGACATAATGACTGCGGCAAACGCAGGATCGCGCTCCAAGCTGAAGTACCGTTGCCCCCCAGCTTTGCGGACTGCATCACCAAAGAGGACGCAAGAATAGCCAACGTAGCCACCGAGTTCGACCTGGGATCGCCTATTAGCTTTGGTGTAAGCCGCCAGCAATTTGCTTACCATCGTTTTTGGCTTGACTTCTGCGATCAGATCCGTCACTATGCGGCCCTTGTCCTCCCCTACATTCATGAGATACTTCTTTGTACGCCCGTACTCGTCAATGGCTGCGAGAACATTCTTGGGCGAGCCGCGGATCTTCTCGATGTTGGGGTGGGAGTACACGAAGTGTAGGAGCTCAATTTCACGACCATCGTCAAAAAAGGCACCCTCTTCCTCCTGTGCTGCGTATGCTTTGCTCTGATCGAAGCTACCCATGATCGTTGTGTGTGTGGATTGTGTACAATGGATAATTCCAAAAAGTGGTAAATTTGGAAGCCCGAGGGAGCTCGACGCGTCTGAGGCCTGCAGTGCAGATGCCCCTCAACGGGTGCCCCTCAACGCGTAATTTAGTGCGGGGCTTCAGAATACGATGACGGTACTGCATGCATATGTGGGAGCTGCACAACGACCCACTCCTGGGGCATGGGGCGAGCCAATCCTCCAAGGAGCGAACACCCAGAGCAATTGCATCGTGTCGTCAAGCGTTAGGAAATCGTCTTAGCAAAGATCGTCCTCCCATGCCCATTCGCTCCCTAGTGCTGCAAGCGATGCGGGATGTCACTGCAAGTGCAATGTACCGTTTTCGTTGGCATATTGCTATGGCGCCATGGAGTGTATGTCAAGGGGCTTGCTGACCACTGTTCTGGGCAAGCTTGTCGCGCAAGCATGTGGATCCGCGACAAGATAACACTAGTGTGGGCTTGAGTGGGGCACAAGATTGGTGCATTCACGCATTCTCTAGAATGCTGACGTTAAGACAGCTGTACCTACCTGTTCTAAACCGTTCCAGGCGTGTACTCTTGTACCCACGTCTAGCGGAGGCAGCTCCACAGTTCATAACATGATCTGATGAACGCCCCAATGTGGAAACGTTCCTCGAAAAGCTGGGATCATTCAAACTCTATCTATCCGACACGGGAGCTAAGATCGCAGGATCTTGTCGACGGTGGCGAAACGTCACATTGACTTCGGCACTGGTGTTGAGGGGTAGCTTTGGCCAAAGGTACGCTGCCTGTGGCTGAATAAATAAGCGAGACGCTGGAGGCTGCAGACCCCCGATTTGATGGCCTGCAACCCCGTCTGCATCTTGTTGAGACGTGCCTGCCGCTGAGTAGTGTCACGACAGGACGTGGCGCGGCAATGAGGTGTTTCTGATGAACGCCCCGCAACTGCATCGACTGCATCTCCACACCGGGTGGTACTCCGTGCGCAGCACTAAAAAGGTTAGCTCCGTGCTACACTCTTTTGGTACCCAGGCTGCAAGCAATTACGATTACACTGCTTCCTCCAAGCATGCAAAAGCCCCTGTTCGCGTTGAGGGATCGTGTTTTCCCATGTGCCGGAACCGGATTCTGCCGCTGATACTTCGCTGGTTCTCAAGTCATTTCATCATGGCCAGCCAGTAACAGTTTAGTCCTCCTTGCAGAGTATTCGTACCAGATCCACATGAACAAGGCCTACACAGATCCTCGGCGTACTGGCAAGAATTCTGCGTATGGCTGACGTTTTCCATGAAGCGTTGCCGGCCTTCGTCAACCAATTGAGTGACACCGTGCATTCAGGTCGCTACGCCTGGGTCCAGACGACATCGGCCCTTGAACACTTTATATACCACCCAGGACCCCGTAAATTGGCCCAGCAGACACTCAACGTATCTCCTTTACACACTCCTACCCATCATCATGTCAGACCTCAAAGCTTCTGTTGCCGAGACTAAGAACGGCTTCCACGTCGAGGGTTACGAGAAGATTGAATATGACTTCACCTTCATGGATGGCGTCTTCAACGCCGCCAACCCTCAGCTTGCCAACTGTTACGAGAAGTGGGGCCGCTGCCTTGCCATCATGGACTTGAACATCTACAATGTCTACGGCAAGGACATGCAGGCGTACTTCGACCACTACAACATGCCCTTGACCATTCACAAGACAATGATTGGTGAGAAGGCTAAGTCAATTGAGACTCTTCTGAACATCGTCGATTCCATGACCAATTTTGGTATCATTCGTAAAGAGCCTGTTCTGGTAGTTGTAAGTCATATCTCACCACTTGTAAAAGCCCTACTAACAATTCTAGGGTGGCGGTTTAGTGACTGATGTTGCTGGGTAAAATTTATCTCTAAGGCACTCTGGCCTGAAAGCGTTTGGAAAATAGGACTAACTCAATGTCTCCAGATTTGCATGTGCTGCATACCGCAGGAACACAAACTACATCCGTATCCCCACCACTGTCATTGGTCTCATTGACGCCAGTGTCAGTATCAAGGTGGCCGTTAACTACGGTAACTACAAGAACAGGCTGGGTGCTTACCACGCCCCCATGCACACATTCTTGGACTTCTCGTTCTTGAAGACTCTTCCTGAGGCACAAGTCCGAAACGGCTTTGCCGAGTTGATTAAGATCTCGACCTGTGCTCACAAGCCCACATTCGATCTTCTCGACAAGTACTGCGAGAAGCTGATAACTACTCGCTTTGGTCGCGAGGGTGATAACCAGGAGGTTCGTGAGGCCGCTGACACCATCAACCGTGCGGGCATCCACGAGATGCTGAAGTTGGAGACACCTAACCTTCACGAGATCGGTCTTGACCGTGTCATTGCTTATGGCCACACATGGAGTCCTCTTCACGAGGTATGTACTCTAAACTATCTCTTCAGCTCTGAATCTGACCCAATACAGCTTTCCCCTCCTACACCCCTCCGTCACGGACACGCCATCTCTATTGACATGGCTTACTCTGCGACTCTGGCTAACCAGCGTGGACTTCTCTCTGACGAAGAGCACCGCAGGCTGTTGAACCTCTTCTCTCGTGCTGGTCTGTCTATGGACCATGAGTTGTTCGATGAAGACATGCTCGACAAGGCCACCCAGGCCATTCTCAAGACACGTGACGGTCTTCTCCGTGCTGCTGTTCCCAACCCCATCGGCACATGTGTCTTTTTGAACGATGTATCCGCTGAGGAGATGAACAAAGCTCTGCGCAAGCACAAGGAGCTGATGAAGGAGTACCCCCGCAATGGTGAGGGTCTCGAAGCTTACGTCGATGCTTCCGACACAGGCTACACACAGAATGATGTTGCCATCGAGGACGCGATGAAGGAGAATGGCGTTGCCGAGAAGATGAGCAACGGCAAGGCTGATGGGCTAGTCAATGGCCAGAAGCAAGCCAACAATGGCATTCCTGCTGGTCTTCAGGGCATCGCTAATGGTTACTCCAATGGTTACAAGAACTAAATGGAGTGACAGGAAGTAGGAAAAGGTAAGGGAAGCTCAGGAAAAGCACTTTGTCCGGCGGTGATCTGAACACGTCAGTAAGATAGACCGCGTTGCACTTGCAACTTAGAACCTCTTGGATACCAAACATTTCAATTCTTACCACATTATCTGTCCACCAATCTGCTCATGATTTTGTTGACATGATTGCCACTACCCTTGTACTTACATTGCTTTTTATGGTCAACATGAAGTGCTTGCTTTCGCTGCAGCACGGCTTGTTCTTATGACAGTCTTAACAGCGATCAATTGCTTGCACGGGCGGAATGAGAGAGCAACGATATGTTGGCTCCCGCTTGCGGTCGATCGGTCAAGGCGAGACGCAGCAGCAGAAAGTAGCAGTCTTGGCGTGCGTGGCGCAACTTCTTCACAGATCCGAAATTGCTTCGGATGCCTTTCGAACAGGCACTGCAACGAAACGCAGATTCCACACGCGCGCTGCATGTCACTGTACACAAAAAACGCCACACAGCATGTAGATATGTACTCCCTAAAATCGACACCGAAATCCCATCGCCATCACTAAAGACGACCCAACGAGAAATCAGTTTCCTAACAGGAGAGTTGTTCGCGGGGCCCACGCCACCCGTAGGTGACTGGCAACCAAGAGCAGTGGATGATGCTAATGGTCGTGGCTGGGCCCCTGTGCTTTTTTGATAAGGAAACAGAACTGGGTGTGGGCACGATGAAGATTTTATAGCAGCGGGCTCGGAGCGAGCAGAACGCCGATGCGCTAGCCGTTCTGGGTCGATGGTTTCTGAGCCTTCAACGCGATGCGCCGATGTTGTAATGGACGAACATCATGTCTGGAATATGAAGGAATCGTCGGGGTGATTAATTTTGAAGGGCACTAATAGCCTTGGGCTTTCTTCAATGCATCAAGCTGTTTTTCAGATGGTGTAAACAGGAAGCAGTGACTCGGTGCCTGCTATTGTGCATACCGTCCGGCTTTGGAGAGAAGCAGCATGCCTTGAAGAAAGCTGCTTCATATGTAAAGGCTGCATCACGGGCGCACGCGACTGCGTACCAGAAATCAGGAATTCGCGGTGGCTCGCACGCCGTTAGCGCGATCTGCAGCAACCGACGTCAGTAACATCTCCCATAAACAAGCATTGTGCCCAGCCTTTTCTTCACGTCCTGATCACACTGCAAGGATGACTTCCAAAGATCCTGCACAGGCGACAGTCCTAATTGACGGTCATACCCTGAACACGCCGTTGAGGAGCGTATTAAACTTCCGAGATGTCGGCGAGTTTGTCAATACAGCATTGGGGAGGCAGTCAGTGAGCCTGCGCTTGTAATTTGCAGAGCTAACAACTTGAAGATGCCTGAAGACGAAGCTGCTGTACCGAGGAGCGCGACCAGGTCAGATCTATACCTTCTTTTGAGCGAACAGTTAGACTGACCTGCGCAGATGAAGCGACAGTCCGGGACAGAGAAAGACTCACAGAAGAGTATGGCGTGAGGAGCATCATTGACCTCAGAACAAAGTATGCAACACAAACCTGCTGGGAAGTGGGCAAACTGACAGAGGCAGGACTGAGCATATTGAACAAGCCCAGAAACGAGATGCCAAGATTAAAGCTTCAGCTGCGGTTCCTCAATCCAACGACGATGTTGCTGGACCGCTGAAGATGCCAGACGTTGCGTATCATGAGATCAATTTCAATGGCTCGGCTTTCTCACGCATGCTCATCTCTAAACTGTCCTGGATGGAGTTCTTTCGCCTGGCCGGACTCATGATCTTTGGCTACCGGCTTGATGCTATCAAAATCCTGGCGCCACACATGGAAGAGATGGGTTTGTTTGGGCTGGCGAAGAGCTCAATCGACGTTTGTACAAAGGAGATGAAGCAGGTCTTCGATGTACTCGCAGACGACAGGAACTGGCCAGTATTGGTCCATTGCACACAAGGGAAAGACCGCACGGGCCTGGTTATTATGCTTGTTCTGTGGCTGGTCCAGATCAAGGACGACATTGTTGAGGAGGATTATCTGCTCTCTGAATCTGAGCTTGCGTCGGAGAAAGAGTCTCGAATGAAAGAGATCGGCGCGATAGGCCTGTCTGAGCAATTCGCGGTGTGCCCGCCAGGCCTAACGAAGGAAGTCCATTCGCACATCCAGGAGAAGTATGGCGGCGTTGAGAAATACTTGCTGGAGAAAGTTGGGGTTAGTCAGGAAACGCTAGGGAACCTGAGAAGGAGAATGCTGGCCGCTGATTCGTAGGAAAGCCGCGCGTCGCGTTGGTGTACCACCGAGATGCATCCTTCGACCCTGGGCACAGTCGCAAAAAGTGTATTCACAAGCTCCAAAGTGTACAGAAGATGCGATTTCAAGAGTCAGCTGCGTGAATAAGGAGATGATTTTGGTTCGAGCTTCCACAGCGCACTAATCATCCATCTCGCGGCCTCGTTATTGTAGGACTGTTGATGTTTCAGGTGTAACTAGCACAAAAGCTCCCCTGGCCTGGTTCTTCGCTTAGTGGGCTACACCGTTCGCGCTTGGCACATGCAGCTGTCTTTCGAAAACACCACGTCTTCTTATCGTCTTCCAAAATCCACAGGAGTTGTGCAAGATGAGCGGCAACACCTCTGAGGAGATATTCGAGTTCATCGAAACGCCTGCGGCGTCTTCGACCGTCTCCGAGTTCGATTGCGGGGTCAAGACCACTTCGGTACGTACCATCCCAACATTTTGGTGCGCATCCGGCGAGCCATTGAGCGCTGAGCGAAAGAGCAATTGAGCTGACTGTTGATGTGTGTAGTATCCTACGATCGCCAATGCCCCTCTCCCCGCTGAGGGCTCTGGCCGCGACTCGTTCAACAACTACGCCCTGATCTCGCTCCTCGTCGCTGTTCCCGCATACCTGACCTGGAAGATCGGCGGCGGCCTGAAGACGTGGATCTTCTTTGCCTTGTTCACCACTCTGCCTATCCTTGGACCTTTCTGGTGGTTGACCTCTGAGTTCGCGCCCCGCAAGAACGAGAAGGCCAAGCTCCCAGGCAAGGACATTGAGCACTACCTGAAATTCAATAAGGAGGAGGACCGTGATGCCTACTACGGCAAGAAGAAGATCCCCATCGAGACCTTCCAGGAGAAGTACTTCGATGGCGAGATCGAGCTGAAGGGCGACATGCTCGACATTCTCGAATGGCGCCACGACTGGTCGAAGCCCCGCTTCACCCTTGGTCTGATCAAGCACTTCCTCTTCGGCATGATTCCTGAAATGATCGTCCACTCCAAGTCTCAGGGTAAGTTTTTCCGCCTCACAGCACGCCGCGTTGAAACCAGCTAACAACATCGCAGACGAAGAGCAGGTACGCGACCACTACGACCGCGGCGACGACTTCTACGGCTGGTTCCTCGGCCCACGCATGATCTACACTTCCGGTATCATCTCAGACATCAACAAGGAGGAGTCTCTGGAGCAGCTCCAGGACAACAAGATGGCTATTGTTTGCGAGAAGATCGGCCTCAAGAAGGGCGAGAAGATGCTCGATATCGGCTGCGGCTGGGGTACTCTCACCAAGTTCGCTTCTGCCAACTACGGTGCTCACGTCACTGGTATTACACTTGGTCGCAACCAGACTGCCTGGGGCAACAACGGTCTCAGGCGAGTCGGCATCCAGGAGGATCAGTCCAAGATTCTCTGCATGGACTACCGCGAAATCCCTGTTCCCTCTGGTGGATACGACAAGATCACATGTCTCGAGATGGCCGAGCACGTTGGTGTTCGTCACTTGGGTGGCTTCTTCCGTCAGGTCTACGACATGCTCGAGGACGACGGTGTTTTCTTCCTTCAGATCGCTGGTCTGCGCAAGGCCTGGCAGTTCGAGGACTTCACCTGGGGTCTGTTCATGAACAAATACGTCTTCCCTGGTGCTGACGCTTCCACTCCTCTGGGCTTCGTCATTGACACCCTTGAGGGCGCTGGTTTCGAGGTCAAGATGACCGACACCATTGGCGTCCACTACTCCGCTACTCTCTGGAGGTGGTACCGTAACTGGCTCGGCAACAAGGACAAGGTCAACGCCAAGTACGGCGCCCGCTGGTTCCGCATCTGGGAGTACTTCCTTGCTTACTCCACGATCGCATCCCGCCAGGGTTCCGCCACTTGCTTCCAGATCACCTGCGTCAAGAACCTCAACGCCGTTCACCGTGTCGACGGCATCAACTCCCAGTACTCACTCTCTGGTGCTCTGGAGGCGAGCAAGGCCAAGGGCACCAACCTCCTCCCCAAAAACGTTTGAAGTAACCAGAATGTTCAGCGAGCTGCCCCGGCAGATCGCCAATAGCATCGTCGATCCAAGGCAGTTGGCGGGTCGGACGCATGGGACGGTGTCGATTGTGTAGACAAAAGTGTAGCTGCGTGTTGATCTGGTCTACCGACCTTGGTCCTGGTAATGAGCATGCCCTGTATGACGATATGGAACATATGACTGTCATGAATTGTAGCGCTTGTAACAATATATCTGCTACGAACCTTCCAAACCAATAGAAAAAGTCGTGAGTAAGCCCCATGCTTGGTCTGGTTGTGCTGGGAACATCGGTAGCATCAACCTGCAGGACACTAAACTCCGATTGTGAGATACAGTGATGTTTTCCATGCTCGGCCTATGCTGTGACTAATTGTGTTGAATCGGTCGAAATCGGCTTGATTCCTTGAAACGGAAACCACAACTACCGTGCCCCGCTTCCATGTGCCCGATCCAATGATTTAAACTCAGAAGAATCATCGTTCCAGTCTCAAGAGGAGTCTATTTAAATACTATATATTATTTCTTTTTGACGAGTTGTTCATCAAAACATCATATACGGTGGTATGGGTAAGTAACATTCTCAACCATCGCTACATTCAGCGACTAACAACCCCACTGTCTAGTGGTATGACGTCGCGTTGTGGCTGGCGAACACGTAGTGTTCCGATCCAGATCCGCGCCAGCCCGTGTTCGATTCACGGTACCGCCAATAAGTGCGACATCCTTTTTTGCTCCCTGCGCGTCCTCGACTGGGTGTTGTTTCTTTTGCGCTCTAGGGCGAGATCCAGATTTGGGGTTGTGTAAAGTGACGCGTCTCCGATGGTAGATTTTTGGCTTGGTGGCACTTGCACGTGGGATGCAATTGATAGTGGTTCAGCCACCTGCAATTGCACAACCCCTTCCTCATGTTATAATCTCCCAGATCGTGCAACACACTCACATCTGCGATGGAAGATTCCGGTTATGCGCAATCTTGGAGCCCAAGGACCTGTGTATGCCCTCCCATCACACGGCGTGTTCGGTGAGTCTCGATGAGGCAATATGTTGACATTACAACGCAATGACCGGGAAAGGTTGCACCACCACGAATCCTCGAACGCCAGGTAGATCTTCCCCGGAGTTCTGTGCGGTAGACCAGGATTGGACTCGGTCAAATTTGATGGAGATCCGGTATTGGGTCAAGGGAACTGGCTGTTGGCACGCCATGCGCACCTATATCTGCGCACTCCTATTACCTGATGTGGACGACGACATACAAGCCAGCCTTCCAATTTCGAAACCATCTCTAATCATCTGATTTCTGAACTGACTGGGAAGATGGCTTCTGCTTCTGCAAGCGACAGTATTGAACGTCTCGACGACAAGCCGCATGCGCGATACACCGATGTCGAAAAGCAGCCCACGATCGAAAGCAATGAGCCGAACAAAATCGCACCTAAAAGTCTAGGATCTGGCGTAGGCAGTTGTCACTACAGAGAGGCATTTCCCACGCTGACGGTCCCAGACCGCACTCGCAATCGGAGTCTTCGCAACGACACTCACCACTCTGTCACTGAGTCTGATGGAGTGGCGCGGAGTGACGACCAACAACGTTTTTGTAAGACTGCACAGACTTGGAGACAGGCGTAAACTGATTTGACGAGGTTGCCAACTTCTTCTTTGCCGCAGCTTTCGGCCTGGTCATTACAGCTCAGTGGGAGCTTTCTGTTGGGAACGGTTTCGGGTACACAGTCTTCAGTGCCTTCGGTGAGGCGATAATTCTCATGTTACTATGTTCACGCTGACTCTGTCAGGTCTATTTTATGCCGGTTATGGAGCGATCCTCACGCCTGCCTTTGGCGTTGTCGAGGCGTATGGTGACAACACCACGGAACTGAACAACGCCCTGGGTTTCTTTATGATCTGTGAGTTATTGGATGATCATTACAACAGCGATGCTAATGCAACCGTAGTGTGGACCGTGTTTGCAGTCGTTTTTCTGGTAGCTTCACTGCCGACCAATCTGGCCTACATTGCAATCTTCTTCACCGTGGTCTTCGGCTTTCTACTAGTCGCTTCGAGCTACTTTGCTCTTGCGGATGGAAATATTGCTGCATATATTGCGCTCAAGAAAGGTGGAGGCGGCTTCTGCTTCGTTTCGGGACTGATTGGCTGGTGAGTCTGCTAGTGATTACTTCCCGTGGACATCCATTGACCCGAGCAGGTACCTGACATTCCATTTGCTCTTGAAAGACTCCATTGTGGAGCTACCTTTAGGTGATACATCTCGGTACTTCGCGAAGACCAAGAGGGCATAGACGGGAGTTGCAAATCGTAGTGGTTCGCGGTAGCTTGTAGAGCCGAGTGCAGATCGCGGTGTCGTTCGGTCTTAAGGCTCATACCGGAGGTCATCGGACGCGTGGTCCATCCAGTGGAGGTTGCAGTTGGGGAGGATGAGGTGATTGCGGTGAATGATTGCGCACGAGTCGGACGATGTAGCTGCTTAACTAGATCGATAATAGTTAGCTCACATGTGCTAGCGTTACTGTCAGAACATTATCTGGGGAAGTCTGCAGTAACCTTGTCCTTAACAGCAAATCGGTGCACCTCGGCCGTCTTCCAGTTCGACCGTAGACCGGAGCTCATTGCGCAATTGTGTACTTCCCGACCTTGAACTCGTCGATACTGCAACCCTGCAGGATGAGCAATATGTGGGTGCATAGCACGCAATATGAAGCAAGCTCAGCAGCGCGAGTATCGATGAGCTTATGAGGACTGCGATGCGCTGAGTCGACCATATTCCGCTGTAGTAAAGACTTGACGATGGCTTCCACAAATGGCACCAATAGCAGTACCGCCCATGGCAACGCGAAAGAAGTCCCCTTTCGTGACCCTACGGTCTACTCAGAGTACGAAGAGAAGTGGAGTGCGGTTCCAAACGATGAAAAAGCCTGGCTTCAACGCGCGCAGGAAGTTGCAGACGTGCTCGCCATTGATGCTGCTGTGAGGGATCAAGAGAACAAGTCTCCCAGAGCTGAGATCGCTCTCTTGAAGCACGCCGAGTTGCTCAAGGTTCTCGGCCCAAAGAAATATGGGGGCGGAGAACAGCCATGGAGCGTTGGCTATAAAGTTGTTCGCAAAGTTGCTGAAGGAGACGGGTAAGCAATTGACACCTTCCACCAGACATACACTAACAAATGAAGCTCTATCGGCATGCTCCTAGCCTATCATCTGCTCTGGAGCACGACCGCGAATGTCGTTGGTACCGAAGAGCAAGCAGACCGGTATCAAAAGCTGATCATCGAGAACAATTACTTCGTCGGCGGCGCAGTAAATCCTCGCGACAACGACCTCAAGATCACAGCCGAGGGCGACGACATCATCTTCACTGGTTTCAAGCACTTTAACACTGGCGGTGTTATCTCCGACTTGACAGTACTGGAAGGCGACTTCAACGGGACCGGTGACCACATCTTCGCCTTTGTGCCGACCGACCAACCTGGTATCCAGTTCTCGCATGACTGGAACAACATCGGTTTGAGATTGACCGAGTCTGGCAGTGTCAAGATTGAGAACGTGGCAGTGCCGTGGACAGACGCTTTGGGCTGGAATGTGGAGCAGAAGAAGCCAGATCCGAAAGTACTTCAGATTCCCTTCGCATCATTGCTGCTGCCCACAATTCAGCTTGTCTTCAGTAACTTCTATCTCGGTATTGCGCTGGGCGCGCAGCAATTTGCGTCCAAGTATACCGTCAAGGGCACTCGAGCGTGGCCATATGGTGGAGATGTAAGTACAGCACCTCCTACTGACTTCGTGGAACACTAACAGAGGTCCAGAACAAAGAGCACGCGACCGATGAGTTCTATGTTCTTGAGCGCTATGGCAACTTCCACGCGCACCTGCGTGCCGCTGTCGCACTTACAGACAGGGCCGGTGAGCAAGCGGATAAGATCTACACTACGTACTCGGGCGACCTTGCAACACGGGCGAAGCTCACTGCGCGCGAGCGAGGTGAGCTAGCCGAATGGGTTGCAAGCGCCAAGGTGGTTAACACAGATACGGGCCTGCGGGTGACCGGAGGAGTCTTTGAGGTGACAGGTGCGAGAGCTACAGGTCAGAAGGTCGGTCTTGATCGGTTCTGGAGGGACATCAGAACACATACCCTGCACGATCCTGTGGCATATAAGAACCGTGAATTAGGGAGATTTCAGTTGCTGGACGAGATTCCGGAGGTGACATGGTACACCTGATGGCGAGGTTGTGGAGGAAAGTGGATTGTTGCCACGAATGCCAGAAACCCACTTGATGTTGCTTGTGTTATGACTTAGGAGCACATGTTGATGTTCAACAGGTAGAATCTTGACTTTGACACTCAATCGTATCGTCAGTACTGAGGGAAACCAGGACTATTGAGCTGACCTTCGTAAATCAGCAAAAACAACCAACGCCATGTCCTTGTAACATCTATATGCATACAGTGCGATTAAACCATTTTTCTCCTTTCGCGAACAATCCCAATGCTTACAGGTTCGACTTCTCAATCCTCTTTCCGCTCTCATCAAACCTGATCTGCTTCCCACTGACCAGTGACTCCTGCAGCCAAGAACCAATCTGCACCGCCTTAACCGCATTGTTGAATTCCAGCGGCACAGGCGTGTTATCGAGACAAGCTCTGGTGAACTCATTCGCCTCCCCAACGAACCCCTGCTCGAACCTTCCCCAGTAATCGTGCGGCACCTCGCGTGTGATTCCGCCGTCGTGGTAGTAGTTCACCAAGTTCTTCTGGGGGTTGAGGTTGACCGACAACTTGCCCTCTGTGCCGATGATCTCTGTAACGTCCTCCTGCCCGTGCGGCATCATGCGCGACGCATAGTAGTACGCGATCCGGCCGTCGTGGAACTCGACAATACCGACCGCGTTGTCGTAATCATTGTACTTCTTCAGCCCGGGCTGGGTTGCTACGACGCCGTAGGCGGAGATCGATTTCGGAACGACTGAGGAGCCGAAGTACCAGAGTGTCAGGTCAATGTCGTGGACGGACATGTCGACAAAGACGCCGCCGGACCAGGCGGCGTAGGCGACGAAGAAACCTATTGCGTGTTAGTAAGACTACCCAGGGCTTTCGTGGAGGGGGAGTCTGACCGCTTGGATCATGGCGATCACAGGTCTGAGAGCGCAGAATGGTTGGGCGACCGATTTTTCCGGCTTCAATCTTTGCTGCCACGTCGCGGTAGCTGGCATCGAAGCGCCTGGAGAAACCACACATGACCTTCAAATGAGGCTTTTTTGCTGCATGGTCGACCACGTCCTGGCATACCTTAACGCTTGTCGAAAGTGGCTTCTCGCACAGCACGTGCAAGTTCTTGTCCATCGCCTGGATGGACTCCTCAGCATGGACCGATGTGGCCGTGCCGATGCAGACTGCCTCTAGGCCAGGATGTTCGAGCATTTCCTTGTAGTCGCTGTAGAGCGTGACGCCATAGGGTTCGAGGTTGGCCTTAGCCCACTCGATTTCCTTCGGCTCCGGCGAAAAAGCAGCGACGAGCTCAGCGCGGGGCACGCTGTTAAGGAAGTTGAGGGCGTGGCGAGCGCCCATGCGGCCGAGGCCTGCGACTGCGACTTGGAGCTTGCGTGGTGCCATTTTGACAGAATGCAATACTGGAAATCAAAAAATCAAAGTCTTGGAGAGTGTGGATGGAAAGTGATGGTGGGAATGATGTAAAGCCTTCGTATTTATAATTTCTGTGCACGAAAATATAGAGCTTTCTACTGTGCTCGGAGGAGGTTTCCGCAGCTCTGTGATGCATTCAAATATCTCTTCTGATTGGCGAACGAACAATTCCTGGGGACGAATTACTAGTGACTGCGGGGCGCGGGGTTGTCATCGCGGGCTTGTTGAGAAACGAGTGGGTAAAGGCTTTAAATTATTACAAACGGCGGTTGGCGAACATTTACTCGGAGGAGCGCAGATCCGCGGGCAAACGTCATAGGCTGCGGGTCGGGGGAAAGTCACCCGGAGCTGAGCTCAATGACACGCTCCTTGGAGTGTTCAGTTGTCTGTTCACTTCATGAGAACAAAAGCTGGATCGACTGAAGAACCGAAAGATAAGGCATGATAGCCGAAGGTAATGTGGGCATGTGGCTCAAAACGGCATTGGCCTTCTTCGGACTACCCAATCAGGTATGACAGCAGTGTAATCAACTCCACTAGGCAATGCGCTCCGTCTTGCCATGTTGAGGCGCAAGTCCAGAACAGCGCTCAGCATCCGATCGCTTGCATTCAGGGGCGTTCTTCTTTCACACTTGGCGTCTGCGGCTCCAGAAAAATCTGGGGCAGGTTGCGGGGTAGGCATTTGGCCCTGTCACATCCAGATCCAACAAAACAGGGGCCATTCCCCGGTTTCAAATCTGGCAGTTTTGTCAGATCTCACTCCACCGGCCGCAGTGCTAAGATTGCCTTGCAGAGTCATCGAGAGCAGACGCAATGCGGCAACGAAGCGGATGGTTCGTTTCCCCATAGAGCCATCAGCAAGGTTCTGTCTCGTTCATGACGTAGTACTGAACACTCGCGTAGTAAGGCATGCCGGGAGCGTCACATCAAATGTAAGGCGCTATCTATGACACAATCTCGTGCAAGTCGACCGTGCTAAGTCCTGTGTCATGTAGGCGTCAAGCTGCGCGATTCCGAAAAATGCAAGTACTGCACAGAGCGGAAAAGACCCTGCATCAGAGGCAATGCTTTTCGATTCCGACCTGTCAAGGCTGTAAAGTTCAATGCCGGCGAGGACATTGGTTCTGCGGAGCAGAGCCTAGAGTTTGGTCCTGACCAGACATGGGTTGAGATACCTAGATCGTGTAAGCATATTTAATCTTCTTCGTACAGGCCCGACGGCAGTCTACACTGAACAGAGGTGGCACTTCACAGCTATGCTTGTACACTGAGCTGACCATGGCATTCTGTAGTGCACTTTTTTGCACCAAACACTGATGATGACGACGAGGTTATTCTAGTTGAGGAGCAAGGCCACATGGAGGCTGAGCCCGAAATCGCCTCAGATGAGTCGAGTGACACACCAAAGAATCCATTCAATAACAATAGTACGTTTGGCACGAGTGCCACTGCGACAGAACTGGTCTTGCCCTACAACGATAGGTCTCCGCTACCAAATCTCTCCGAATCTGTCTTCAACGAAAACGACCTACCTTCTATACATGATGTGCTGAGCCGAACGGTCACCCTAGAGAACGTCTCATCTGTCGAGAGTTACTCTGCACCACCGGTTGAAAGGGCCGACTCCTTTAGCAGGAATGATTCCTCTAGCAGGAAGGGTGTTTTTGGCAGGGCCGATTCATTGTCAGAGGTCTTGCAGAATACAAGTGCTTGGCACAACAGTCCTAGCTCAAATCCTCGGGCGTCATCGTCACCACATATGTTCAAAAAGAGTCCTCTCGACTCTATCAACAACGTCTCGCCCTATAACTCCACAACCTTCCCTCAAAGTCCATCTTCAGCGTTGACACCCAAATGGCCGGTCTCTAATTCGTACGAGGCGCGTCTCTTCCATCATTATATCATCCACTGTACAGGCTGGATAGACGTTTGCGACCCACGCTCTCATTTTGCAAAGGAAGTGCCTAAGCGTGCGGCACATTTCCCTGTCATTCTGCACGGCATCCTTGGTCTAGCAGCCCGGCATCTGTGGCTGATGGGAAAGGAGCCAGAAGACCACTCACAGCCGTGGGTCGATCAATGCCTGAATGCGCTGATTCTAGCACTTGAAGACCCACTGGCACACTGGGACGAAAACTTCCTTGTGGCAGTCATTCTTTTGCGACTTCACGAAGAGATGGGAGACGCTGATGATCAGACACACCACTTTGGAACTTCGCGCATATTGAACAGTATATCGTCGTTTGCAGCAGATGGCGGCCTGCGAGAGTCGGCAAGCTGGGTATCGCTTCGCCAACACATCTATGTGTCTCTCACATCGCAGCAGCCGCTCAACCTGAGTCTCGAGAATTACCGGCACTCAGCCGTCTTCCGAGAATTTGATGATGAGTCCTGGGCGAACCGAGCTATCTTCCTCTTCGCAACCGTTCTCCAGGCGATCTTCGAGGATAATGGCGAGGCGAACACTAACAGTCTGACCAAGGACAAGTGGACAGAACTGCACGCTGAGGTTGATGAATGGGAGCGTACAAAGCCCTGGACCTTCAGTGCCCTTCACGTCGAACCTGATGCGGGAGAGAAATTTAACGGGACCTGGCCACAGCTTTCATGTCACCAAGGCGTGGTTGCTGTAGGGTTGCAGTACTACCATCTCTGCAAGATAATCCTCACAATATACTCGCCCAACGCATCATTGGTCGGCCTGGCGGGAGTACGGGCGCGGAAAACGACAGATGCTCTGATACGGAAGCACATTCGGATAACGATTGGGTACGGTATAAGCAATGAGCATTGCGGTAACGCCATGTTCCAAGGAAGTCATATACTGAGCGCGTGCGGTGCGTATATCATCGATCCAGCAGAGCAGGAGGCTTGTGTGAAGTATCTGGAGGGTTTGCAAAGTAGAATAGGCTGGAGGACTGACAAGGTGATTGCGGACTTGCGAGAGCAGTGGTCTGCTTGATTGGATAGCGCAAACTCAAACAATAGCAAAATGATGGCTTGCAAAGTATTCCTGGCTGACGCTTCTTATGTCCACTCTGCGTTTCCCTTCATCTTGGCGTCGTATGACCTCTTCGAGGAGATCCCCAGTAGCCTTTGCGTTCGAGGCGATGCTTTCTAGCCCTCTGATAGACTCAATGATCCATCGCCGCTCCTCGAGGTTCTCTTCTTCTGCTGCCCAGATCATGAGAGGCCACAGCAGGTTGACTGGAAGTGACTCGTCGGTCTGCGCCATGAGATGCGAAAGGCGTTTAATCTCTGCGATTGCTACAGTGACGTCTTTTGTTTTTGGGTATTGCACATAAGCCACCCGGTGTAAGTGTATGAACGAAGCGTAGTAATTCGCGAGGTAGGTTCGGAAGCTTCGGGTGAGCGCCACGGCCAGGTTCTGTGCTAGGTGTTTCTCAGTCAGGTTACCAGCGACTGCATGATCCATGAGAGCCGGTCGCTGTCCATACAAAGCATGTAGATCGTTGGAAATCTGTGCGGCCGATGCCATCACTTCAGTCTCGTCCTGTACTGTGCCGCGGCTTCGATGCCATGGGTCTATCCTTGTAATTCGTCCCACGAATGACTGCACTTTTTGATAGAAGACGATACCGGGATGATAAAGAACATCAAAAAGAATCTCTTCAATCTCTGTGTCCTGTGTTTCGGGTCCCGAATCAGAATTTGGCGCTGGTGAAGCATCGAACAGTGTCTCATCGGTGTCGGCAAGGAAAAGTCCTTCGCCTCCGTTAGTGGACACAGCACGCGCATCGAGAAGACGCAGCCATGAGATCAGGCGTCTCTCTGGCACTGTGAATGACATCTTGTTGGCGCTTTGTATGAGAGTATATGCTTCACGCAAGTTGGCATGCGCTCTGGGTAGAGTTTCCGTAAGCAGCTGAAGTGGTTAGCGGTTTGTATCGAGTGTATGAAGAGCATGTAACTTACATCAGTGTAGGTAAGGAGGAACAACGATGCTAAGATGTGCTTCAGCCCACTTTTGGGCGTTTCGCTGCCTTCGGCTTTCCGCTTTTTGGCGAGAGCTGACGACAGTTTTCTTGCAGCAGTATCGTATAAAGGCCTCCAATCAGTCTTTAGAGCTTCGCCGCCTAATCCACTTCTTTGCATTTGCATAGCCGCGAATGCCATGATTGCACTTCGAACAATGGGAGACTCGGTGGCCATGGTTCCAAAAAACGCCCGTGTGGATGCCCACTTTGGACCTACTTGCATGTCAGCGTTAGTTCTGTGGACACTTGATCTGTGTTGAGGAACGCACCAATCTCAACAGGTGTCAGGATAGGGGGCATAAGCATCTGCAAGAAGGTATTGACAAGCAGATCGCCATCAACTGCTCCGTTCTGTGTGCCTTCGTGAGAGAAAGGAGATGTTGATGCTGGGTCTGATTGCTGCCCAGCCCGCTCTGTGATTGCCTGGAAGCTGGTACGAGGTGTTGATGGACCAGCTGGCAAAAGTGGTCCAGATGACTGATGTCCAAACGGTAGCTGATAAATGGGCTGGGGTACAGTATCGAAATGAGATGTAGCTGCAGCAATTGTAGGATCTGTAGGCCAGGAATTGGGGCTGAGAAGCATTGCCTCGTCCCAGGCGCCGATTCCGAGAGGACCAGAGAAGTCGAAAAAGCCATTGCCATTCAACCCAAAGCCTTCGATGGGTGTCACATTGGAATTGAACATTTGTTGAGGATTTGGTTGAGGCGTAGCAACAGCAAACGACTGCGTCGATTGAAGGCTACTGCTACGTGCTTGCACAGGCCGATTCCAAGTGCACTCCAAGTTCAGCCTCTCACAATGACCACAGCGAGGCCGTCGCTCATTGCAACGAACCTTCCTTCTCCTTCGCAAACGTCAGCGCGACCAGAGTAACGATAGTCACATCATTCACCTGCAGGCATTGCAGCCATTTTTTGATCTTGCAGGTCGGGGCGCAGATGAGGGCTGCTCTTGCGCAGGGGCTGCGGGCGTTGCAGGTGGCTGCTGCTCTTGCGCAGTTTGTGACATGCGGACTGACTGGTACAATATTTACAGCGGAGCGCGACCGACAAAACGTCTTCTGTTGTGATCGGGACTCGGTCCTTTGGGCTGCGTCAGAAGGTGTGAAATGCGGAGACGATTGGACTAAGCTTATGAAGTCTAGCGTGTGAATCATAACCACAATCACGCGCACGCACGGCTTCAGTAACGAAATCATTGTAAACGGTCCGAAATTGGGAACTCTTCCATCTGTTTCATCATGTGTCCTGCAGAAATGCTGAGCCGAATATGCAAGTACGATGAACAACGCTAAACCGGATAACAATTAGGTCTTCCAACTAGCCACTCAACGCCGATTTCTTCTCTCGTCTCCAAACCTTGACTGGCATCTCACCCAAGATCCAGTTCATTGTCTCCAATCGCTCGATATCCCAGTCTGGAGTCTTCAGCGCAAACTCGTACCTCCTTAGAAGACTTGCCAGTACCACGGTCTGTTCAAGATACGAAATATTGCGGCCAATGCAGCCGCGTGCGCCGGCTGAGAAAGAAAGAAAATAAGGCTGCAGCGCCTTGCCCTCCTCTCCAAGCCATCGTTCTGGGATGTACTTGTCGGCTTGTGGGAAGACAGACTCTTGTCTATGCGCCACGTGGGCCGACATCGCTACGGAAACACCCCCGGGGATGTAGTCGCCTAGAATGTTTGTACCGTCCGAAGGCGTTTGGCGAGGAAGACCGTGAGGTGTGGGTGTAAAGAGTCGGAGTGATTCATCGAGACAAGCACGCACATACGGCAGGTGCTTGACGGTGTCATATGCGATTACGCCAGTCTCATCGACATCCTCGTCGTCCTCGAGCGCGGCGTCGATCTCCTCCCTAAGTTTCTTCATGCACTCGGGATGCTTGATTAATTGCAATGTTGCATTTGTGATAGCAATCGCAGTTGTCGCTGATCCGGCATTCATCATGATGCTAACTTCGGCCACAATTTCACCCCACTCGAGGTTGTTTGGCGATCCGTTCTTGTCCTCCATAAGTGCTTGGAAGAAGTCATCCGACTTCTCTCCGGCGCGGTACCGTTGCAGTCGACGATACGCCAGTTCGTTCGGGATGCCGTCCCATTCCTTTGCGTAGTTGTCCATGCGACGATAGAATGGAATGATGTTGACGATCTTGTTGATAATCGAATACCATTCGTAAGGCCAGATGAGAAGGGATTGCTTGCGAGCGGTCTGGTACAGGGCGGGTCGAAGATCACACTCGTATGTTGTACCGTCGGTTTTACGTCCAGTTACCATACTGTTTCCTTGGTCGAGAAAGCCGAGTTTCTCAGAAAGCCCAATGTCGGCAATAGCATCGAGTGTGAAGAAGTTCGTCCACTTGCGGTAATCCAGGTTGATATCTTCGGACTTTGGGAGTGTACCCGGGGCCAAGGGCGCAGTGCAGCATGTGTCGACGTGCTTGATCAGTCTCTGAGTCTTGTCGGCAACCTTGTGTTCCCAACCTTCTAGATTCTTGATCGCGTATGCCGAGCTCAACGTCTTACGCTTGCGAGCATGATCACGTTTATCGATAACATCAGCGAGATGGTAGTGGGAACCAGCAGTAATTACATAAGCGCCATCCTTGGTGCACGGTGTGTTGTGGCCATAGATGTCCTTGATGGCACGCAAGTCACCATAAGATAGTGAGTTGGGACCGGTACGGAGGACGGGGTGCTCTCGATGCAGCTTCTCAAGATATGTGGATCGTGCGCCTGTATGCGCGAGTACCATGAAGGGAATGTTGGAGATGCCAGCAAGAGGGTAAAAATTGGGGTATCTTCGAAGGCCTGTTTCGGTCAGTATACAGCACCTGGAGAGGGTGAGGTTGATTGATCCCCGAGATCATCTTTCAGTCTCTGGTATGTACAGGCAAAGAAGGAGTACTAACCGTTGGCGTCGCGAAAGTAAACAACCACAGGATATACAACAAAGTACACCAAGATGCAGGCACCTAGCGCAGCGGCATAAGGACTTGAAAGAATGGAAGTCGACATGATGCAAGACTTAATCTGGAGCAGTGTCCTTCGCGATACTTGAGTACTTGATTGATGTCAAATCCAAAGCAGACCGACAAACTCTTAAGTGCTCCATCGGTCGGTTTAGGTGCCAGGCATCGAGATGCAACAGAGTGGACCGTGTTTTGTAAAGAGAAATCTACGGAGAACTTTACCAGATCTAACTCAATTTTTGCACATCCGGCAGTGCAAATGCGGGGTGGATGTGGGGTAAGTGCCAAAGGCGGAAATAATGCAAACAGTTCGAACATGGCAGTCCGAGGACATTGAGATCCACAAGTAAGACTTTGATTAAATTGACTAGCATGTCAGAGTTGGCATTTCTCCCCATCGAGTGCAGGTGACAGCTCAGGATCTAGCATCCTCAAAGCTGTGACGGTAAAACGTTCAAGTATGAGCGCTCGGACTGTCCCCGTCGCACAACTCCCTCGCCCACCATGAAGTCACTCAGCTTTCCAGTTGACTTGTCGGGTTTGCAGACAAAGTTGAATCCGTTCTTTCAGATCATCCTCGTATCGCCAGCAGTGCAAAGTGTGAAACCGTCAAGCATTGCTGATGGTGTTGCCGTTTTCTTCTTCCTTCTCTCAGTCTTTGGCTACCTCACACATGGCCGAGTTTGGGACAAGCCAGACCCTCATCATGGCATATGGTTTGAAAAACCACAGCTAGCAGACGGCTCATCAAGTGGTAATATCTCCGCAACTCGAGATATTGCACAGAAGCTCTCTGAGGGCGAACACCACTGTGTCATCTTCTGGGGCTCCCAGTCCGGCACCTCAGAACGATTCGCTGAGACAATCGGACGCGAATGTATGTCACACTTCGGTATCAACGCTCTTGTCGCAGACATTTCGGATTACGACGCCGAAACTATTCCCAAAATTCAGTCAACACACTTTGCCATTTTCATCCTTAGCACATATGGCGAAGGTGATCCCAGTGATAACACAGCCGGATTGTGGGACTGGATCAAGCAAGTAAAAGAAAAGGGCACACGGGTCAATAATTTGCGTTACTTGGCTTTCGGCCTTGGAAACAGCAACTACAAGTACTACAACCGTGTACTGGATGTCATCGCAGATGCTCTCGATAATGCTGGTGCCAATGCTCTCATGCCGCGACAGAAGGCAGATGATGCCAACGGTGGCACAGAAGAAGACTTTCAGGCGTGGAAAGATGACGCGTTTGCTCTATTCCGCCAACTTGGTTTCGAGCAGAAGATTGTGGAGTACCGGCCGTCAATCGAACTCAAATTCAGTGGTGAGGCCCGCGAGGGCGACTCAAGCAATAGGACATCTTTGATCCATCAGCAAACCTCGACGCAATCCGCCATCGTACCGTTGACCATAAGAAGCGCTCATGAGCTGTTTACTGTTGGAGACCGAAACTGCATACACCTGGAGCTCGACCTTGGCAATCACGATATCGTGTATAAGACAGGAGATCATATTGGCATTTGGCCATGCAATCCAGACGAGGAGATCGAGAAGCTTTTGCATGTCCTTGGAGCACAAGCAAGAAGGCACGAGACATTCACTGTCAAGAGTGACAACGGCTCCATCAAGCCAAAAGTCCCATGCTTGACAACGCTTGATACCGCTTTCCGCCATCATCTCGAGATCTGCGCACCAGTTGCACGCAAGACTGTAATGGAAATTGCTCAATTTGCACCCAACCCCCAAGCAACGGCCAGACTCCTTGAGATCGGGCGGAACCGTGAGCGTTACGAGCAGCTTACCTCGACCAAGCACATAACACTCGCCCGTCTCCTGCAACTCGCCAGCCCCAACGAGCCATGGACATCGCTACCTTTAGCATTCGTCATCGAGAACCTGTTATCACTGCAGCCGCGTTACTATTCCATCTCTTCCAGTTCCGTCATCTCTCCCCGTCGTATTGCCGTTACTGCCCTGGTCGTCAACAAGGCCATCGGCGAGCAATCAACATCCTCAACAATCCACGGCTTGACCTCGAACTACCTGCTGTCTGCGTCTAATGTTGTCTCCAATGCCAATGTCCCCACACCATCATACCAACAATTGAGCGAGGGTCCAGGATTGCCAGGAGCTAGGGTTCTGGCTCACGTCCGCAAATCAAAGTTCAAGCTGCCGATTACGTCCTCAACACCACTCGTTCTTATTAGCGCAGGTACTGGTTTCGCACCCTTTCGCGCTTTCCTGCAAGAGCGAGCAAAGCTTCACGCGATCGGTAAACCAGTCGGCAAGATTCTCCTCTTCTTCGGTTGCCGCAACAAGGATGATTTCATTTACCAAGAGGAACTTGGTAAGATCCAGAGCGAGCTCGGCGACAAAATCAAGGTTGTTACAGCTTTCTCAAGAGATGGGCCAAAGACTTACGTGCAGCATCGCGTTGGTGAATATGCCGCCGATGTGCTTGAGCTTCTAGGTGCTGGCGCCAACATGTATATCTGTGGCAAGGCAAGCATGGCGCGCGAGGTGGATACGAAGATCGAGGGCGCAGTAAGTAAGGCGAAGGCCCTCGGTGAAACTGAGGTCAAGGCTTGGGCGGATAGCCTGAAGAAAAGAGGAAAGTGGAAGGCTGATGTTTGGGGTTGAATGCTTCTCGTGTTAGAATAGTTGGACTCATGAATCTTGTTTACCGTTCAGCACCGTCATAACCGCACAAAATGAGGCTCGTAATCCAACCTGTTCGTACAGAGCAACACACACATCAAAACCATGTGGGCAGCCATTGCGGCTCATTGAAAGGACCTCATTGAAAGGGCCTCATGGAAATGACCCGTTTCAAATTGGGCCTCTAGGAATTCCCACTCAATAGTTGACTTGGTATCGTGATTGAGGATACAGAATCCAAGAGTGTCTGACACACGCGTCATAGCAGCTTGAAATGCTATTGCGGGATGCGCGCATACAGCCTTCCACCAGCTCCACTATATCGGAGTGCTATGGCACAGGGTGTGCAATAGTTTGGCCGTGTGCTGAACCGTGCTAGTGACGTCACGCTACAAGCGATTAACATTGCCGACATCCATGTTGCCTTGTAATGATACTGATCGAACATAGTAACGATGACTTGTAAGGGGAGATTTATCTCGAAGCCAAACGTAGCTGTCAATGCCGTAGTTCGTGCCTAGTTATCGCCGTTCTGCGCTCTTGTCAGTGTTCCGCCCCAATCATGCTTCGTTTATCTCCGTCTCGACCAGTCAAGCCCGCTCCAGCCAATGCAGCATCGTGCAATGACACGCAACGTGTGAAGCCCCAGAATCTCGGCTCATCGCGCGGCAAACGCAAATCTAGCCAATAACGCAGTCTTCCAAAAGCAAACTGCTCGCGTCGGGGCGAGGCCCACCCCCGCGTCACAGCCCCAGAGTCTACTCGAATGCATCGGGCCGATAGTACGCGGAGGAAAGAATCTGGGGAAGTCGTCGGCGCGGGCACGCGAACAGACCCCCCGGCTTTTGCAGATTGGGCCTAACGTAGCAACTCCTGAGATGCCATAGCCTGGAATGGGGTAGTGAGAGTCGTTCCGCGGGTGGCTCCAAATTGCTTTACAGGCCTGCTATCCAGAAAGCATAAGTACGACAGCGATCTCCACACTGGAGTTTGCTTCATCACCAGGTCTTACTGAATTGGACAACGACCACTGCCTTCATACATCCTCACCAACGTCTTCCATCTATTATCATATCGCCTCATATATATAATGGTTTATGAGACCGGATTTCTCGCCGAGAAGAAGGATACGAAGTTCGATAACGCCGCAGACAAGATCGAGGATGTCTCCGAATCGGAACACGCCCAGCACCTCGCTGACCTCTCGAGTATAGAGGCGACCGCAGCATCGAAAGCAGCTTGGTTGATATCTATTACTGTTTCACTGGGAGGTCTGCTCTTTGGCTACGACACTGGCTACATCTCATCCGTCCTCGTTACGATTGGCACTTCCCTTGGCCATGAGCTCACTTCCTCTGAGCAGGAGCTTGTCACTTCTCTCACATCTGGCGGTGCCCTTGTCGGCGCTGTCATTGCTGGCATGATCGCCGACAAGTACGGTCGCAAGCTACCCATCTGGCTTGCCTGCATCGTCTTCGTTATTGGAACCGCTCTGCAGACCGCTGCATTCCACCTACCGCAGTTTGCTATCGGGCGCTTCGTCGTCGGCCTGGGTGTCGGCAGCGCAGCCATGGTGGTACCTCTCTATATTTCCGAGCTCGCCCCAGCTGTGTACCGTGGTCGCATGATTGCCTTCAATAATATGTCAGTCACATTCGGTCAGTTCCTGGCTTCCGGTATTGGCGCTGGATTCGCCCAAGTCGGCGGCGAGGGCTCGCAGGCTTGGAGGGCAACTGTCGGTATTGGCGCTGTACCTGCTGTCCTCCTAGCTGGTCTCCTTTTCCTGGTACCAGAATCACCTAGGCAGCTCGTTGCACACGGAAAGGTCGATGAAGCCAATATTGTCCTCACTCGAATCTATCCGACGTCGACCGAGGAGCAGCGCCGCGCGAAGATCACCTCCATCGAGGTCAGCATCGCAGAGGCTACTCAGACGATGGTCGACGACTCCGTGTTCAAGACATTGGCCCGAATCTTCACTACTGCTGCCACCTTCCGCGCTGTCTTGACCGCATGTACAATCATGGCTATCTCACAACTGAGCGGATTCAACACACTAATGTACTATTCTGCGACATTGTTCAAGATTGTTGGCTTCAACAATGCTACAGCCGTCGCCATCACAGTCTCTGCCACGAATTTCGTATTCTCCTTCGTCAATCTGATCATCGTTGACAAGTTCGGCCGTCGCAAGATCCTTTTGGTCACTGTGCTCGGCATGTGCATTTGCTTGATCATCGCCGCCGTCTCATTCGCCTACATCCCAATCGATCTCCACACCCTCGAAGTCCAGAGCGACAACATCGGTTGGCCCGGCATGCTGCTCATCGTCGTCATCATCATCTTCGTCGGCTTCTACAGCTCTGGAGTTGCTACTGTAGCTTGGATTGGTAAGATCCCAAATGCTCCTATACCCATACATCACACCAGCAGTAGCTAATAAGCCTCAAGGCACAGAGTTGATCCCAATGGAGGTCCGAGCGGTCGGTACCATGCTAAATACCGTCACATGCTGGTCGACCAATATCATCATCGCGTCCACCTTCCTCACCATGATGAAGGGAATCACTCCCTCCGGTGCCTTCGGTTTCTACGCCGGCATCTGCTTTGTTGGCTGGCTCTTTGTTATCTTCTGCTTCCCTGAGGTCAAGGGAATGCCCCTTGAGAACATCCGCCAGGTCTTCGAACATGGCTTTGGTGTCAGATATGCGCGCAGGTGGCAAAAGGAAAACAAGCAGTTTGCAAAGGTCAATGCTGCTAACCAGGGCCCTGTCATGGGCCACTAAATATGTAAAGACGTCTAGAAGTCAGATATGGCTTGTAAAGGTTCAAGCTGAGCATGGCAACTTTGTATATTCTTGCTCTAGCGCTTTGTGCTTTATTCACGGTCCAATAGCGGAGGATCTCTTTATGACTGTCACGATCAGATACCAGAAATCACATACGCGTGTCGAAATGTTACTTAAAACGGCTTGTATCCGTGAGTGCGAACATGTAGCTCTCTGCTCAACGTGAACATGATCACATCGAAGGTTCTGCTGCGCATGGCCATCATCGATGTAACCAAAACTGGAATTGATAATCATTTTGAAACCCAAAAGAGGGCATAGATTCCTGTGTCGTCATCTTTGATCGTCGCTATGAAACACTCATTCTAGGCTCAGATTGGCTCCTGGCATTTTCGTGGGGATTGAAATGCTGTACGTAGACATCTTCATCATACAGATTGCATGACATAAAATGATCGGTGATACGGAGTTCTCAGCCATCGAAGCCCAACAACACTGCCTTTCCACAATCACAGGCTGCAACACTGCAAAGTAACAAAACTCGTTGTTGCAAAGAAAGAGGCACATTAGATGATGAGCCCACCATAAAATGGATACACATCTCCCGAAAGCGCACCAAAACAATGCCCGGGTTGGTAGCGCAGTCGAGCAGCACGCTCATGCTCCTCGTGCTCCATATGCCTAGACAGATCCTCATCAGTCACTGGCAGCGCCGGCGCCTCCCTGAACTGAGCGTGATAGGTCACGTGCGCATCCCAAACCTGTAAATCTGTGAGCTCATCTGCCCAACGTTTGCGACCCTGTTGGCTCATGTTAACCTTGATGAATGGGAGATGGTCTGCAGTAGGGTGCTTCGCGTACCACTTTGCCCAAGCTGTAGTATTGCGGTCAAGGAACTCGGCGTCGGAGTTCAACCGACGTGTCGGTGAGGCAGTGCTTTTTGGTGACTCTGCTGGGGAAAAGCCATGCTGCACTTGGACGGGCTGGAAGACATCTGTTGCTACGTAGTACGTGCCCGTGTACTTGTGCTCCTTCGCTGGTTTTATGAAGAATCCATCATCGAGTCGCTCGTCGGTAGGAAGATGAAGGCGGCAAGGAGCAATGATTGGAGGAGAGAGTGGGAAGTTCTTCGGTGGTATCGGCTTTGGAGGCGTGGAGCCACCGAAGTGCACTTTTACTCGTTGAGACGGTGACAGATTATGTTGTGACTTGGTGAAAAGGTCAGTTGCTTTTTGTCGTCCTTCACGTGGTGCTTGCTTGTTTGTTCGACTCCGTCGCGTAGCTTGATATTGACGGCGACCAGCAAAGAGAACTACTACCCGTTGTAGGAATGCAGGTCGTTGCTTTTGAGGCTGAGAAGAAGTTGTCGAAAGGCGTAGAAATGATTGGATATGATCGGAAGAGTCAATCATCTCGAAAGAGGGAGCAATAGATTCAACATCATTCTCACCAGCACAGCTGTCCGTGAGAGTACCCTTGGCGGTGGACGTCTGTAGTGCCGACTCCAGATAATTGCTGGATGTCGGAACCACACCTACGATGGTGAGGAGTGATAGTGCAGGATTGTTATTCTCATCTTTGCCAGTAAGAACACGAGCCTTCGCGGACTGGATTCTGTCAGTCTTGGTGGAAGGAACCTTTTCATCCAATACAGGCAAGGCTGGTTTTGCCTTCTCATCGATCACATATTCGGGCAAGAAATTTTCGTTCGGCGGTCGAATTAGAACTGTCGTCGCCAGAAGCGATGCAGAACGGCCATCACCTCCAACGTGATTGCCAGGCTCAGCGGTGGAGGTGTTCGCAGCGAGTTGGTGCGCATGCAGGCCTTGATGGAGAGGTACAAGTCTCAACAGAGACGCCGGTGGATCATCGTCATCCTCATCAAGTCGCTCGATGTGCTGACACACTGATGATGGTGGCGATTGTGCTGCTTTCCGTTCCACGTTTTGTGCCTTTGCCGCTGCGATTTCAGAGCTGAGGTTGCTGTGCAACAGACTCCCTAGCTCGTCAATTGAACGGACCCGCCTTCTCGCAAAAAGTGGTTCTTCGTCAATTTGATACTTGACCAATGTAGTCTCCGCCGGGCCAAAGTTAATTGGCTTGCGTTGCGCTTTCACGCCGCCACCGTGCCTGACTTTCCTTGTGGTGCCTTGGAATCGCACGCGCGAATTCACTTTGGTAGGTGGCATTCTGAGCCTGTGAGTTTGGAAATCTGTGGAAAGAATGCCGGAGGAATGGAAGAATTGGTTTCTGCACAGGTGCTGAAATCGTGAACGAATTGAGGGGAGGGCTCAAGTATGGTTGTATTGCGCAGTAGAGAGAAAGGCGATCGTATGCGCAAGGAAGGAGAGAGACAATGGGTCAAATATGCGGGGAAAGGGTACCCTGCTCCAGCGTGTGGCAGTGAGTGAAAGAAGAACAAATGCCTCAGCCATCGTGGCCAGGCTCCAAGCGGCAAAGCTGCTATAAAAGCACTTGGAGATGCAGTGAAGGTGTCGGATCGACGAGCAATACCAGCCACACGGGCAGGGTGCTAGGAAGAAGTCCCAGATACCAGACAAGCTAGTCTACTACGTGGCAAAGCGTCCTAACAGAGAAATTACCTACTCTTATACGATTCAGTACGCCGTAAACAGAACTCATGCTCGGTCTTGGTTTACAAAACAGTAAGAAGCAATCAGCAATCACCCTCGATTAATCAATATAAGATCGTTCATTGATTAGACGGCTGTGTTATGGTATCTTCATCATGTCGTCGCCTGAAAGCACAAAGCATTGGTTTCACCTCTTTCCTCTCACTATGCGTTGTCCGCGCAGATGTAGGTGACTGCACAATGTCAGCTTCACGATACCCTTGAGGATTGTGGTTGCATACCATTGTTGCCGCGTACGAACGCATCGCCCCAGTTACGGGTGACACGGCCTTCGGAGACCTCCTTACACCGCTCGAGAGCAATGTTCATGTAGCCATCGACGGATTGAAGATCACCTAAAGAATAATCAATTACGTGTGACATCTATCACGTGCCCACATACCCTTGTAAACAATACCGGAGTTGAGCTTGACCGTAACAGGAGCACCGATGATCTCGCTCAAGAAGCCGCTGGGATCTCTCGAGTCGCCGTTGCTCTCTGGTGCCGGGCTCTGGGACATGTTTGCGGAGTTGTGATTGCGGAGGGTGTGAAAGAGTTTTCTTTGCTGAACATTAGTGTAACTCCGCTTATCGTACCACCGTTTACTCACAAGCTATGGATAGTTTAGGGCCGAGAACACGAATCCAGGCACTGGTATCTGATATGCGCGTGTAGTGATGGTTGCGCTGTGGTCGGCGCGAGAGGTGAAAGGCGCCGATGTGCACAGGCCACCGTTTGCTCTCCACAGCAGGCGCGACCAACGTGACTGCGCGTCGATTCGGCGCACGAACCCCGCACGAACATTAGACACCCGACCTCAATTGACACTGCGCCTTCACCTCGTGTTGAACACCACACTGCCTATCTTCATGTAGCCGAGATGACGGACGCCAACAAAGGCGCGCCTGCACCCAGAAAACGGTCTCTGTTCAAACGAGCAGCCTGGCAAGATGCTGCAAAGAAGGAGAACGAGGACATCTTTAGCCACTCTAACGAGTTTAAGGACCTAATCGCCGAGGAGAACCGAAGAAAAGAGGAAGAGAAGAGACAACGAACTGAGATTACGCGCCAGGCTGAGGAAGAGCAGAAACGTGAACAGGCCGAAAAGCAGGACAAGAAGAGCAAAAGACAGAAAGTGTCGGCCGACCACGAGGATCCAATCCTGCTTCGTGGTGACTCTGTTGACTCCGGAAGAACAAGCAGGTCCCAAAGCGATGCGTAAGTAGGGCGGCATAGGCTTTGTGGTATTCGCTAACAGACGTCAGACGAAGCAGGACACCCCTCTCTTCCGCCGCACCCACTCTACCGACAAGCTCCCTCGCAGCACGCTACGATAACTTTGCAAGGTCGACCCGAAGTCAGGGCCTCAAAGCGGAGCCCATCGTCGTCGATCTTGGTGACTCAGACGACGACGATGACTCTGGATACAAATCAAAAGCCTTCAGAGAGGTCTGGGATGAAGAAGAGTATGGAGTGGACAGAAAGAATAACGTGACGTTGCGCTCACCGAACAGCACAACACTAGATGATCTCGAAGAGGTCCAAGACCCAGAAATCGCCGCTATAGAGGCCAGGGCCAGGGCAAGGGCGGAGGCAAAGAAAGCGGCGGCAGCGAGCGGAAGCAAAGCACCCGTCGCACAGCTCTTGATCGACTCCATTTTACCAGATACAAGTGCTCTGATGGTCAAGGTGCGCGTAGATACCACAATCGACAAGCCTCGCGAGGCATGGTGCGCCAGGCAGGGGTTCTCGCCAGAAATGACGCGAAATGTCTTTTTCACGTGGAAAGGCACACGCCTGTACGACAGCACCAGAATTCAGCGTTTAGGCGTCAAGATTGATGTTCATGGCAACGTATCCTTAGAGGGGGATGACTCTTTGTACGATGACAACGACGCACCCAAGATCCACGTCGAAGCTTGGACAGATGCAGCATTCGTTCAACATAAAAGAGAGCAGGTCGCAGAGGCCGAAGCGAAACGAATAGCAGCCGAGCCCTCCCCTATGGTTGAAGAGCGTGAACCTTCGCCCGAGCCCGTACCCGAAGCGAAGAAATACCGCCTGTTTCTCAAAGCAAAGGGTCTCGACGACTGGAAGATACAAGTACGGCCCGAAACTACATTCGAGCAACTAGCAGACGCCTTCAGGACCGCTCGAAATATCGCTAAGACACAGCCGTTGACACTCATGTTCGACGGTGATCGCCTGCCGCCAATGGATACTGTTCAAGACACCGAGCTGGAGGATATGGATGCAATTGATGTGCTACTCAAATGAGAGTTGGTACACGTGAAATTGACACTGTTTGGCCTGGAATCAGGATATTCAATCTGGATTATTGCAAGCGTGGCGTTGGTGGCTTATATCCTGGTGAGCATTACTTGGGCGTCTTATCTCTTTTCCAGGCATGTCAGATCAAGAGAACATGCACATTGGCAAACACAATTTTCTTCCGACACGCACAATTACAACAAAGCAACTAAGACTGCACCTAATCCAACAAAGGCAGCGCTCCGCGACACACCCCAACCCTCAATAGCTTGCCCGTGCACAGTCGGCGACCCAGTAGGCTCAGACAATACCGTCGTCTTCCCATGTAGAGTGACAGTGTCACCGATATTTGCAGTTGAAGATGTACTGAGTACGTATGCAAAGCGCGATTCGGCAACGCCATCAATAGTGGTTGTTATCAGCGTGGGAACTAAAATTGGTGCAGTGAGGACAGTCGCCGTCCCGCGCAATAACATTTCCTGTCCAATCGAGGCCGTTGACGAGCCGCTGATAATATACACGGGTTTCGTGGTAGCAAAACCGTTGACCATGGTTTGGATCTGTGCAAACACAGCATCAGGCGCTTCAAGGACGGTGCTTTGACCGTCGAGGGTAACGGTCTGGCTCACTGTAGCGATGAGCTGGCCACTGACAATATAGGCTAGCGTAGAGGTTGGTACGCCATTGATAGTCGTGGGTATTAATGTCGGGATCAGACTTGGAACGGATAGAGTCATAAGTCTGCCATTGAGCATGACTTCCTCAGTACCTAGTACTGTGGAAATCTTCGGCATGACGTACGCCGGTACTGTTGTGAATTTGCCGTTGACGATCGTTGGCAAGCTTGTGAAAAGGATCTGTGGAGTCATTCTAGTTACCGGTACGGACTTGGCGTTGGCTGCAATCTGCACCACGCCTTCATTAATGGTAGGCGTATCCTTGACGCCTGGAAGCGGCGCAATACGTAGGCCTCCGCTGCGCATGGGACCTGTGGGAGACTCTGGAATCTGATCCATGTAGCTCGCGATGACGGCTGTGCTCACAAGATCTCGGTTTGCTCCCACTCTGTCCAATGATTGGGTCCGCTGTGTGATCGAGGCAGCAAACTGGCTGAAGAAACCAGCCATCAACGAGGCTTCTTCTAAAGCACGAAAGCTCCGAGTCTCCTCTGCTCCAGAAACAATACCGGGCAGTTCCTTTGCAGACGTTCTTGTTTGGATATCCAAAGTGTCATACGCCTCAGACAAACGCGATGGTAATGCCACCCAGTTCCATTCAATGCTTGTACCTGCATCCCACCCCGGCATCGACCTCTGAGGAGGTACAATGCCCGCTGTACGCATCGGAAGTATTTTCTCTGTGGTGAAGACATGGAAAGGCATCAAGGATAGAACGGTTCTGTGCTCCGGGCCACCTCCGCTTGTCTTAGAGTACTCGTTTGCGTCCGGTCTTGCCAGAGCTTCGGAGATGTCTGACCATGTAGATCTGGGGCGTTCGAGATGGAAGTAGCCGGTACGTTCATCGGTTAAAGCCTCCCAACTCAATCTAGAATACTCGCCATGAGGTTTGTCTTCATTTCGAGTCATGGGTGGGCGAGTCTTTGTCACTTGATGTGGACCGTCTCCGTACAATGTGGTGGTTCCACTCTCGTCGACTAGGATTGTGAGTATCGTGGGAGAAGCACAACTGCGCGTACTGAAGCTTTGGTATGGGGTTTTCCGTAGTATATCCGAGTCGGGGATAGCTCTTGTCAGGGTAGGAGGATTACTACAATTTGCGGTAGGACTGTCCCAAACAATGACCGTGGTGTGGTTCCAGAAGAAATTTGGCACGGAGAAGATAGTTGAGGCTGAGCGTGTAGGTACGACCGGCGAGCAGTGATTCATGGCTTTCTCCAGGGGAAAGGCACCTCTGAAGAACGCTTCATCTGGCGGAGCAGCGTAAGGTACCCAAAGCGGTACAAAGCGACCGGTAGACGAGGTAGATCCATTTCTCCAACTCGTAGTAGATTGAGGATACAAGTGATGGTCGGTGAGGTGATTAGTTGACGGCATAGCTGTCATTGTTGCACACGATTCGACGCCTGCCTCATTGGAAGTAGGTAGAATTCCTTCCCAGGAGTATTCGTTTGTGTAGTCAACAAAAGTATGCGGATATGCCAGGTGCAGGTATGTTGTGGTACAGGCATGAGTAAGTGCAGTCACCGCAAAAGATGTACCATAGTCATCTAAAGTTAGTAAGGGTGGGAATATATTCCTAAATTCTTCGGGCCATCGGTAATCGAGATGGGTCCTGACCGCAGTGGCTTTAGGTGTTGCATCCATGTACACAATTATGCTGACGATGCCCACTATGATATTTCCTGTATACACAATCTGCTCCTCTGAGATCCAGGATATTGCGGACACGTTTGGAAGGTAGAGCTTACATCGCGCATCGCACGTCGAGTTTTGCGAAGGTGAAGGCTCTGGTGCTTTCGTGGCTGACCCTGGCGGTTTACTGATAGCGTTGAAATCGACATAAGGCTGAGCTTTGCATTCGAGATTCGCATGCGCTGCTCGAATGAAGAGCAAAAACATTGAATGACTGTTGAGCCACATTGAGCTCAAGTTGACGGTTGTTGATCGAGGGAGGGTATTTTCCATATCACGGAGAGGTACAAGAGAAGCTAACAACAACATGAGGTGTGCACTTCTATTTTTGACATGAATCATTTCCAACTCTCAAATTTTCGTGTCTTGATTATGTTCCAGCCCATCTGTCTAGAGCCACTGCGCATGAGGTATAAATCAAGATACGGTCGTACAGGGACAGCTTTCGATACCAAAAGTAAATCAGCCTAGATGCTCCACATACATCGAGCGCTCGCCACTTCCACTGCGCTCCTCCCTGAGTTTCCAGGAGAGTAGTGCAAGGTTTAAGAGGGCCGATAGGGCTTGGTGGAATGGGAGATGATGAAGTCGTCATGGTAGGAACCTCCCTCTACGTACACGGACCATCGAGTCAAGCGCTACATGTGTCGTTATTGCGGAAATTTATTTGCATCATTGTAAGAAAGATTTACAGTGAAGATTTGTAATCGTTTCTGCTTATGGGGAACAAGAGAGTGCGGTCGAAGAACAGAAAGAGGGTGCGCAGCTGCCGCCGGGTGGTGGGGCAAGCGTAAACACTCTGCGCCCAAAAGCCCTCTCTTCACAACATCCCTTGGAAATCTACGAAAAGCCCAACACCGAAAAAAACTTCGGGAAGAGAAACTCCGTGGCAAGAAAGCAATAAATGATGCCGGTCTAAGGACTCTAGGAGCAACTCGGATACCTGACGTAAGCGTGACAATATTGTAGCCTACGACGCGTCGTATCATCCCTTCCTCGGATGACCGTCATTCATTGACTCACATACATTGCCATAAGGGGCACGCGTCCAAGGCGCACACAACCACATGCGAAACCCAAGATGGTAAACACAAGAAGCAAGAGCATTATCATCACTGGAGGTGCACGTGGAATCGGACGCGTTACTGCGCGCTACCTCCTCTCTCAACCTCTGTCTCACCGTGTCTTCCTCATCGATGTTGACGGTGAGGAACTTGAGTACGCAGCAACTAAGCATCTTTCTGCTTATGCTCCGAGAGTTGGGCATGCAAAAGCGAACCTTCGAAAGCCGGACGAGATCCGCGAAGCTGTGTCCAAAGCCGCAAAGTTCTTTGAGGGGGAAATTGACGTCCTCGTGAACAACGCAGGTACTGTGCATCTATCAGCACTCTGATCGGACAGGAAGTAAAACTTGATAGGCATCGCGCGTGCCTTCTTCACGGCCGGTAATGGGACTATGGAAGATCTGGCTACGGCGGAGCAATGGCAGGCCTACATTGACACCAGCCTGAGCGCGCCGTTCTGGATGAGCCAAGCTGTCATCCCATTCACGAAGGCCCAGAATCCGAGGAATAAGACGAAGGGAGACAAAGAGCAGGAAGGTGTCGACTGAGAGAGAGACGTAAAGCAGAATGCAGAATTTAGTAACCTGCCTGATGACTTGCACGGCAAGTACAAGACCGACGAGGGCGGTTGTATCATCCACATCTCTTCCTTCCGAGCGCACCAGTCCGACCCTGACTGTGAAGGCTACGGTTCAACAGAAGCCGGTCTGTTGGGTCTGACGCAAGCTATGGCAGTGTCTTCCCAGCGCTGGGGTATACGTGTAAACACGGTTTCGCCCGGCTGGGTTAGTGTCGCACACGAGTGCAAGGACGGCGATGAGGAGGCAGCAGAAACGCAGGGTGCGCCACATGAGGACGATGCGAAGAAGGCGCGGCTAGAAATCTGGGCAGGCAATATTAGTGAACTGCACCACCGGCAGCATCTGGTCGGTCGAGTGGGTCAGGGTGAGGACATTGCTGAAGCAATTGAGTACGCAATGGGTGCTGGCTTCATGAGCGGGCAGGTGAGTTGTCGTCTTTCGATGTTTCTGATTGAATAATGACTGATTGTGACACAGGAGATGGTATTAGACGGAGGTGTGAGCAAGAGGAAGAATCCTAATGTTTAGATTCGTGCGCCAGCCACCAGGGCCGCCGGTGAACAACCAGGTTCTCACTGTTTCACTGAGCTCTCACTGGTTGCACTATATGTTCCCGTGGCAGAAATAACAAAGCCCAAGCCACGGATCCACCGCTGACCCAGGCAAAGAAAAGTGGTCGCTCATGTGATCGCTGCTGCCTCGAGTGCCTCGAGCCTTGCGCCTGCCAGGGCCCATCACCTTCACAACAAGAAGACAATGTGTTCAATATATCAAGTTTTAAATTCGTGTTTCTTTTGCCTACGGGCAAATGGTCAATTGAAAAAACACAGAGAAGATTAGCATGGCCCCTGCACTAAGGATGACACGCAATCACAAAGAGACGCTACCATTTTTTTGCCTCTTTGCGCGTATTCGATTCCTCTCTCGGACACAGGCCTGTTCTTTTTGCGCGCTCTAAGGTCCCGATAGTTTCACTTATGGTCGATGCGGAAAGCCAATGTGCCTTGACCCCAATATATGAAGCAACGTGCAGCAGCCACTCCAAACCTTTCCTACCTGAGAGAGTGAGGAGTTTTTAACTACATGAGAACCATTGACAC
Organism: Stagonosporopsis chrysanthemi; assembly: GCA_022560025.1. Classification (NCBI taxonomy): domain Eukaryota; kingdom Fungi; phylum Ascomycota; class Dothideomycetes; order Pleosporales; family Didymellaceae; genus Stagonosporopsis; species Stagonosporopsis chrysanthemi. The sequence goes on along the minus strand of JAFISE010000004.1, from coordinate 147,517 downwards.
ATGTTTCGATGCAAGGTCGCGCTCGTTATGCTGTGCTATGCCAAACGGAAACCAAATTGACCAAGCCTCGTTGAACCCCCTCACCCTTTCAGCAACCAGGGGTCCAGTAGGAGCTCTCGCGCCGAAACTCCTGGGGCAGGTTCCAGACGCAGCGTTTTCTGAAGCAACGCTTCCGCCTGGAAAATTTCTTCCTGGCTCATGTGAATATTTTGTCCTGTCTGGAAATACATTTCATGTAGCGACTCTTGGAGGGTACGTAGCTCTTCAGGTGATGGTTGATGTGTATCACACTATGCGTCTCTTTTCTCTTGGAAACTGAGGACATTAGGCGGCAATTGCTCTGCCAACGCTGAGGTAACGTCTCATCGGTGTTTGAAAGCATCTGCGTGATGAGACCAGCAGGCGTTTACAGAGTGGCACCAAATAGTGGCTGCATGAGCAATCCAAAAAACTGATTTTGGAAGTCATGAATGTAGGCCGAAAGATCAGCCTCGAGTATAAGAAGTTACCATGCATCCCAGACTCCGGAAGTCCATTTGATGGTCTACCGTGTCCCTGAATACAGTCTCGGCAGGTCGAAAAGTGATTGGGATATGCAATCCTGAACCTGCATGGTTAGCTGTGAAGCTTTGACCGAAGTCTGTTGTCTTAACTGGTCTGAGACTTGATCTTGCGGATATTCAGTAGGCCTGACGAGGTGTCGAAGCATGTCAGGCTCGAGTGTGGCTCTTCTGACAGGGCTGATGCCAGGACCTCCGAGTCTCTTTAGCGAGGCTTGCTTTCTTACTGGTTGTATTTCAGGAACAGTTAATTTCATTTTACGAGCATGTTAGTCTGGGAGAATTCAACGATGATGCTATCGTGAACAAGTCCATCACCTGCCCCCGTGTGCTATGCCTTTTTCGTGCAACGGGTACAAGCCGAGAAGGATTTGATGGATTTTACTCCTCACAACTGGCCCAGGATGCCTATACTCAGGGGCATAGCCGTCAATGAAGTCTACAAGGTTAGGTCCCAAGCATCTCCAATACAAGGCAAGCATGGGTCCCATCGGGTGCCTTCGATTTCGAAAAAATCCATGCATAATCAGGAAATGTTGATGACCTGCTTGGTCGGATTGATTTCTTCTAAGGGTATGTAACGCTGTCATTTCTCGGTCCTGACGTCCCTGATCGGCGACAAGCATCTTGACAGCCAACAGTGAACACAAGTTGAGATAGCTGTTCATCGAGTTATACACGATCTCTGGTCTTGTTCTTCAACCTTGCTTTGACATCTTTAACTCCTACACACCGAGCATTAGTTGTATAAGATACTTAAGCCGTACTAATAGGGTATCATTGTAGTGAAGAAAGTCTAGTCTATAATGTCTAATCCGAACGGTCCGTTTCGCTATCATCATAACGGTTGGAGCCGATATCACCGAGCAGAATGTCATCGGGAGCTGGGCCGCGGTGAGTGCGCACTGTCGTACGTTAGCAATCCCATCCTCTCGAGCGTTGTTCAGACTGAGGTACCCACCCCACTCAGTTTCCACGCGAAAGAAGATCCATACCCATCTTCGCAAAACCTCGAGCACCTCCATTGTGAAGATGCCACCCTCGAGGTCGTTGAAATGGTCAAGATGCGGTGACAGCTTCAGGCTCCACGTACACCTCAGCAGGGCATCCATGACAACGGCAGCGTAGTAAAATTCTTTCGCGTGAAAGTACCGATGTCGGCGCAGTCCAAAAGGATGCTCCGGATTGTTCCTCTCTCTGGGCGAGAACAAGGTCAGGTCCCAATCGCGCATTATATCCCACCAAAAAGAGTATCCAGAATTGATCACCACGGCGCCCATCCACATTCTGAACAGCGTTGTTTCGCTGACGCCATACTTCTCTGGCTCCGGCGTGCGCTGCAAAGCGCTCAGCATAATGACTGGAAACGCGGTGCTGTATTTGAGTGCGTTGGCAAGGTGCACACCGCCCCAGCCTGTGGCCTTTGATATAGAGCCCGTCTGCGCGTTCGCGCGCTGCACGCGGAAGTACTCTGTGATGCACTGCCTGAGCCGTATCAGGTATGGTATGCTGATTATGAAAGGCACCCAGAATGCGCCGCCACAGTTGCGGTTCGGTGGGCCAGTGCTGCTGTGCGAGGACGAGAAGAACATGCACAGTGAGACGAACAGGTCGCCCAGCACTTTTGCATACGATGTCAACGCATCAGCGAGCAAGATGTCGCCAAACTTCCCATCTGCGGCTTCCGCGATGCCTCCAATACTTATGCGCTTCAACGTGCTGAGCGTCCTACTGCGACCTGCGCGTGAGACGAAGGGTAGGGGCGCGATGAAGCCTACAACAAGGACGAGGAGGTATAGGTTTGGCAGTATCTCCCATGCTGCGATGTGTGCGGGACTGCCGTGCGTCAAGGTCCAGAACAGTAACAAGGACAGGGCGAGCGGTATTGAGAGGAAGGTTGCAATGCGGTAGCAGGAGAGGTGGTGCGGTAGGTGATGCGGCGAGGAGCGTGAAGGGTAGCGGATGAGGGAGGGAACGTCGATGCGAATTAGAGAAAGGTAGTGTAGGTTGAGTCCCCATGCCCAGATGCCTGCGAGAACGTGTTAGTAGATAAGACTGAGGTTGGATCGCGCAGACATACCGAGGACGATGATGAGGGCCACGCGGTAAGGCAATGGCAGCACGCGACTGAAGCCATCGAGTTCTGGCTCAACGGCCGGATCACCGTCCATGATATTGGAATGCGCTGGATGCCGTTGCGGTCGCTGCTTCTCAAGACTGCTTTTGCCGAAGAATCATGAAGCTCTCGTAGTCTGCTATCGCCTGCAACAACTCTCTCCTCTTCCCAACAATATGCGCAAGGGCGGACAGTCTCAAGTTGGGCTTGCGTGTCCAGTTGCCAATTCAAGGAGACGGCAAATTCGCAGCCACAGTTAGCCAGCCACAGCTGCTCGCGTCTCAGCCGCATCCTAACGCCTTTCGGATAGCTCCATCGAGCTTTGCCTAGGGCATCATCAATTGACAGTTATGACGACACCATTCAGACATTCGTACCGCACCGTGACGCGCCTATCCGCAGTGTCATTGGCCTAGAACCGAATAATTGACATCTGTACTTCCCCAAGCTTCATCGCCCTGACGTAGACTCCCTCAGCTCCTTGTACCGTTTCTCATCACACCACTGCACTTCACGCAATCAAAGGCTTTCGGCACCACATCAAATACACGCGATGTCTCCCCTCTCAGTGCCCAAGATCTTCATGGCCGGCGGTGCCGTTGGTTTTGGCTATTACCTGTACATGCGCCAGTACTGGTTCCCCAACCCCTACAAAACCCAGGGCGTTGAGAACATTGAGAACCGCTTCTCCTCCGGTGGAGGCAACCCCACACACACGCCTGCTCAGGCCAGCCTACGAGGTACTGCAAAAGAAACTCAGCGCTAGCCACTGCTTGACGGCTTTGGAACACTTGCTAACGTTTTGTGCAGGCTCATCGACAGACAACGAGGGCAGGAAAGAGGGTGGCAGCAACAAGGGCCCTGATTCAGATCACTTCAAAGGCAACCACTCAAGCCAGCAGAGCGAGGTGAGCCCTACACAAAGACTGAGCAATAGTCAATTACTGACTATGAGCAGGGCGTCTGGCCGAACAAGTTCTACGAGCAGCAGCTTGGCAACCCCAAGGGCAAATAAACAGCCCGCAAGTCAAGGAACGAACGCGGAAGAAGACATTGCCGAATACACAAGATGAGGCCCGCGAGGTCATTTAATGCATCAAATGGAGAGTTGGGCGTTTTAAAAGCATGAAGGGCATAGTCCTGGCGCACATATTGCGTGGCACCCATCGATACCATTACCACATATACCAATGTAACGAACATCAAACTTTTAAACCTCTGTATGCTTTTCTGTTGTAGGTGCAGCCCCGAGGATGAGAAGTGCTAAGTTGGAAGATTGCAAGGATGTTTGTTTGCTACCGAATTGTGACAGTTCGGTCACGTCACGCATGTGAGGATGTGAGCTGCTGATCAACCTCGCAATGCACTAACAAACCAATTTCCAGCCCTTCATAAGAAACAGATGGTGTGAGATTGGCGAATCACACTGCATTGCCCGTCTGCCTGTTCGCGTTTGTCTTGTGCGATCTGCGTCACGCAGGTGTTTCTGGCATACTACAGCACGCGTCAATGAAGAAAGACAAGCTAGAAAGCTGGTATCGATGGCTCCAGAGTGAGCCTAGTGAGCTGAGCAACATCACGATTGCGTTTCGACGTGCATTTCAACAACAGCAGGAAACCTCAGTGCTGCAAACTGTAGGTCTTCAACCTCGGCAGCAGTGCCGGTTCCTGAGGCTCAATTCCATCTAGCGCGGCGATTTCTCCGCACCTCAGCGTATTTAACCTTGGAAAAGGCGGAGGACCGCGTCTGAACCTTGGAAAACCGCTTCCCCACATGTCATTTAGCGGGCGGTCTACCCTTCACAGCATGATTCCGTAAGAACCCTGGTGTTCGGACCGCAATCGCCCGACAGGCCGGCTGTGATCAGCAGACATCTACGTCAATTGGGATAGCTTTACAAGAGCTTAGGAGGGCTATGCAAGTCATGATGCGGAAGAGCAGGATGTTCGGCGGTATAAGACGGCGGTGGTCCCGGGCAACGCAATTGTCGTAAAGATCTGCAGAGCACACAATGCTGGGTCCAAAGCTATTGTTGACTACGGTCTTTGCGGGCGCGCTGGTGTCTGCTAGCTACTTGCCGCCAACAGTCCAAGAGCCTCACTTCTCACAGCATTTGAGGAGGCAGAGCAATGGGACTGCATTCCATGGCCCGTGGAGCACGCAAGGAAGGCATATTGTGGATAGCCGTGGAGAGGAGACAACTTGGGCTGGTGTCAATTGGCCTATGTCGGGTATGCAAAAGATGTTTTGCTACAATAACATTTGCTAACAATGGCGTAGGAGAGACAATGATTCCAGAAGGTCTTGAGTGGGCATCAGCCGAAGAGATCCTCGACGACATCAAAAGCGTAGGCTGGAACTATATCCGCATGTACGTACTTCAGACCGTTTGCTGGACCTCCTTCTAATGGCAGCAGGGGATACGCCATCGAGATGATCGACCAAGTCTACGACAGGAACGGGACCGACGTGCCTCTGGAGGTCGCTTTGATCAACGCCTTGGGCTACGTGAACGGCACGAAGGTCACCAACGAGATCCTCGAGAAGAATCCCAGCTGGACAACCCAGACCACCCGTTTCGAAATCTGGTCTGATATTGTCTCTATTGCCGAACAAAAGGGACTGTTCATTTCCCCCGATGTTCATGTCGGCAAAGCGCAATGGTGCTGCTCGCACATCGATGGCAACGCCTGGTTCGACGATGTAAGCTTCAACGCCACCCACTGGCGCCGCGGCCTCGCCTATGTCGCCAACTGGGCAAAGCAGCATCCCAACATCCCCAGCATGTCACTGAGAAACGAGGTGCGCGAATCTTGGAACGTTACAGACCTGTACTACAACTGGGAGACGCTGGTGGGCAATTTCACTGCAGGCGCGGATGCCATCCACGAGGCGAACCCCGACATCCTTATCCTCTGGGGCGGCATGCAGTACGGACAGGACCTGTCTGCGCTGACCACCGGCAAGAACATCCTCACCGCACCCTGCTACAAGTGCACCGCGATCCGCGACGCCGCACGCCGCGACCCTGTGGTGTTCAACGTCGACGACCACGCATGGGCCGACAAGTTAGTCTGGGAACTGCACTTGTACCGCATGAGCGAGGACGTGGACACGGGCAACTGCGACATCATCAAGGCAGGCTTCTACCGCAACGGGATGAACGCGCTCGGCATCGAGGCGCCGCCTGCCTGCAACGTGACTAACGACTGCCCCAAGGCTGTTCGCGAGACACCAGTCATCATCTCCGAATTTGGCACCGCGCAAGACGAGACCATCTTCAACGATACGCTGCAGAACTGTCTGAAGGAGTATACCATTGAGAACAAAATTAGCTGGCAGATGTGGAGCGTGGCTGGCAGCTACAGGATTCGCTCTGGCGTGCAGGGCTTCCCAGATACGTGGGGGTTGACGACGCCAGACTGGACGGGGTGGCAGTACGAGAAGGGTATTGAGGAGTTCTGGAAGCCTTGGACTGAGGCTATGAATGTTACGGTGGTCTAAATAGAAGTTTGGGCTGTTGAATGTTGAAAACGTAGGGCCAACCCCATGGAACCAAGTCCGCTCTTCGTCGCTCTTCGTGGTGTCGTCAAAAGTCAAACGTAATTATTGCTGTCATCTTTACTACATAATCTAGCCAGTTCTTCGCTGCAGTTGATACTAAGGCGCGTTTCACTATCTTGGCAATGTGAATGCTTAGATTTATTCGGGTCGTGAGAACTATCCAGGCAATTCGATCAGCACACCACAGTAAGACCAGTTGGGCTATATCTGAGTCCGACTTGTGTCGAGATTTTGTAGTATTCAAGTTCTACAGGCTTCTTGGCCACCAAATAAAACGCTCGCAGTGTTCCCACCAAAGATCCACCCACGCTGGTCTCCTAGCGCCTGAGAACGCCGCCAACACCGTTCGTTGGCATCGCTTCACCAAACCTTCCCTGTCGCACAGGCCAGTAAAGAGAACATTAAAAGGATATATACAGTGCAAAACAAGCTTTGAATATATGAGATGCCTCCAGAGGTCATCCCTAGCCTAGCCTATTCAGGATGTGCGGTTGGGCTGAGCTTGTGTCAGGCCGGGGCTCTGCTGCATCTGCTGCGTATTCTGGGGCGTAGCGCTTCTGCTCGGTGGTCGTCCATTCAAGCCCGGGCTGCCAGCTTGTTGTGGTGTTTGTCGTTGTTGGCTCATTAATCGTTGTTGCTGTACCAGTTGTTGCTGGTAGTTTTGCACCGCACTGACAGGCGGACTAGTAGCCATGCCGCCGTTCTGCTGCATGAATTGGTTGTTGGCTATTTGAGGTGATGACGAAGACATCCCCGGAGAGCCAGCTGCCGCGTTCATTGCTTGTGCACGTTGCTTGGCCATGTATCTCTGGAGCTGCTCAGAGGCCGACTTCTGCACTTGCTCATTCGTCCATTCTGGGTGCTGCATTTTAATAGTGTTCTGCAGCTGCAGATACTGAGGCACATGACCACTTGCATTAGCGACGTTCTGACGCTGCATGTTCGGTGTTGCCTGGTTCACACGGGGCGATCCCGCATTGTTGGGCATGCCATTCATCGCACCGTTCATGTTCCCGTTCATGCTTTGGTTGCCCATGGGCGCCATCATATTTGCGTTAGGCATGTTCATATTCATGCCCTGAGTCGCGAGATTGTTGGCCATGTTCATCTGCTGCTGTTGCTGCATCTGGAATTGCTGTTGTTGGTTGGGGCTGTTGAATTGGTTGCGCTGCATGGCCATGCGCATCTGGTCTGGAGGTCCCATCCGCTGGCCGTTTTGCATGTTGCTCTGCATTTGCGCTTGCGGGACGCCTGGTGTACCCATCGGCATACCAGCCATGTTGAGATTGTTCGGCATTCCTTGTTGGCCTTGCTGGGACCGTGCGGCCATCGCGGCCGCATTCTGGGCTTGTTGTGCTTGATTATTGGCCATTTGAACAGGCATGTTGGAGTTGGCGCCACCGGGTGTGCCGTTACGCTGCATTTGTGGTACGCCGTTAGGCACACCATTTTGTGCGTTGATTTGAGCTTGACGCTGGGCAGCCATGTGATTCTGTGGTTTTTGAGTACGAGGTCTATCATACGTTTCGATCGCACTTACCCTGACGGCAATTTCCTGTTGCATCTGCTTTGCCTTCAGCTTCTCCTCGCGCTCCCATTTGAGTTTGCTGAACTCCTGCGGAGTGTGCACATTATTCTTGGGCGCTGCAGGCTCGTGCGCTTTCCTAAGTGCTGCTGCCTTTTGCGATTCTGCCTGCTTGTGTGCCGCAGATTCGCGTTTCCTAGCTAGCTTACGCATACCGTCGATGATAGCAAGGTGGCGGTTCTCCCGTCTCCTCTCGACACGAATTGGTGTGGTAGTAGGACGCCTTCTGGGTTGCCCTGGTGTTGCTCCCCCGGACTGCTGCTGTTGCTGTTGTTGCTGGGCTTGGAATTGAGCGAACACGACTTTGTTGGCCTGCTCCAGACGACCTTGATAGGTGCGGAAATACTGCGTTTTCGACATCTCTGCAGGCAACCCTTCCAGTTGCACCCAGCGCTCAAAGCATTCCCAAGGTGTGCGGCGACCAGACCCTGAAGTGAATTTGGACGGCAAAGCTAGTTGTTGTGCAACAAGAGACCAGTTGAAGGTGTACTCTTTGACGAGAGCACGGAGTTTCTGGTCTTCTTCCCACAACCATTGTGACGGTGTCCGATTCTCAAAGAAAGCGACCGAGGGCATGTTGAATTCGGTAGGCGGTCTGAACTGGTGCGCTGCCTGTAGTCTGTCCCTTACATGCTTGTTCTCAGCATTGAAAAGCGCAACATCGGTCATTTCAGGAGGCAAGTCGTTGCGACAGAACAGCCTTCGCCCTGGAGTGGATGGCATCGAGTGCTCCGCAGAAGTCCCAGCCCGACTGGGCGGCGTGGAAGGCTCATCTTCGGAATCGTAGTCGTATCTACTGCGTTTTCTCGGTGGTCCTTTGATCTGAGACATCAACTTTCCGGTAACGAACTTTGAGACGGGTAGGATAGGTGGTTCGGCGATCGAGAAAGGCGTGACATCACTAGCTCCCTCAAGCATAGGTTCATAAAACGGCAATTCGCGGAACATGTGGTCGCTGGCGGAGGTGCGGTCAATTTTCATGACCACATCGTTGTAGCCAAGAGAAAACACGCCGGCCGGAGGGTCAGTGTGGAACGGTGTGAGGAGCTCCTCATCATCGCCATATGACTCGCTCTCTGTTTCATGTGCGCCAGAAGGCACAAGGTCTGGTGTTGGCGCATTATGCATGTCGTCGTCAGTTGCTGTGTGCATACTGGGTTTGGGAATGGTTGCCTTGACTCGAAGAGCTGTGCGTTCCTCCGGAGCGCTGTGAACGTACTCTGCGCACCACTCGGCAAAGGTCGCAGCGAGAGCATGCTTCCACTTTCTCTCTTCCTTGAAATCCGTCTGCATCCACTTGATCTCCAGCAAAAGCTGATCTTGATGTGTGAACGGACGTTCTGGCTCTGCGGATTTCTGAAGCTGTCGGAGCGACCATCGATTTGCATTTTGAAGCTGGTAGACCCGCTTCAAAATTTTGTAATCTTGATTCTCGCGGATCATGGCAAGAGTGCCGGCCGTAGAGAGAGTCTTCCGAGCAGAAGTGACGAGTTCTTGCAGTGGAAGAGATCGAGGAGGGTGGTGTGCTTGAAATTTGAATAAGCCCTCTAGATAATCTCGGCTTGAATCCTCGGAAGCCCCTTGCAGTGATGCGTAGTCTTGGTCGTAGAGTTGCATGCCCTTGGAAGGCTTCGAAGAGTTCTTCTTCGCGAAAACCACCGTCGAAACTTCCATCGACTTTCGATCCTGTTGTCGCGGGCGTTGTGGACTGGACAGAGTGCTAGATTGCGGGGTCAACACTGCCTTATGTGCCGCATGCTCACTAATGATCTCGGAGACGGATTTCTGTCGAATAGCTCCTGACGATACCCGTGTCGTCATGCGCTCACGACGCGGTGATGATTGTCTCGAAGATATGTCTTGTTTGATTAAAGCCGGCGCTTCAGTCATATCAAGGTCAACTTCGGCAGGAGGTGTAGGATGGTCAGCTACTGGGTTCTCTTTGAGTTGCGCAACAACCTTGTCGGTACTTTCGCGATCCACGATGGACGGCTCGGGCGCGGTTGTGGTTGGTGTGGGAAGTGAATCAACAGTAGGTTCCGGTTGGCTCTGGGAGGCATGTGCGACCACAGTTTCATTTGCAACCTGTTCGGCTTCCTGTGTCATCGAGTGACCTGCGCTGCCGGTCGATTCACTCAATCGACTCTTCCCGTCTCGAGCCAAACGTATTGCCTGCTCATCTTCAATCTGTTTTTCCACATCCGATGTTGGAGAGTCTGGTCCACGTGCACGTTCCCGGGCTTCCTTCATCTGTTTCTGCAGCGCGCGCTCATGGTCTTCCTTTACTTGCTGTGCCGCTGGGTCCAAAATGTCGTCGTGGAAAACAAGAGGATGTGCGGGATCTTGGAAGGCTTCAGTATCGGGGCTGGTGTCGGGAGAGTGGTGCGGTGCATGCGGAGTCGCCTGTGAGTATGGTCCAACCGTGGATGACGGCGAGGACACCGCATCTGCCCCACCATTTGGTTGTGGTAGTGAAGGTCGTTCCTCCTCTTTCGGTTCCTTGTTTGCACTGTCCTCCAATTTGCGCTCCGTCTCTTGTAGCCGTGCTTCCTGGACCTCCTTCGGCGATAAATGGACAACCTGAGGGGCCTTGGGGTTGTCCTCTGCCGCGGTGATAGTGATATTGTCTTCTACGACAGGTTCGGTGACAGACTTCGGGTCGACAGATCGTTCTCTTGGGTCAAGACCACCTCCTAATCTAACATCCTGAACAGCCAGCGCCTCGATGGTAGCCTGAGCCGCTGTAGATGACTTGCTGGACGCTCTATCTTCCACCAAAGACAACCCGGCTGGTGACGACACGCCTGTAGGAAGGGCAACAGAAGATGGCCTCGAGGAATGGTGATCATCGTCGTGGTTCGGTGCATCTGCAGGTGGCGGCGACTGTGTGATAACACATGGCGAGGTAGATGCTGCGCGTAGTTGTTCTTCTAGGCTGGCGCTGGCAATGGGAGAAGGTGATGATTTGATAAACGAAGAAATTGCTGGCTTTCCGGGATGCGAAAAAGGTAGAGCTGACGGTAAGGGTGGTTGCTGTCCAGAGAAGGGGAATGGAAGCGATGTATCATTGAAGCGTCGGCCTCTGCAGGGCAGTAACGTCAGTGGAATGGAACGACAACAGCAACATGATTAACAAGTAATAAGCTTGTGAAGATGAACAAATGGAAAGAGAAATCGAAGGAAAGAAAACATACTTTTCGATATCGTTTTCGTCTAAGAAACGATCCTCAAGCTGGTCCAACTGGGCGTTGTTGGCCCACTTGTCGGGCACTTCCAGGTAGACCGTATACTTGTAAAGCTCGCGCAGCTTGCGCTTGCGGGACTCATTGCACGTCCTAAGCACCACAATATCAGCACCACCACAAAACAATAAAACAAAGCGAGCGATTTTTCGGTGTCGCATCGACTCATAGAATCGATCAAGCCATAGTGCGACAATTTCGGCGCGTGGTACTTACACGCTCTCGTTCCGCTTCTCTCTAAGTAAAGCATCACGATGGCCGTCGAGGGACATATGAGGACCGCCGAACGGTGGCCGACATCCGTTATTCACGAGTGTCGCCAAGGTGATGGGTTATGGGCGTTGTAGAGCGCGTTCGTTGATGAAAATGTGATTGACAGTACCGTGAACTGATGGGGACTTGCGCGAGGAGTTTCGTGAGGGAGACCGCAGGCGTCCAAAGCGTCACCGCCCTCACTTGCCCAGATAAGCTTTACGCTAGCGCTGCACACGGCCTAGGCTACCTTTTCGCTATTTTTCTCTTGCCGTAAAACGTCTGCACAGCAACAACACGCGTGACATCAGACAACAGAAAATGGCTAAAAGGAAGATTGAGCATGTGGAGGGTACAAGGGTGCCGAAGTCCTTGAAGAGCAGGAAGGAGGAGAGCGCACCAGTTAGCAAACCGGCGACAAAGAACGCTGCAGCAAAGGCAGGTGCAAGCAACGGGAAAGTGGTTGCAAACAAGAGCGAGGCAGCAGAACATTCAGCACCTGCACCGAACGACGCAGCTTCAGTAATACGCAGCTTTCAAATTGTTACTGGATCTTATGAACGAGTTCTGCACGGATTTGCCGCTGCAATCCCGTCAGACCTCGTTACTGGAAAGCACGATGCATCGAAGCCTGAGGCCGAAACAACCAAGGTGGACTTCACGGATACATTCCTTTTTAACGCCCACGCATCCGCAATCCGCTGTTTGGCCGTTTCTCCACTCTCGGACGAAACCAACAAAGTTACATTAGCAACCGGCGCAACAGATGAGCGTATCAACCTGTACTCGCTCTCGACAGCACCACCGGTTCCCTCGAAAAACCCTAAATTGCCCAGCCTGACAGGAATCTCCATCACCGAGAACTCGAAGAACAAGGAACTTGGCTCTCTACTCCACCACTCCTCGAATATCACAGCGCTTTACTTTCCAACGCGTGCAAAGCTCCTCAGTGCCGCTGAGGACAGCACAATAGCTATCACCCGTACCCGTGACTGGACCGCGCTTTCCACGATCAAAGCACCGATCCCAAAACCCCAAGGACGACCAAGTGGTGATACCGCAGGGCCGGGCGAGGTTCCTAGCGGCATCAACGATTTCTCTGTGCACCCGAGTAATAAGCTCATGGTCAGCGTGGGCAAAGGCGAGAAGTGCATGAGGCTATGGAACCTAGTGACAGGAAAGAAGGCCGGTGTGCTTAACTTTTCCCGCGAAATGCTCTCTTCAGTTGGCGAGGGGCGATTCCAGTCCGGCGAGGGGCGGCGCGTAATCTGGGACAAGGAGGGCGAAGAGTTCGCAGTGGCTTTTGAGCGCGGCGTGGTTGTTTTTGGCATCGACTCTAAACCAAAGGCCAAAATCCTGCCTACCCCGAGAACAAAGGTCCACCAGATGCATTACCTCTCTTCGGACGACAGGCCAAACACCCTCCTCGTTTCGACAGAGGACGGACGCATTCTTCTCTACGACACGAGCGCTACAGCACCAAGCGAGAACGCGGAACCTAAGAAGGAGGAGATGCCCTCCAGCAAACTCGTTGCCCAGATCGGTGGCCCCGCTGCAGGCATCACAGGACGCATCAAGGACTTCGAGGTGCTTCCCTACTCCGCAACAGAAAAATCGAAGTTCCTCATCGTGACCGGAAGTAGCGACGGCACAGTCCGTCTCTGGCTGATCGATGCTGCCGAACTGAAGAGTGATGCGGATGAAAGCAAGGGCAGCGGCTTTACAGCAAACCAGATCGGACGTCTGATCGGCACATACTCGACTGGCACGCGGATAACGTGCTTGAAAGCATACCCCATGACCGGCAAGCCGGACGAAGAAGAGCAGGTTGTTGACGAGAAGATCGAGGTTGAGAGCGAAAGCGAAAGCGAGGTTAGCGAGTAGATACCTTACTGTATTTGTACTTGTAGAATGACACCAACACACATCGTAACCACACCAGACGCACTTTGACGTTCTCAAAAAATGACAAGTATGTTCGGAAGCCGAGTATAACAGCGATCTCCAAGCCAGCCTACATTTCCCCTTCCCCCTCCCCTCCTCCAAAGCACAGCAGAGGCAGAAGCCACAAACTCAGCCATCCAAGACGCAAACCAAACCTCTCTATTCCTACAAATTCATAGTGACGGTCATACTACCCCCACTAACCAACAACACCGGCCCCAGCCCTTCGGTCAACACCTCAAGATCACTCACATACTTGACGCTCTCGGCCTCGCTCTTGCACGTGCCCTCCATCGGACTCGGCAGCGTCGTAAAGACCACCGCCGTATCCTCGCTCTGGGAGCGCATCAGCTCGTTGAGAATGAGGTGTTGGGCGCGGCACGGGAGGTCGTTGAAAGACAGCGGGATGGATTGCTGGGCGGGGAACCCGGAGGCGGGGGACGCGGTCGTGTGGGTGCTGAGGCGAGTGGCGGGCGAGGGCGAGGGCGCGGGTGAGTGCTGCACAGAAGAGGTGAAGTGCGTTTCTGTTGGGTCGGGGCTGTCGGGGGGGAGCGCAACGGTTGCAAGGGGATCTTGGTGGCGCGCTGCGGCGGGGGTGTCGACGAACATTATGGAGGGGCCGGGGGCTTCTTCTGTGGCAATTGCGGTACGTGGGACGGGTTTGGAGGAGAATTTGGGTAGGGATTCTGGATCCAGAATTGCGGGCGGCGCCCGGGATGAGGAGGAGATTTGCGAGGTTGAGAGTTGAGAGGTACTGCTTGTGGTGCTTCGCACTTTCCGGTGGCGGTGTCTGGTGTTGGTCATGATGCTGTCTGAGGCGGTGGCCTGTGGGTGCGGCCTGAGTGGTGAAAATGATTCGCTTGTTAGGCGGTAGTTTCTAGGTGAGGCATCTTTAGAAGAACCCTTCCAGATGGCCTTTCTAAGATCCAGCTTCTTGGACAAGAAAGGAATGCCTGCTCCCGTGGGCGTGGTCTTTATTCTTCTGATTGAATGCGGCCGGTGAGATTCTGAGATGTCGCTCTCATCTTCTGATGCATCAAGATCATACTCGTCAAAGTTGCTGCCGCTCACGCCTGCTTCACTTTCGGTGACCGCTGCCTCATCATCAGCGTCGTCACCATCGCTGGCAGCAGCATCAGAGTCGCTGTCATCGTCAAGCAAAAGTTCGGCAGACAACCTTTGAGTGCGCATGCCCACATCGGCGCCCGTGTCTCTGACATCGCTGACGAATGCCTTGTTCTTAGCTCGGTGAAGCATCTTCTGTAGTGCAGCGAATCGTTTCGGTTTCATGTCGCGTCGGCCATGTTGGAAGGAGGCAGTTGGCCATGAATAGACGGCTTCTAAGAGATCTGAGGCTTGTGCGAGTTCCTGACTTGCGGTCATGAAGTTGGGTTGTCGCAATCTTTTTATGTCTTGCCACCAACGCTCGTCTTCCAGAGCGAAGTCAACGTCTTTAGCAGTTTGCTCGAAGTCGCCTTCGTCTTGTCCGTTGACGATGACCTCGTACATACCCAACTCCCCACTTGCGAGCCAAAGAACGACGATCTACAAGATAACAAGTCAGTTACCATATGTGTGTAATCTATGCTAAAAAGGGGCCAAGAGTACTCGCAAACTAGTATTCAGATGATGGTAGAATTACGTCTGCTGACTTACCTCTGCTTCAATTCGCAAGTTGCGTAGCAGTGTCGTAACTCGCCCTCGCTCCTCCTCGACGTCGGTCTCATACTCGACGAATACACATATCCGCAATTTGTAAGACCGCTTCCAAGATGGGACAGTGTTCAAAATGCATCCGAGTTGCAGGATCAGCGTATATGTGTCGAAATTGGTGGTCAGAACATTCTTGCGGTTCTGTTCATCGCCTGCAGTCGCAACTTCCGCCGACATTTGAACTGGCCACAGATCAATGTATTTCTTCGTTGGTTCATCGACTGAAGCGTCGGCAAGTCCCCACTGGCCTAGTGCGCGCTTCAGTATTGGCGGCCGTGCAGCAGGGAGCTCCAGGTTGTAGAACCCTTTCGCGATGGCGACATTCATCTGCAACCGAAGCACTAGGTCTTCAATGGTTGTGACATAGCTCTGGATGCCGACTGAGCCTTCTGGTCTGATTGTGTCAGTAGGCAGCATGCCAGCGAGCTTGTCTGTCTGCTTTCGTCTAGCTGCTGCTTGAATCGCCTGACGAGAAATGGAGTGGTTTGTCGCTTTGCTTGTTGGCCGCGACGGCTGAGGTGACGGAATACCCATGCGAGGCTGCGAATCCCTGAGCTCAGTGAGATTGTAGGAACCCATGACGACAACATTTGGTCTCATACCACCCAATCCGGCGCTTAGGACTAGATTACGAGCTCCCCACTCAATCGCAGGAGAGATGGCAACA
The DNA here is from genome assembly GCA_022560025.1 of Stagonosporopsis chrysanthemi. NCBI lineage: Eukaryota > Fungi > Ascomycota > Dothideomycetes > Pleosporales > Didymellaceae > Stagonosporopsis > Stagonosporopsis chrysanthemi. The sequence continues at coordinate 131,873 of JAFISE010000004.1, read as the reverse complement.
TTGACGAAAGCTTTGATCTTTGAGAAGTCGATGTACTTGAGCCATAGTGCTTGCTGCCGTCTTGCTTCGGGCACAGCTTCGCCGAAGTCTTGGGAAACAATGACGTGTCCAAGTACGAATAGCCCGCCCTTCTTGAGCGAGTTACAGAATTGGATAAGCTTGTACTGACGCCGGGGATCATTCACCAAGAGCAGAATCTGAGGCCTCCAGAACTTCACATGTTCCTGTCGAAGGCGTAGCAAGTATTTCCTGACCTGGTGGTAGATGAGACCCTGGCTGACATCTCCCCATGGCTTAGGAGGTGTCGTGTAGTGGATCAGAATGAACACAACTAGTAGCAGAGCCACGCAACCAGAAGCGTAGTAACCATCTACGAAAAACATAGTCGCGCCACAGACAATTGTGCCCATTGCAGCAGTTTGCCATTTGAAGAAATGGAAAGAGGGTCGGAAGTTCGGAGCAGAACCAACCTTGAGTAAGAAACAGGCCAGGTTGGTAACGAGGAAGGTCATTAGATATGTCATTGTGATGAACGAGGCGATTTGATTGATGTCCGCGAACATGGTGAGCTGCGCAAGGAAGTATGTGAACAGTATCGCGTAGACGGGCTCGTCTTTTACTTTTGTGCCTTGTCCAAAGATGGACAACCCAGGGATTAGGTGGTCTCGCGCGAGGGCCTGCAGTAGCTTGGCGGAGCCTATGACGCCCATGAGGACCGAGAACAGCGAAGTCGCGTACTCTCCGAGGAGAATGATGATGCCAGATAAGTTGGTAAGCTGTATAACATTGGTGTTATTGTACAATGACTCTCGTCCGATTGAGCCGGCCATCGCGAGGATCACCGTGGTGTAAAGGATGAAAGTCAAGCCAAGTCCATACAATGTTCCCTTCGGGATGGCCTTGGAAGGGTGCTTGAGGTCTCCAGACATGCTGGCTCCACTGTCAAGAGTTAGTGAGATATCATGGGCCGAGGTGATGGTACGGCTTACGCAAGAATCCCTCCTGTTGCAGGGAAAAGGATGCCAAACAAGTCCTGGAAGTTCTCTCGATGCTTGGTAACACTACCAGCGGCACCTTTGGTGAAATTAGGCATCATGTTCTCGCGCAGAGTATCGAAGCTGAAGCCAGTGAAGACTATGCCATGTCGCTCGTCCACGTAGGGGTCCTTGATCACTGCAGAAACAGGTATGCTTACGATAGCAACCAGCAATATGAGTAGTAGACCGTTACTACACCGTGCAAACAGCCCGCTACCGGCTAAGCAAATCAATGTGCAGACCATGAGCACTAAGGTCGCCCAGAGGAATTGCCACCAGAAACTTTGTGGCATCCATTGAGACATGGACCCCGTGCGGCTGCCAAAGTTCTCAATGGAGCAATCTATCAAGCCAACGGCGTTCAGGCTAGTGCTGAACACAAGTCCAAGATAGAAGACAATTCCAATGGCTCCACCGAACTCAGGACCTACCATTTTTGTCAGCTACAAGCTCATACAGACCAGTTTATGGAGCTACATGCACATGCTGTGCGGCGGACTTACCTAAGCTCCGAGAAATGAGGTAGTATGCTCCTCCACCTCTTACGGTGCCATTGGTAGCGATCGCAGAGATGGACATGGTGGTGAGAAGGTTGATGGCGTAGCCAGCTACGAGCATGCCTAGAAGTCGTCAGTGGTTTGTGCCTCCGTGAGAAAGTCGACTCTATCAGGAAAACTTCGTGTTGTCGCTTGTATTCGACAGTGCGGCAACGCATGCAAGCATCAAGCAAGTACGAATCTTGCACCTGTGTCACCGTCTGAGCCGATGGCGAACAACGATTGAAGGTCCCCCCGACGAATCGACGTTGGAGCTGCTCACCCATCATGCCTACTACACCTGTCTGGCCTAAAATGAATCCGAATCTCAGGAACATCAAGATACTCAAGACATTGAGTGTGACGGGCACAAAAACGCCAGCAAACGTGCCGAGCTTATCGGTACCTCCCACAGGTCTCGGAAAAGCTCCTGGCCTTGGTTTTGAGGCCTCGCCAGAAGCTTTGCGAATGTCATGTTGACTGCTCGAATGCGATTTAGACTGCGACAGGTGGAACGTGTTGCAGAACCAACTTCTCAGCCACTCGACGCCGTGGTCCTCCTCTTGAACACCTGGTTCCTGAGCACCATCTAGCAGTGGAGTCCTCTCATTGGGTGGAGGCGAGCTTTGGACAAAAGAGCGTCGATGCAGCCGTTGCGAAGCATCGGTTGCCGTCCTTGCTGCGAAGTTGGAGCGGGACCTCGGCGGCATGCGCCCTGTCTGTCCACCACCGACGTCTGTCATGGTGTGGTTGAGGATGTCACTGATACTCAAGTTGCGGCTCAGGGTACCATTCGCTGGGGTGCAGGCCGCATATCGGGCCGTTGGTGCTTGCTGAGGTCTGCGTCTGATGATGGAAGCATAGGAGCAGTGGTGCCGGCCAGGCCACAGTGGTGCTGAGACTCGCGCGGTTAGCGATGACGATGGGCGTAGGTCAGTAACGGACTCCAGCCAAGTGCAGCTGGGGCTCGTCTGGCATCCACGAATCCTGCTGGCGGCTTAGTACGTTTCTGTTTCTTGACCGTTGCAGGGCAGGTGACATGGCGCATGTAGCATCCCGCGCAGGGCCCACGCGTGCTCGTATCCAATCCTATGACCGCAGCCTCGGGGCACATTCCTCTGCCAGCTTCACGTTTGCTTTCATCCCATCTCTGCGCTCTCGCTGCTTGTGCAACTCGCTCAAGTGCCACAGACGAGTCTCTCGGTGCGTTGTTGCAGCTCCCGGGCCCGCCATACATTTTCCTTCTCCAGCTAACCTGTGCCGGGCAGAGCGCTATCTATCGCCGACGTTACACACGAATAGCCGCAGCTTGCGTCGAAGCCGAGCAGAAAGCTCGACAGCACGCGACAAACGCAAAAGTGACAGCTGCCATGGCGAAGGACCCTCCGGAGCCGTCGAAGCCGCAAGCGGTCCCCTCGTCGTCGAGGGACTCGGGCCGTAGCTCGCCCTCGCTATCCGTCTCGCAGTCGGTGCCACGCGCAGAGTTGACCGCACGACTGGGCTCGCCGGTACCCTCGTCTGTACAGTCTCGCACGCCAGCCGTCGGCCAAATCCCGACGCCCGCCCAGCTCGACGAGGTGTCGCCCGTCCCTATCCAGACGCCCTTAGCCGGCCGCGCGGAGGCCAAGTCGTCGCTGCCAGGCCCGGGCACATCAGCCTTGTCCTCTGCGCTGAAGGAGTCGCTCGGAAAGAGCCCTCCCCGGTTCGCTGCGCCCTCTGCCACGCCGCAGTCGCCTGCAGTGAACGCCGCTGCTGCTCCTGGTCGCGGTCCGCCAAGCAACTTCGGCTCCTACGACGGCCGCGGTCGCTCGCCCGTGCCCTACGAGGACCCCGAGATTGTGCGCCGCCATCTGGTGGGACAGTATGGCTCGCCCAGCAGATCAACACGGGGATTTGGCGGTGACGACGAGTCGCAAAGCAGAAGAGGAGACGAGGACGAGGACGACGAGTTCAACAGCCTACAGCTGCAGGGCGGCGACATCACTCGGCAGATATACAGGTGGAGCGAGCAGCAGGCTGCCGAAGAACGGGGCAAGATGTCTCGCAGCAAGAGCTTCCACGCTTCTCTCCGCAAGGACGACAACGATATCAGCGCATCGTCTATTCGACAGCCAGGCGGTTTTCGTCGGCAATACCTGCGTAAGAATGCACCGAGCCCGTCTCCTGCGCCTGGTCCCTCTGGCTACGGTACAATTGGCGAACCTGCCCAGCAGAGGTCTCAACCCTTCACCAGCAACTTCCTCGAGTTCCTGACCCTCTACGGCCACTTCGCCGGTGAGTCACTCGAGGATGACGATGAAGTGCTTGGCCCTGATGAGTACTTCTCCTCTGACGCCCTTGACTCCGGCGAGCACTCCGAGGACGAGCGCGAGTACGGCGAATCGAGCGGCCTTCTTCCTGCTACGCCTGGCAAGCGGCGGAAGAGGAAACCAAGACCCGAGGGCAAGGGTACACCCACAGGCGCTGCCATGCTGCTCCTCAAATCTTTCGTTGGTACTGGCGTCCTCTTCCTGCCCAGAGCGTTTCTGAACGGCGGCATGGTCTTCTCAAACATCGTTCTTCTGGCTGTGGCAGGTTTGTCGTATTTTTGCTTCGTACTGCTCGTCGACACACGTCTCGCTGTCGAAGCGTCTTTCGGTGACATGGGTCTCCATCTCTACGGGAGATGGATGCGAAACCTGATTAACTTCTCTCTTGTTATTTCGCAGATAGGTTTCTCGTCAGCCTACATCGTCTTTGTTTCCGAAAACCTCCAAGCGTTCGTCTTGGCTGTCACAAATTGCGCAACTTTCATCGACATCAAGCTCATGATCCTAATGCAGATGGTCGTCTTCTTGCCGCTGTCGCTCTACCGCAACATCAACAACATTCAGAAGCTCGCGCTTATTGCGGACGCCTTTATCCTTCTGGGTCTTGTTTATCTGTACTACTACGATTTGTTCACCATCGTTGACCAAGGCGGTATCTCCGATATTGCCAACTTCAACCCGAAAGACTGGACGCTGTTCATCGGCACAGCCATCTTCACCTTTGAAGGTATTGGCCTTATCATTCCGATCCAGAGCGGCATGAAGGACCCGAAGAAGTTCCCCAAAGTCCTTGGATGTGTCATGATCATCATCACCGTCGTGTTCGTGAGCGCCGGCGCACTTTCGTACGCGGCCTTCGGCTCCAAAACCAAGACGGTCGTTTTGCTCAACATGCCTCAAGACAACAAGTTCGTCAACGCCGTGCAGTTCATCTACTCCCTCGCTATTCTGCTTTCGACTCCACTGCAGATCTACCCCGCGATCGAGATCACCAGCCAGCAATTGTTCAGTAGGACGGGCAAGTACAACCCGCTCATCAAGTGGAAGAAGAACTTCTTCCGCTTCTTCATGGTGCTGCTCTGCGCTTGCATTGCGTGGGCGGGCGCCGGTGACCTCGACAAGTTTGTCAGTCTGGTCGGCAGCTTTGCTTGTATCCCGCTGGTCTTCCTTTACCCAGTAAGTCACGTACCGTGTTTCACAGTAAGCTGCAGTCACTAATACAATCCCAGCCCATGCTCCATTACAGAGCTTGTGCTCGCACGACGTTAGCACGCACTCTCGACGTCCTCATGTGCGTTGTTGGACTCGTCGCTATGATTTATACGACGTCTCTCACTGTCCAGAGTTGGGTCTCAGGCAGTGCGCCCAAAGCCCCTGGATACTGCGACGGTCGTTGAGCTCTTCGCAACACTCGTTTTCTGTAGGCGTGCATTGTTGGGTATCATCAAGGTTCTCGTTGTATCATAGGTTTCTCATCGGGCTGCGAGATATAGATTCCCTTAGACTGGATACAAGCCGAAGTAGCTCGATGTGTAAGGAGCGTATACAATTCCATAAACACATACCAGCGGAGATAAGACCCTGGTCTATATACAGACCTGTTGTCCATTGTCTCCACGCGGAGTTGCTCACTACGCATAAGGTGAGGTGAGTGCGCCTTTGTTGCTGCACTTAACTACCATAATCACTAGCTCAGCACAAGCTCGAGACCGAATCTTTTCGAACTGTCCTCAAGCTCCCAGATTTCGTGCACCGAAGCCTCGCAGCTGGCACGCGCCATCGCCAACAACTGCCAGCACCGGTTACTTGCCCAGTGCCGCCGTATAAGGCTGAGGTGCGGCTGACAGTAGCGCGCGCCACACCTGTACGCCTGCCACTTTCTGTCTGACAAGAGCAACTCGACCACGGAATCCTTCACAATGTACGCAGCGCAGAAGCCTCTCAGCACCCATTCGCAATCCGGCTACGTTGCCTCGCAGCTGAACTTGCGGTATGCGAACAAGCTTCCGAGGCGTGGGGGCTAGCAGCCGGCAATGGGAAAGCGTGCACTAGTGCGATGCGTGGTTCACCGTACAATTGTGAACCCGTGGTTGTACTACTACATGCATGGTTTGAGCAGGAAGGGGGCGGTTGCACATGTCGAGACGATAGCTAGCAGTGCGTGTCTCACGCGGCGCACGCGGCGTGAGAGTAAGCTTCAGACGTTGTGGCTGGCGGTACGGACTCGAGGGCCTATCAGGCCATGTGCAGCATTCACGTTGCGGAGGGCTGGAACGGTGTTTGCCCCGTATATACACACGCCCTATGGCAAGCCTTGCACATCGATAACAGATGTGCAGAAAGCTTGCGTGCGGGTACGGTGTGCAGTGGCCTCTTCTGCCGACTTTGGTTGAGTGCGGGCATGAATCGGTGCGAGTGGGGCCCATGACAACGGCCATGACTTGACCCGCTGGGACCGGTCGTCGGTGCTAAGATGTGTTTGTTGCGTGAGTGTAGCAAAACAATAACTCTCCAGCCCTTCTATTCAAGGGAAAAATGAACAGTTGGGATCTGTTGCTGGGGGTGGTGTGTTTTGGCCTCCGACAGGGATGAGGCTGCTGACGTAGCTTGAGCATCCGTTTTCGGTGTAATTAGAAACACGCCCTTCCAGCACGGTAGGCAACCCATGGCACGGTGGACGGCCAAAGCGATGCTCGCCACAGGGACACGAGAATTGAAAAGCTCGAAAAATAGCAGCGTGGGAGAAAAAGTGCTCAAGCGTGGTTGGAAAAGTGGTCGTGAACGGGCGTCGTGTTGCTATGTTTAGGAACGTTAGGTGCTGCGCCCTGAGTATCGATACAGATAGCGGCAGATCAGGAACAGCAACGGCCGCCATGGCCGAAGCGCTGGCGGGCAGCTGGCGGGCAGCTGGCGGACACCCGAGCCATGACGTCTCGGCGGAATAGGAGTCGTCTTCTTAGGAATGGATTTGCGATGCTGAGGTGGTATCAGCGCTTGCGACACGACAGGCAAGATGAAAGGGTGGTGTGGCTAGCGTCAAGGCGCCACCAGGTTATGCGAGAGGCTGCCGCCATAATGCTAGCCTGGGGGATAGATGGAGAAAGTGGGCTCGCTGCAAGCTTGGCTTGCTCAGATACAAATATCACAACCACCGACCGCTCTTTCGCTCCTCTCATACCATCGACTTTCTCTCCGTGCATATTGCTCAGCACTCTCCCACTCATCCACACACCTTACGATCGTTTTCCCATATAGTCTCTCATAGTTCTTTCGTTTCATCATGTGGTAAGTCGCCCTGCCCCGCTCCGCGTGCTGTGAGCTGCCATCGGCACTGCAAACAGAGGCTGACCAGGCTGCCCCAACAGTGGAATTTTCGGGTACATCAACTACCTGGTGGAGAAGGACAGGAAGTACATTCTCAACACACTCGTCAATGGTATGTGATTGCGAGGCTGCGCCTGCAATTCGCAGGGACAAGCAGCCACCCACCCAGTGAACAACAAAGGACAGCTCCTGACCACAGCAATCAACAGGTCTGGCACGTCTCGAGTACCGCGGCTACGACTCAGCCGGTCTGGCAATCGACGGTGATAAGAAGAACGAGGTCTTCGCCGTCAAGGAGGTCGGCAAGGTCGCCTCGCTCAAGAAGCTCGTCGATGAGCAGAACTTCGACCTGAACAAGGTCTTCGACTCACATGCCGGAATTGCCCACACCCGATGGGCCACCCACGGCCCTCCCTCGCGCGTCAACTGCCATCCCCACAGGTACGTGGTTTTTGTCCGAGTGGGTTGCACGGCGCATTGCGTGGTCGAGCTGTAACTGTTGAGTTCGCCGACCCCGCCGTGCCACCCGTGCCATTACGCAACTGCGAGAACCCCAAACTGACTATTTGTGCACACAGGTCCGACCCTAACTGGGAGTTCTCGGTCGTCCACAACGGTATCATCACAAACTACAAGGAGCTGAAGACTCTGCTCGAGAGCAAGGGCTACAAGTTCGAGACCGAGACCGACACTGAGGCCATTGCAAAGCTTGCCAAATACATTTGGACTGAGCACCCTGACCTCAGCTTCCCTTCGCTCGTCAAGGCCGTCATCAAGGAGTTGCAGGGTGCCTTCGGTCTGCTGATCAAGTCCATCCACTATCCTCATGAGGTCGTCGCCGCCCGCAAGGGTTCGCCCCTTGTCATTGGTGTCCGAACACAGAAGAAGATGAAGGTCGACTTTGTCGATGTCGAGTACAACGACGAGCACACCGCCCTCCCCGCCGAGAGCGCTTCCCACAACGTTGCCCTGAAGAAAACCAACAACCTCCTCGCTCCCCCTGACAAGTCGCTTCTGCACCGCTCGCAGTCGCGTGCTTTCCTCTCCGACGATGGCGCTCCCATGCCCACCGAGTTTTTCCTCTCCTCCGACCCAGCCTCCATCGTCGAGCACACCAAGAAGGTTCTGTACCTCGAGGACGACGACATTGCCCACATCCACGAGGGCTCGTTGAACATCCACCGCCTGAACAAGGATGACGGCACCTCCAACGTCCGTGCCATCCAGACTCTGGAAATCCAGCTCCAGGAGATCATGAAGGGCCGCTTCGACCACTTTATGCAGAAGGAGATCTTCGAGCAGCCCGAGTCGGTTGTCAACGCTATGCGTGGTCGTCTCGATGTCGAGAACAAGACCGTCACACTCGGTGGTCTCCGCCAGTACCTCGCCACAATCCGCCGCTGCCGCAGGATCATCTTCATTGCTTGCGGTACCTCGTACCACTCCTGCATGGCTGTCCGTGGTATCTTTGAAGAGCTGACCGAGATCCCCATCGCTGTCGAGCTGGCCTCTGACTTCCTGGACCGCAAGGCTCCCGTCTTCCGTGACGATACCTGCGTTTTCGTCTCTCAGTCTGGTGAGACCGCCGACTCGCTGATGGCTCTCCGCTACTGCTTGGAGCGTGGCGCCCTGACCGTCGGTGTTGTCAACAACGTCGGTTCCTCCATCTCCCTCCTCACCCACTGCGGTGTTCACATCAACGCCGGTCCCGAGATCGGTGTCGCCTCCACCAAGGCCTACACCTCGCAGTTCGTCTGCATGGTCATGTTCGCGCTGTCGCTCAGCGAGGACCGTGCTTCCAAGACGAAGAGGCGTGAGGAGATCATGGACGGTCTGTCCAAGATCTCTGAGCAGTTCAAGGAGACTCTCAAGCTCGACCAGCCCATCAAGGAGCTCTGCCAGCGTTTCAAGGACCAGAAGAGCTTGTTGCTCCTTGGCCGTGGCTCTCAGCACGCTACTGCCCTTGAGGGTGCCCTGAAGATCAAGGAAATCTCCTACCTCCATTGCGAGGCTGTCATGTCTGGTGAGCTCAAGCACGGTGTCCTTGCGCTCGTCGACGAGAACCTGCCCATCGTCATGATCCTCACCCGTGATGACATCTTCGCCAAGTCGCTCAATGCCTACCAGCAGGTCATTGCCCGTAGCGGACGACCGATCATCATTTGCAACAAGGACGACCCCGAGTTCCCCGCGGATAAGACTGACAAGATTGAGGTCCCCAGCAACGTCGATTGCTTGCAGGGTCTGATTAACGTCATTCCCCTGCAACTCATGTCCTACTGGATGGCGGTTGCCGAGGGCGTCAACGTTGACATGCCCCGTAACCTCGCCAAGTCTGTCACCGTCGAGTAAGCGAGCTGGATTTGCAGTGTTATTGGGATTGGCTTTGATATGTATGGATTTGACTGGTGTTATGAAAGCTCTCGGATGGAGCTGCATGTTACGATCATCTAGATGGATAAGCGGCATTGTACCCAAGAGGGTCTCTGCCAGCTTGAAATGAACAAAATTTCCTGTTATTCAATCCGTTGCACCGCTTCGCCGTTCGTATTTGAGATGGTGATCTGCTGTTGCTTGTTTCAGCCAGAAGCACAAACAGCGCCGCCCGCGACGGCATCATCCCTGTCAACGGATGATTGCGGGGCAGCTCCTCCGTGCCTGGATTCCAGCTGTCCAAGCAACACACAAGCATCGCACTCGACACCGGTACCCCCACACACCAACCATTGTATACCGTATATCCAGCTACGACTCGATAAGCACAATCCAACAATAAGATTAATATGGCTATCCTCAAAGGTCCTGGCGAGCCCAAGAGCTACGACGGTACGTACCCCGCCAACCACTCATCCTGAGCTTCACCAACACTCTCTGCGTCACGCATAATCCAATTATCTCTCTACAGCACCAACTAACTCTCGACAGGCTCCAACCTCCGCATCGGTATCATCCACGCACGCTGGAACACGACCATAATCTCCGCGCTCCTCGACGGCACCAAGAAGGCCCTGGCCGCCGCCGGCGTCAAAGACGAGAACATTGTGATCCAGAGTGTCCCCGGCTCCTACGAGCTCCCCTACGCCGTGAAGCAGCTCTACTCGGCCTCACAAGTGCAGTCCTCGTCCTCGGGCGTCGTGGGCGCTGCCGCCGACCTGCTCGGCTCGACCTCCGACCTGACCAAGCTCTCCGTCTCGGACAGCTCGAGCAGCGCCACCTCGACCGCGCCGTTCGATGCGATCATCGCCATCGGTGTGCTGATCAAGGGCGAGACGATGCATTTCGAGTACATTGCTGATGCGGTGAGTCATGGACTCATGCGGCTGCAGTTGGATGGCAATGTGCCGGTCATCTTTGGGCTGTTGACGCTGTTGAGTGAGGAGCAGGGGCTGTACAGGGCGGGGATTGCGGGGAAGAATGGAGATGAGGGGCATAACCATGGGAGTGATTGGGGGAGTGCGGCGGTGGAGTTGGGGATCAAGAGGAAGGGCTGGGTCGAGGGGAAGTACGTGGATTAGGTGGGGATGTTGCTGGGCTGAAGAGACATGAGGGCATATACACGCGAACATTGACTGAAGACACTTGATGGCCAAACGCGTTGTTATGCTCCCTTCTCACCAGCAGAGGGTCTCGAGACTGGGAAAGTTCCGTTCATTATGGACTATGAGGATGGCATCCAGGTGACCAAACACGTCAATACACAGCATATGATTCGACATTATCGTCGTCCAGATGTCACATTGATTGTCACCGCGGTCGACCATGGAACACTGCCGTAGTGCCTACGAGTATGTTGTCACCAAGGTCTGTGCATCGACTTTGCTCGAACGAAATCTCGACAACGGTCGGTGAGATGAAGTGTCCTTCTCAGAGGTCTTGCTCGGCCTAATCTGCTCGCGGACCGTGTACGCCAGTCTGATTCGTCATGTATCATCGCACGGATTGAGTCCTTCTAGGAACTGGCATCGCAGTCATTGATGCTTCTTGTCGCGTCGCTTCCGTGATTCACGAACGGTTTGTCATTCATGCTGAAGTGTTATTCCTGCCTTGTCAGCGATGCTTGAATGGGGGGTTGCATCGGCCCTGGTCAAAGCAGACCACAACCCTCACGTGAGCCATATCAACCTCAATGCCACGGATGTGTTGTCGCAACAATTGTAAGGGGTCATCCACCACAAATGTCTCTAGCCGGACACGCAGCCATCTAGACACGCATCGTCGGTGCGGGGAGCGATGACGTCGGTGGGCTGAACCACGTCCGTGAGGCACGTTGTGAGAGAAGTCGGTGCGCGCGGGCATAGAAGACACCTAGAGAAATGAATTAATTTGGGATACAGTCTAGGAGTGATAGCGACTCCTTCCGGCGTGCTTTGGTGTGTCGAGTTGTTTGATGAGCTGGTGATGGGTGGTTATCGGCGCGGGATCGCATCAAGGCCAGGGGCAGTCTGGGAAACCGCGGTCTGTGCACTTTCCAGCGTCTTTGAACTGCAGACTCGCATTCTTCCAAGCCATCACCCGCCTGCCGCCAGCCGTCTGCCTCCGCCAAGTGCTGCTGCGTGCTCGCCCGTCCCATCTTTCCATTATCCGTCCCTCTTCAGCGGCGTCGAGCGACGTGCGAGGTCGCCGGCACGCTCACGCACTCACCGCGTCAGTTGCGCGTGTGGATCATCCTTCCAACCCTGCAGGGCCGCCGAGTCCAGCACCGCGTCAGATATTGTTTTCGACCGCAACGCAGCACCACAGCCCCTAACACAGTAATGGCGCGAGGAAAGGACTGCTAAAACAACGGACGCCAGCTATCTTGGTGTGGCGCGACAACAGAGGGGCTGCACACAGCCGTCGGCATCTCAGTGGATGTCGAGGAAGACAGCGTTTGCAAGGACACAGCACAGCCAGACTCAGTTGTAATCGCGTCGCGCAGACCGACCGAGACCGACCCAGCGTTGTAGGTGAAGGTGCCTGATACAGCCGAACGCCGGTTCTGGCTCAAGTCCTCTTCAGCACGTCTTCACTTGTCAACGATGAGCTGCTGAACGCCCTCCCCCTTGGACATAACCGCCCTCTCGTCCACTCTTGCGTCCGCATAACACACTCGTGCTCCCGGCGCCGAGCACCATGTCGCATTCTGGTCAACGGATAACACTGCAAGCTCTCACACCCTTGACCAACACAGACTATTCGCCGCCTGGCAAGCTGGCAAGCCCAGGGTCCACGAGATCTTCATACGATACGATGCACAATTCTGCCACCTCACGTGCGGCGCCGTCGAGCGTGCCAGCCAATGGTGCCGACATCATCACACCCGTAAACACGCCGCCCGAAACGCGGATATCCATATTTCCTTCAGATGGCGTACTCGGCCAACGCATGACATACGACCCGCTCCTCGACTCGAAGTTGGACAAGAAGACTCGCCAGTCCCGCCCGCCAACATACAAGCAGATACTGGACAAGGTATGAAGGTTGCACTTGATATGACCAGATGCGGTCGCCCTGTGACATTAAGGCTAACTTAACTTGTGTTACAGGGCGACCCATCTCCTCCTCCTGATCCACGTCTGGCAATCGCTGGCTACAACACGGGCGCCTACGCCATCAAGACCGTAGGACCGGCTGCGCCAAAGACAAAACTTCGATTGGCGCCGTACGTCGCAAAACCCTATTCTTTCGATGCGCGCATCTCCTGCGGCCCCGGCCCTGCAACACAGGTGGTCGTGACAGGCTTTGATCCGCTCACTGCAGATGCGCAACTGCGCGGCTTCTTTTCCACCTACGGCGAAGTCGAGAAGGTACAGAACCAGGTCCATCCAGATAACGGCAGTCCTCTTGGGATATGTCTAATCAAATTCCGCGACTCCGCGGCCATGCGCAACACACCAGCAATCAAGGCCTCGACTTCAGCGAAACGCGCAGAGCGCGAGGGAACTGGTCAGCGCGTGGGCACAGGCACACATCCTGTCAGGGTACACACGGATCGCGAGGGTAGAAGATGCGCCAAGCTCGTGGAGATGGCTGTTCAGCAGACTCGCAAAGAGCAGGAGAAGCTGCGAGCCAAATTTGCGGCGCAACCGTCCAAAGCTTCCGCCCCTGCCACACCAGCTGGCTTCGATCTTCCGGCAAACGTGCCAAAAGGACCCTCTGGCAAAGGCACGCGCCCTCCACCTCCAATGCCTCGCGAGCCTTTGTCGCGCAAGGCAGCACTATCTTACCTTATCGAACGAGAGCCGATCAAGCCCACGATGAAACGGACACCCTACCTGTTCATCGCACACCAGTATGTGCCAGTGTTGGCTACAACCATAGACCATCTGAAGAGGCGTCTGAAGGCCTTTAAATGGTCTGCGGTCCGATGCGACCAGACTGGTTACTTTATCACTTTCGAAGAGTCGAAAAGGGGCGAAGACGAAACTGTGCGGTGCTTTCGAGAAGCCCACATGCAAGCGTTGTTCACGTATGTGATGAACATGGAATGCAACCAGTACGGAGACCCACAATATGAGCGGAGCCCGAGCCCAGAGAGGGTCATAGCGGACAAAAAGCGAAAGGCTATCGAAGAGCGCATTGCTGAGGAAGAAGCTGCAGACCTGGAACTGGAGAAGAAGCAAAGGGCAGATTCACTGGACCCTGTCCTAGCAGCACTTGATCAGCTCAAGCATGAATTGTCAGAGAAGCTGCTTGGAGATATTAAGACTCGCATCGCCGGCCCGGCTTTACTAGACATCATGTCTTCAGAGCGCCAGGCTGCGAAACGCCGAAAGCTCAACATCCAAGACCCACAAACTAAAGAAAACAGTATGAGTCTACCCTCGATGCCCACATTGGACCCCTTTGCAGCGGTAACACCCAAAGGACGACATGGAGGCTTTGGACGACGCGGTGGTCGCAACGCGCTTGGGCCGCTTGATCACAATCGAAGGGGAAAGAAACCTCTTAGAGTTGTCAATGCATTTGCAGACGAGCGAAGGAAGGCTTCTGCGCCCAAACCTAAGATCGCGCGTGGTCTTCATCGCCAGATGTTGGAGATGTTTGAGCCTGCGGAAGACTCTGATGATGAGGGTCGTAGCACACTTACGCGTGGCACAGAGGAGCAAGAAAGCCGACCCATCAGTCGCGCTCACTCTACTGATGTCGAAGATGAAGAGGAATCTTCGCGCGCACACCGTGCGAAACGGCGGCGCATTGAGACTGGGTGGGGTGAAGACAGCGACGAGGAGATGGATGACACGCATGCCCGAAGTTTGCTTGCCCACTGCATTCACAAAGACCCAGAAAACATGGCAGAGAAAGAGTTGGAACAAGTGCTTGCTATACTTCCGCGTTCTTCACCAATCTGGAAGAAGGCAGACAAGGCACTCAAAGGTTTCAGGCGATTGCGGAAGATCGAACAAGAGGCAGACGCAATCTTTGGGGTGGAAACACCGCCAGAAGACAAACTTGAGCCTACGGTTATCATCACTCAAGAAGACGAAGATGCAAAGCCTATCGAGACCACCGAGCGAGAAGTATCAGCACCGGCTAAGAGGACAGTCGCCAAACCCAAGAAGAAGACCAAAAAGCAGCTTGAAGAGGAGATCAAGGCCGCCAAGGTGGAGATCAAGGAAGAAGTCGCTGAAGTGGCAGAGGCCGTGGAGGAGGGACTTGCTGAAGCCGAGAAACCCGAACTCATTACTGAGGTATCAGTCGCTGAAGAGACTCCGGAAGAAGACGATCGTAGCTCTGTATACTGGGGCGTGTCCTCTGTTGAGCCCCGAAAGACAGTGGAGGATGATCTTAGCGTGGTAATGGACATCGACGGCTGGCAACACATGCTCAAGGACGAAGAGGACCTCAAGAATCTCAAGGTTGCGATGCAGTCAATCGAGGCTGCTAACATCGCAGATCCGCAGTCCTGGGCTTGGAAGCAGAAGTCGATCAAGCACCTCAATAACTCTGGCGAGGCAGGTGTATCACGCAAGGAGACCAAGATCGAAGGCTACTACGTGCCTAACCCTACTGGGTCAGCAAGAACAGACGGTGTGAAGAAGATTCGTGAGTCCGAGAAGTCGAAGTACTTGCCTCATCGTATCCGAGTTGTCAAGGAGCGAGAGGAGCGACAGCGGCGTGCAAAGCAGGAAGACAAGTCTGTTATTTCTGTGGAAGGCTTCAAGTTCACGACTGGATCACAGAAGACATCCACCGCCAACTCGCGTGCGAACCGTGCAAACAACCGCCGCATGGTCAATGATATCAACATTTCCAAGGTTTCGGGCGCTGAGGGAGATGCTCTGCGCTTCAACCAGCTGAAGAAGCGCAAGAAGCTGGTCAAGTTCGACCGTTCTGCAATTCACAATTGGGGCTTGTACGCCGAGGAAAACATTGTCGCGAACGACATGATCATCGAATATGTCGGTGATAGAGTACGACAGCGTGTGGCAGATCTGCGCGAAGCCAAATACGACATGCAAGGCGTAGGTTCAAGTTACCTCTTCCGTATCGACGAAGATACGGTCATCGATGCTACGAAAATGGGTGGCATTGCGCGTTTCATTAATCACAGCTGTACACCAAATTGTACAGCAAAGATCATTCGAGTTGACAACTCGAAGCGCATTGTCATCTATGCTTTACGAGACATTGGCAAAGGTCAGCATCTCCTCCTCACATTATACGAAATCGTGCTAATTATCTCGCAGATGAGGAACTCACCTACGATTACAAGTTCGAGCGCGAGATGGACGCCACCGACCGCATTCCATGTCTTTGTGGCTCTATTGGCTGCAAAGGTTTCCTTAATTAATTGCGCTATGCATTTCACTTCTTGGGTTGCGTATGTCTTCAACTACGCCAGGACAACTGCAATTGTATGCTTTGGCGCTTCTTCAACAATAGCGAACGAAGACATTTTTGGGCCGGTCTCATCTGGGAGAGGTTGCATCCAACGGCGTTACACACGATTTTCAGATATCGCAAGAAGAGCCCACAATGTGTTCTTGACAGGCAAGGTGGAGGCCATCTTTTCTAGCTCCAAAGGCCATCGCGCTCGGTCTTTCTTGCATCACTCATGTACATTGGCCGGGAATTACTTGGCCTGGCGGCTGCACGGCTGCGATGAGGGTACACGCCTTCTCTAAGGCGTACTCAAATCTTCTGAATCAAGTGTGGCTGACACGATACGCTGCACGTTTGAAACAGGGTGGTCGAATTTTGATGAGTAAGTGGGATGTCCTCGATTCGAAGTCTGAGCGAGATGGGACTGGGCCACAGTGATAGCAAGGCGCAATCTGTGGCTTGTACGTACTAGTCGTATAGTGTAATTGGAAGACTGATACTTCTTCACACTACATCTGGGGAAACACGATGCGACCCGGGTTCTCTTTGCCATTTGCAGATAATGTCCGCGCACCGTTCCGCACTCTTCAAATGTCGAAAAGCATACCAACTTTGGACTAGTTTTGCAGCACCAGGTCTGACATGGCTTCCCCTAGCATAGAGATTGTGGCTGCACACCTATCGTTTGGTGCTGCTCTGCACGAGCTGGTTACCTCTTTCAACCTCGTAGAACGAACAATTCCCTTCGTTGAGCTCGATGCCGACCATTTGTACGCCCGATTCGATCGACGCCGCCCTATAACTACGTGAGCTGGCCAATGGTATATCGGGGCAGACTGTCAAAGGCATGTCAACGATGCCGTGAACGACGACTTCGCGTAAGTCTTACCCGGCCCACACTCTCTTCCTGGAAGTATGCGAACCTCGACTCTGACTGGGGCAGTGCGACTTCCGACGACCAAGTTGTAGCTCGTGCATTCGAGTTTCTGTCCCATGCGTTGGCTACCGCGACACAGTTACCATCCGAATCGCTGATGAAACAAACGATGTGCGTACGAAGGCTGGCGCACGTAGTGTTGCTGCGCAGGCGCAGCAGCAACTCACTTTCCTTGCGCCCAACATAGAAGCCACTGCGCGAAACGTATTCTTCGCGAACTATATCGGCGAGTATAGCCAGACCTGGGACGTTCTGATCAAGTATTACAACGCGACCAACGTACCTGAGCATCTCATTCTGAGCCTCGATGCTGTCAGCCTCAAATTTCTCTCACATATTACGGCTTGCTCACAAGCGGATGACCTAAGCAGAAAGAAGTATGGTTCAGCATTGCGAACGATCAATGCAGAGTTACAGAATGCAGGCTCGGCCAAGAAAGCATCGACCTTCGAAGGAGCGTTGCTCCTTGATCTCTTCGAGAAGTTTACAAAGTCTAGCACGGAAGACACCGTAGCCCAGCACGTACACGTAGAAGGTGCATTGGCACTTGCAACGCTGCGGGGAATCGAGACATTTCAAGAAGAGTATGAGTTGAAATCGCTGTTGGGACTATCGATTAATGCAACAGTGTGTTGTCTGACTGCGAAACGCAGAATCTCGGAACCAATAAAGGCGATCAGAGACTACGCAGCACGATGTTCTGATGTCACGAGCTTGAACTGGCGGCTCAGCAATGTATTGATGGACGTTGTCGATTTTGTCGCAGACATCCACGCCAACACCATGACGTTGAGGGAGAAAGTGGCAATTTGTGCGAAGCTCGACAGCTACCTCGAAGCTATCTCACAGGAAGCAACACCAGAATGGTCGTACGAGAGTGTACTAGTACCGGCAGAACATGAGAGAGGCTTGCTTCCAAGTGACGCGCCATCTATGTACGACAAATACTCCAGCCGAGCCATCATGCACACTTGGAATATTCTACGATTGCTCCGCATACTCCTATACGAAGAGCTCAGTTCGCACTGTCCAACACCCTCTCACTCCCCAAACCTCTCTCAACTTCCTACCTCCATCACCCCGACGATACACCAGATTTGCGCATCCGTTCCGTACATGACAGATTGCTCCTTCGCAGGCTCTCATAACCTCCGCCCGGGCTCGCCCTGCCAACACTCGGACCTCTGTTCCTCGACCATACCGCACACTACAAAGCACCGCCTCGGGGCATACAGATTGATATTCCCGCTTTACGTTGCGGCGTGGTCGAGGTCCTGTCCCGCGCCAACGCGACAGTGGATCCTCGATCAGCTCCAGCATATCGCCATCCATTTTGATATCCCGCAGACCAACAAAGTACGAGATCTTCTGCTTAAAGTGGTGGATATGGGTGATGCTGCGGAGTCATGGTACGTAGCATGTTGTGGCGAGCGTTGATGGTTGCTGACTTATCATGTGAAGGGCGACGAGACGGAAACAATTCGACTGTGTCCTTTCGTGGCACATCTCAGACTTCTATGGGCTCGGTCTGTAGGGCGACATTGAAGCATCAATGTGATATGCTGGCGGGAAGTTGAAACAGCTTTGTTACTTCATGAGCACACATCATCTGATGTTCGAATTCCGTAATCAATCAAGTCGATGTGAGTCCACCAACAAATGTCGGGAAAAGATTGTAGAGGTAACTGCAACCGAATTGCGAAGAATCAATGATCACGACAAGATACTACTAAGCAGCGGAGCCTCACGCAACATTCTTATGGAAAACACGCCGAGGAGGGGTACACGTGATGGAAGTAGTAACCAAAAAGGAAGGTGCAAAATGGTCGTGCAGATCCGCCCACCTAGCAGGTGCGTTCTAGCCCGTTCCCCGCCCCCAGACTCCGACAACGCACTCAGGGTCCAATGTGGTGATTGGGTCTCGGAACGTCACCTGTCCGTCTTGTAGGATGCTGGGCGGCTCGTTCAAGCCGCTATGCAGTGTGCCGTGACTTAGGAGGTACGCGGCGCTCTCGTCCCGAGCGCTCGGCACGAGCTGTAGCGGCATCCGGAGGTGATGGGTGATAACACGGGATGTACATAATGGACGGCTGAACCACTGATTTCTCTACGTTTGTTTGCTGTTGGGATCCAACGTGGATTTAGTCGCCAATTGAAGTATAGCATCCACAGCAAGCCAATACATCACCTTCCTTCACCACCACACTACAGTAGAGATCCAAGCAGTCAACAACAACAATAATGCCACCCTCCTTCCTTGACCTCCCCCGCGAACTCCGCGACACCATCTACGACGCCCTTTGGCAGCACACCCCCAAAATAATTCTCCTCGACCACCCCTCCATGGGCCGCATAGTCGCCTCGTACAAATCCCTCTTGACACCGGAAACCGCGCTACCCACCTGGCTCCTCACGAACAAACAAGTTCTCTCCGAAGGCAGCGCGCAGATGATCCGCCACGGGACCTGGGTGGTGCGGCTGCGCAGCGAATACGACGCGGCGCGCGCAGGCGGCGTGCTGTCGCCCGTCCTCGCGCGGAGGTTGACGGTCACGCTCACGCATCCGCTGGAGGGCCCGCGGCCGCGCTGGCCCCACGTTGTGCGCGAACCGACGCTGCAGCCGTCCAAGGAGAACGTCGAATGTCTGTTCCGCATTTTGGCGCAGGTCTCGCAGAGCCCGCGGGCGCGAGATGTGCGGTTGGTGCTTGAGCTCGTGCGCGAGGAGGCGGGAGCGCGGCTTGATTTTTCGCCGTTGGAGGCAGCGCATTGTCTGCGGCCGGGCCTGCAGAAGCTAGAAGTTGTGGTCATGCGGGAGCAGATTTATCGGGCATGGAGTCCTGGGTTTGTGCATGCGGTTGCGGCTGAGGTGAAGCGAGTTGGGAATGAGGTGCTGGGGAGTGATGTGGATCCGATCCTGGGAGGTTTCTTCCAGGACAGTGGATTTGTGTATGCATTTGAAAAGAACGAGGGGATGGCTTTGTGTCGTGTTGATTCGGCGGTTGCTTGAGGAAATGCTGAATGGCTGAGGGCTCGATGAGTATTTTATCCATGTATCTAAGCACATGTTTAATTTCCTAAAATCTTCCTTCGTGGTACCAGGTTTGCAAGGACGTCAGTTCAGCGGGTGAGAATTCTGCACTTGTTCGTTTCAGTCTTCAAGTTCTCCATCAGACTGAAGGGTCTCGGTATAACAGGCCTGTAGTACCATATTGTGGAAATGTAGGTATGGAAAAGATGTGCGTAGCCTGGCACGTCACCAAACAACATCCACTTCAATGTCGCAAAACCCTCAATTCAATTAGGAAAAGGCAACAGCTCATTGGCTTAATGTTTCTGTATTGTTGGTAGTTTGACCACTATGAGCACATCCAGAGAACCAACATGCTGTCACTATGCCTTCCATGCTGTCCTGGAACTTGTGCGTTGAGGTACACATTTGTAAAAGCGAAAGCGTTGACCCCGCATATTCGCCTTCCCACATGACACCCGTTAACCAGAGCCTTACACAGGTTCCTGCAATTTGATGCCACCCTCCATACTCATGTAGATGTACTTGATGATACCCTAAAGGTAAGCATCATACAGTGGGTGAGAAATGAGATCCCTCGCAGAGCTTATCAAAGTCTCTGACCCTGCTCGAGTTGAATGAAAGGTACTGTAGCGATAAGCGGTGAGCCCCCCCCAATAAACGCCGACCAGTTACGGTTACGAAAACCCATCCCACAAGATTTGTGCTGCGAGGACAGATGGAAGTTTGCGTAACAACAATTGCGTTCTGCTATCCTCAAAACCTTGAGTGATGGCTTGCGAAACAGACGCAGCGTAAATATGCAAATCGCTCGTAATCGCTAATGAATGCAAGTCGTACATCTTCGTTGTAATCTTGTAGGCAGATCTGTTTTGTATATGATCTTGTACCTGGATCAGCTGGTGCGCCTTACGTGACGTGTACAATGACAGGTCACTTACAGCAAGTGATATTCGAGGCAAGAGCCTGTCACCTAATCCATATAAAAATCACCCTTCAAGATACGCTCCTGCATGGCATCGGGTTGCTTTGGCTGCTTTGGCATCTCGCGGACGGGAGGTTCCATGACCGCAACGCTTTTCGCACGTTGGTGAGAGGGGACGCTCAACATTGGCGGCGGGCCCGAGATAGAGCCCCGCTCGGCGCGGGAGCGGAGGTTCTCCGCGAAGTTGTAGCCTTCGCCTGTGGATGACCATGTCAGCGAGTGTTCATACTCGGGATAGTCTTCAACGCCTTCTGCAATTGTATGCGACCAAACAGAGGATATAGATATCGAACGCCTCGAGGTATGACCAGGAGGTGATGTAGAGTGCAGGAAAGGTGTTGGGCTGGGCAGAGAATTCGACAATGAAGACAGACCTCGTCCTCGACCACCAGTCGGGGGAGAGGCTTTATGGGTGGAAGGTCTACCATTTGGGTTTCCAACACTACCACTGCCCTGCCTGACATCCCGCATTGCTCGTGCGCCAAAACTGAGCCGTCGTGCAAAGGGAGTGGCCGGGTTGCTGCCGGGGGCAGATGCTGTAGGAGCATAGTCCTCCTCGAAGGGACTCTCGTCTACTGAGCCAGAGTTGACGCTAGACAGGCTTTCGGTTCGTGTGCGGGGGTTGCTGAGGAAAGGGGATGTCTGGCCCGGTGATGCCGACAGACCGATCGTTGTGAGCGAGAGCCGCCGTTGCTGGGCATTAACGGCAGCTGTGGTGATGGGGCCTGACATTCCTGGTCGGCTGCTCTGCTGTCCAGAATAGCTGCCTGATCTGCCGAAGAGATCTTGGAATGTCTGTCCAGTAATTGAGGCACGTCGACGGTCTGTAGGGCCGGGGGACGCGTGTGGAGGAGAGTTGCTGCCAGAAGACATAGTGCAGGCGGAAACGTCGGATGGCTGTTATTGTTGACGTGGCAGGTAGAGGCTTCAACTGTTCTTGGTGTGCGTGCTTGAAGTGGGTGGTGCAGTATATGCTGGGAGACGCAGGGGAGGGCGAGAAGGCGGTTGATGTATGGGCGCTTGGACTCAGGGTCCTCGCACGGACGGCAGGTGCAGTACGTCAGTGGGGTGGGATGGCGTGATAAGCGAGCTCCGTTTCGGAGAGATCCGTGGTAGCAACAGCGTGGTGTGACAGGTGGCTGATAGTGGAGAATAAAGGGGTGCGTGGAGACTGAGGCAAGGACGAGCGATGGACAGCGTGCAGTAATATAGCAGCTGCAGTGGTGGGTAGAGAAGGCGCGACGTGATAATCGTCCCAAATTGGGCGCTAAGAAGAATCAGGCATAGCATACTTCCCCGCAATCCGACCTGGAAGGAACAAAGCGCTCCATGTGGATAGCAGCTGTGTCGCGGGCCAACCAGAAGACAGTCAGCTTGAGATCAGCCGCTGCCCCCGCCAGCTCGACCAACCTTCCGTGCCAACTTGCTGCACCATGATCAGCGTCGAGCCCTCCGTCTCTGCTCAAGCCTTGGTGCTAACGACTTGGATGCATATTTGGCGCCTCGCGTACCCACCTCTTCAAACTCGACAAGGATGTGCACTTGCACAAAACAATACTGCTTATGAATGTCTTATCCATCGCCTTGTCCTCACGAGATATACAATGTGTTACCTACTTGGCACAACACCGGCATGCTGCATATCGGATTCTGAGCTGCCATGCTCGCGTGTCTGTAACTTGTAGAACCAAGGTAGTTGTTTCGTTCAAGTAACGACGAGCGAGATAAGCGACCCGTTCCGGTAGACCTGGGAAGTATATTGGCTGGTGGGTTCCTTCACCGCTGGAATGAGAAGGAAAGATGAATTGATTGGTTCCATGCACCGTTGATCCAGTCTGTCGGGGAGCGCAGGCTATCTCTATCTGCATTGTTCACTCAACAGCAACCGCAGCCGGTTCATTTACACAGACGAATGACCTAGTCGCTGCGCAACCCACGACAACGGCTGTTCTGATTGGCTCCCTAGACAATAAGTACAACCTTGCTGCTGATCGGCAGCCCCGACATTCACTCCGACATTCCTTTTGCTTTACTGTGCTTATCTTGAGCTTCGATGGGAAATGATAGAGAAATAAGGTTGCTGCGGTCCGGAGGTGCGCTCAGCTCCACTGTCGTACCCTGACTTACCTCAGCAATCCTCCTGTATGGCTGCGTTGCCGTCGGCCACAGCCTAAAGCCCCAGATCTTTGGATTTTAAACCTTGGCAGCGCCTACTGTACGGAAGCGGGGACGAGGCATCAGCTGAACGTCTTACGACTCGTGTGCGCTGCGTTTTAGGTTGTTACATGGATCTTACGACGTAGGTGGGTCGTGCCGCATGCGGCATGCTCCAGAGCTTATCACTTCTGGCCTTCGCGCGAGCTTGAGATGGATGTAGCTGTAGGAGCGGGAGCTGAGAATGGTTTGTGTAATGTATTTACAATGAGTGTAAGAGGAGTAACCGGGAAAATTATATGATCCATGACTCGATGGCCTTTCTTGCATGCAATGTGAAACTGTTGCGTTGAAAAAGCGGTGAAGACAAAAGCAAAACAACATCACCAAGATATGCATATGCATGGTAAAAGAGCGGAAGAAGAGTAGAAAAGGGTATCAAGGAGAGTTCAGAAGAAGAAGAATGAACATCATGATCTAGTAGAAGAAGAAAGCGTAGAGCAACAAGCATGTGCAAGGAGGCCTTGGGAACAGAACAGAGAAAGAGCGAAGGGCCAAACCACGAAATGAGTGAAAGGGAAACAAATACACCAACAACGCCAAATGCTGTAAAGACAAGAAATATGACCACCCTAGGGTGCTAGCTGTGACGACTAGCATGACGGATTGAAAACCGGAAAGTAAAGGAGTGACGGTGTGCCAACTAGGAAGCTGTCCTCTTGACCTGACCTCCACGGGTCTCGGAGGCCGCCCTCTTGCGGCTGTCGTGGACAACTTGGTGAAAGGCATTCATATAACTGGCAGGCGCATCGTGTTGGACGAGCTTTGATTCGATGCTTTGCAGAGTTGCCCAGTGGCTGCGGATCACATCCTCGTGAGGCAGAGAATGGAGTGCGTTGAGCACAAACAAGGTGCTTGTTGCTGGCTTGCCGATGAGGATATAGTACAAGTTGTTGTCACTGGGGCTTCCAGGTCGCATGCTCCATGTGATGTTTTCGTAAGCGTCAACATTACGATCTGTGACAAGGTCAAGAATGCGCACTAGTGCTGCTGCCGCGCGAATGACGATCTCTTTGAAGTCAGAGTCATCGTCGTCCTGTTGTTCGACGAAGTTGTGGATAGCCGTTACAAGACCTGTGAGCTTCTTCGCAGTGGTATGAAGATCAAAACGCTGCGCATCTACAGAAACATCTGCAGGTCCATATTCAATGTACTCGTCCATAGAGTTGAATACTTGAGTGATGCGGTTGTCAATCTTATCAAAGAAGACACGGCCTTGGAAGCTGGGGTCAATTATGTCGCGCATTTGCAGGAACAGTCCCGGATCTCGGGCTGCATACTCGGTGAACAATTCCGCGAGCTTCTGATACTTTTTCGAGCGTTCAGACGTGAGGGGCGATTCCGGACATTTGAGTTCTCCCGGCAGTGCTTCTTGGGGTTCAAACACAGAGAGCATGCTGATAACCGTCTCTTTAATATCGTCTTCGTCTTCGAACACGTCCTCGTCTTCGTAGACCCAGTCAAGATCACCCGCAACGCCCTGCAGGCCTCTCTCCAGAAGGATGTCGGCAGGTCTGATATGTTGGAAGGTAGATCCGTCCGTAGAAAGCTGCAATGGCTGATCTTTGACTGCATCTGGCACGGTGGAGACAACATGATCACCAATCCAGTATATATGCTAAAAGACCATTAGACATGTGTTTGAAGATGCAATACGCGACTAGACAGACCTTACAGGCAGCACCGTTCTCATTGGCGCCACAGGAGCAACGAGGCCGGGGTAGCTTTCCTCCCATCGCGACTTCCACATCGTCATTAATGTAGAAGTATTGACTCTGGATTTCCGGGTCCTCATCATCAAGGATGGTAGTACAATACTTCATCCGAATCGCGCTGTCTTGAAGTCCTCGCTTTGCCCTTCGACGCTGGTTTGCATCAAATATGGAGACATTGTAGCTCAGGTTGTTTGTGGAGATAACAAGAGAAGGAGTTGGGGATACTGGTGAGACCGGTTCGACGGATGGTAGGGGGGAGTCTTGGTCAAGATGCTGAGGAGCTCCTTTCCTTGATGCCCTGGCTGCTCCAGCTCGAGTAGTCACCATGGTCTCCTCGAGAGAAAGCTGTGAGAATTGCTCTGCTGACATGAAGACTGAACAAGCTGGAATGCTGTATCTTGCTCCAAGAACGTCGAGAAGATATATATCGGTGAACCTCGCGTGCTCTGCGCCCCGAAACTAACTAAATCTCCGAACAATGCGTAAATGTTGTCCATCTTTTCGTGGGCGCTTAAGGAGTTGGCCTTCCGTGCCGTCGAGCTTAGAGTCGTATGGCTCGGTTGTGGCTGTTCAGACCAAAAGCGTGAGACATTATGGGACTTCGGGACGCCGCAGGGCTGCATGACTAGATGCAAACAGACAAAAGGCTCTGAAGGGCCAATAGCTGTAGTGTCGGATATCTCCTGTTCCTGAAGTGCGTCAATCTAGCTGTCAGCACCATCGTGTTCCTGTCACACTTGTTGTGATGAGGATGGAAGTCTACTACTAATTTGCTCTCATTGTCCACCAATCAGCGATGACAGCACGAAACCTTCTAACCATATTTTCCACATCTGGTGCTATTAGCGGCTAATTTTCTTCACTATGCTTCCACTTAAAGGCAATTATAGCCGTTTACCGCCACACCCTTGTCAAGGATATGCCGCTAATATGCTCTGTCCAGCCATTGCGGGGACTGTTTGTGTGCTCTGTCTGCAATGCAGGCATGTCACGTCACTGCAGCCGCATCCAAGCTCGTAATCGATCGCACGCATCTTGGGACAGAGGCGCGTAGGCGCCGCCTGTACATGCTTGATGGACCTCGGGGCCATGTACAACTGCGGCTGCTGTATTGCAAAGACACGGGTCTGGTGCTAAGATTGGCGATGTCGAGGGTTAGCAGAAGTGCGGACCGTTCAGCCTTCTAAGGCTGCCAGAATCCAAAGTTTCCGTGAGCCCTGCACCAGCCAGTCATTCTACGCCCGACCGCTTTCTACCAAAAGTCGCGAGGCTGATTAGCTAAATTGATGGGCACTTCGCACAGGCTTTTGACAGCTTCGGGAAGCGTGTTCTGTGGCATTGAGGAACACCGCCATCAGAGAGTGCCTTGGGCCATTCGCTGGCGACCACCATAAGCATTCATTTCCCGCTCGTCAGCCCAGTCATGGGGCTTAGGCGGCACAAACCTCGTAAGGGAAGCATAGCATGCGGTCGAGTCCAGGTCGCTTGACTGACAAATGGTGCACTGCTTAGCCTGCCGGTGCGTCTAAATCGACGCTTTGCACGGCGCTCTTGCTATCACAACATGCAGCAACACACCGCGGCAAAGCAGGCCACCTTCTCACATGTGCAGTAAGAAAAAGGTATCCAGGAACTTGGGACTGCCAGACCGGTGCTTTGGATTTATTCAGGGCAGCTTTGTTTAAGTCGATCGACAAGTACTTGATGCTGACCACTAAGAGAAAAGATGTAGCCGCCGAAACGAAGGAGGCACAAAAACGAACGGGCATCAAGCCCGATCCATCCAAACGGACTGCCACAGCTCTGCGGCTATGCCACTTGTGCAGCACATGGCCAAGTCCTCGGCTGCAACAATCGGGTGCTTGTAGTAAACATGAAATGCAACCTTTTCGTATGAAGACATATTGCGAATGTAACCGAGTACAGCTCGTCTTAGGGGTGGTTGCGCTTAGCAAAGCTCAGAGGGGGCCTTCCGGAGAATCCCCACATTGCAGGAGTCCGAGCGAAACGTTCGGTAAGGCGCAGTCCAAGTCTGAGGGCATGTAAGTCAAACGCACACCGAAGGAAATCACACACTCACACTGGGCCCCTCACCTGCTGCTCCCACCAGCTCGCATGAAATAGACAGAATTATCCCGTGAGCTTTGTTGTGAGCTTTGTTCCTTATCTTGCCCTGTCGCGATGATATGTTTGAAAGAAAATCCTCCCCATGGAAGCCCTGATAGCGTATGATGGTCGTCGAGTTGAGTTACGTCTAGAGGCCTGTACGAAAGCCCTGCTTGCCGAAGATTTTCTGCCTCGCGTTCCGTTTCGTCTCGCTGCGCTTTAGCCTTCGCTCCTATTCAGTGTCAGTTTGTTGTCAGTCAATACTTGGCGAGTAGATACTTACTGAATCTCTGCTGGGCCAACTTGTTCTGGATTTTCCGCCGTTCTGCAGGATCTGCCACGTCCGACCATTCAGATACTCGCGTGTCTAACGATGTGCTGGAGACCCAATGTCCACTTCCTGGAGATTGTGCTTGCTCTCCGTCCACAGATCTTCCGCAGGACATGCTGCAAAGAGTCTATCCGCGCTAAACTTGCACGTAGCACGCTAGTCCAGATCAACAAGAAGAGATCCTGTCCAGCAGGTAGAACAACCAATCTTACGCCGTGTCCAATATTCGATGCGTGGCTAGATCAATCTGGGGATCAAAGTGGGACACCGCGCTTAGCCTCATAGCTTGGTGGCAGGTATGACACCTTGGACAGTGCTGGTCAGTGTTAACCTGATATAAGAAAGCTATCCTGCCGCACGTCGTAGTCTGCTGAAGATTCCTTTGAGAACGAAGGTGACGCTCGGAGCTATCGGGGAGTCGAAAATGGACACGCATGTATGGCCTGAGAGGGGTAAAAGGTAACAACCAAAGGACGGAAGTATATGCATACTCAGAAACATTCGAACCCCGGCCATTCAAGAAGAACGAGAGAGTGGTGTCGGAGCTTAGATAGGATTTGGGTCGATGTCCTGACTTAAGCCTTAGCATTCCACGGAGACACAGCAGCGAGACAGATTATTGGTCTCCATCTCAAGGACACGCCGAGGAACTAGCCCGTGAAAGGACTATGGCAAGAGGGTCATCTTAGGCTCCAACACATGGCCTTCAGCCTCTTGCTCTGCTATTCCCAAGAATCGGCTCGAAGGAACGCAGTAGCGTAGGAAGGCTTGTACAGTCGGTCTTCCCGTAACGTGGAGTACGAGCCGCACCTATCATGCCCTGTGAAATCTTGGTGCTGACCGGCAAGTGACGATTTTAGATGAAGCCTCCGCAGCCCTGCAGGTCACGGGCGCTCAGTCACTGTGAAACATAAGTCACATCTCCACGACCATAGTCTAATTGGTCTCGAGATAACGTCATGCAGCTCCCAGTGAGTAAGGTTGAGGGTTCCCGAGGAAGCCTACGCAGGGGTAGCTACCATGGGACTGGCATGCTCATCGGTAAGGCCGGACGTAGCCTTATCGCAGGGCTGAAGCACGTCCTAACGTCAGTCATCCTTCTAGTTAGCGCAAGCCTGGGACACTGTTCAGTTTTCACCCCAGAACAGTGGAAAACCACGCTTCAGCCTCCGGTTAGGATTGCCTCGAGGTAATTGCCTACACTAATCTTGCCTGATGACCAATGACAATGTTCACATGAAGACACTCATTCAACCCTTTCAACACCACGTGAAGGTTGTTGTATGTTTGTCCATATCTGAACGACCATTACAATGACTTCGTGCGTCATTAGAGACGATGTGAGCGCAGGCTGTGCCAAGCAGGTAGGGAATGCGATAACGTGGCTCTTAGCCAAAGCGCAAATTGTTACAGCGGTGCAAGAGCGGAAGGTGGCTGCTAATTCCCGGTGAAGGATTAGAATGGCCTGTGTCGTCACGGCACAACGGCGAGCAGGAGGGTGGAAGAGATGGCAATGTCGATGAGCGGTCTGTCCGAAAGGGTGCCCGCTTATTTCTGGTGGCTGAATCTGTGCTCGGTCATCTGATTGGACGACACAACAAACCAGTGTCCTAATTGAGCATCGTCGCGCCGTCTCCGACCGCTCTTCCTTACCACAAAGAATCCATGCTCGATGTCGTTGTTAGCACGGACCCACATATCTGCCTGGAGATCTTAGCATAATCGCAATCCCTTCCCAAGGCATGCGTTGACCCCTAAACCTTGCATCGAGTATAGTAAGCTACAGTCTTTGCGCAATGTATGACGCTAACGTGGAATCACGGGATTCGCATTCTCAGCTCTATGTAGCTTATGAGAGCATCACCACGGAAATATGGAGCCAGCCATCCATGTACGCAGATGCGCGCACTAGGTCTTCGACATTAGTGCCCAGGGGCAGGACTGCCCCATGCAGAACTGCTTGTGCTAGCAGTGGACTGCGTCTGCTAGGAAACAGAGTAGGAAGGATCTGGTTCAACGCTGTACCGACCGTTTGCGGTTGTCCTGATTCATTGTCAGCTTCACGGCTTCTCACCTACCTACCGCATTTCGCACTCACTAGAAGAGAGATTCGGTGTCACCAGGCTTTGTACGACTCTCAGACTGCCGGGACTTGTTGTCTTTTGCTCATTGCTACCCGCAGCATGAGGGAGGTATATCCGCACTGGTAGGTGTCGTAATGCAGCACCTTGCGGATTCAGTAGCTTCTGATTGATAGGATTGTAGAGCGAGAAATCATGCTGCTTGACCGCATCCCAGAGCTGCGTACTGTCCTTCTCGCTCAAAAACATCACTGTTTTCCCGGTCCCGGTCCTGAGATAGTCGGCTTCTTTAACACTGTTCCTGAAAATATCGTGCATAACTCCATTCTCAGCATCAAGTCGGACGAGCTGCTCTGTAGGGTAGTCTGAGAAGTGGACAGTAAGCTTCCATGGCAGGCCTCGACTTTCTGAGATCTCGGTCCTCTGGGTTGGCGACGATGGGTCTGATGCGTAAGATGGCTCCGCTCCAGAGTAAAGATCGTACAGCAGTCCAAGAGGGTAGTGCCACTTTAGTGGTACACCCTCATACGAGAGCCATAAATCTGCTGAAGAGGCTTCGGGGTATATCAGATTGGGTGAGAAGAAGGCATGGAGTCTCTGAATAAGTAGACCAAGATATGAGAGCCTAGGAAACTGGATCTGCAAAACCTCGTTAGACCTCCATACGACCCCAAGAACATGCTCTTACCATGTACGGATCTGATTCATCGTAAGTCCTGCAATCTCCATTGTGCAGCCGCACCTCTAGAGGTATGCTTCCATTCCAAACGCTCTCTCGCAGCCTACTCGTGACGTCCCTTGAAGACATCAACAACAACGCAGGACGGATGCGGTTCGCTTTAGGTGGCTAGATAGGTTGTGAGGTAGGCGTTCCGGGTAGCGCGGGCATGCAAGCTACGAGCCTCGGTTGCACCCAACCGCGAAGGACGCAAAAGCGACCTCGTAAGCACGCCTTCCTTCCTCGCGCGTCTCTACCGACACGCAACGGGCAACAGAGTCGCCATGTGATGACTTGCAGATTTACCGCTCCTTCCTAACTGAATTGCAAAACGATCGATGGCAATGTGCGCACACAAATGGTCGATCTCCTCCTCTTCCCTCTACCTTGCGCCATGAGTGCACAACTCAGTCGCAAACGATCGCGTCTGGCGCCAGACTCGGACGATGATGAAGTACAGCTGCTGCGCCAATCTTCTCCGGCACTGTCTTCGCTCAGCGACACGCTGAAGAGATCGAAGACTCAATGTGAACTCGACGAGCTGGACATCGTCGACCCAAAAGAGGCTTGGACTGTCGATATGAATGCTATTTTGTCGAGCACGACACTTGCTGCACCACCGGGTAGCGGAATTGCGCCGCATGATAATTGGCAGAAGTACCGGAAGGGGGAATCTACCATAGTGCTGTGTGTGCAAGGCAATCTGCAGCTGCATTACGACCTGCTCTGGTACGTATCGCAAAGACACAGCGTCGAACGCGAGACTGACAGCTGCAGTTCTCATTTAGACGAACTTTACGCCATTGCGCCCTCGCTACAAGCCCTTGTTCTCTGCCACGACCCGTCTACACATAAGCCTTCTAAGACTGCACCGTTCTCGCTACCCTTAATATCGGCGGTCGATCCACCAAACAACCACTTCGTCCGCTTAGGGCTACTTCATCCTCTTGGAGGAGGAAAGCTTCCTCTGGATGCGCTAGCAGTTGTGGACAAAAGGGGGTACCGAAGACTCGTCCTGCCGTTTGGTTGGGGCGCTGGAAAGCATGCAGACACACCTGCCGGCCGGAGCATACAGAACAGAATGATGACATTGCTGAAGCATTGCATTGAGACCTTAGAACAAGAAGGCTGAGGAGGGCACATTATACCAGAGGTGAAACGGAGTTGACGACACTCGCCATGCAATGATTACAAAGAGCACGATTGGCACGATGGATAAACCAACAATGTGCGTTGTCCATTAATGAATATTATTAACGTAACTTCATAACCATGAAGGCTGCTTCATGTAGTATTGGCTCCATATCAACGAGACCAATAATCAACCAAGGCTGATCTATTTGTCCTTGATCGGGATGTCAGAACCTGTGGTGGTCTTGTACTGGCCACGAATGAAGTCGGAGATTTGCTCGTCCTTGGCTTGCTCAAGAGCAGACTGTAGGCTCATTAGCACCTGCACAATGTTTATTGGTTCGAAGTGACAACATACCTCGTTATCTTGGGCGCCTTGTCCAAGGAACTTCTCCTGCACGAAATCGACGCCTGCAATGCGTGAGTGTCTGAGAGGCGGTAGCACCCGGTCATGTGAGAATCTTACCCTTGTCGACGTAGTCCTCGTTCTTCTCACTCTCACGACCACCGCCAGCGGCTGAGTTGAGCTTGTCACCAATACCGCCGAGGAAACCGCCGCTGCCCTGTTGCTGGCCGGCAGATGAAGTCGACTGGGACTGCTCGGTCGAGGCC
The DNA here is from genome assembly GCA_022560025.1 of Stagonosporopsis chrysanthemi. Taxonomy (NCBI): domain Eukaryota; kingdom Fungi; phylum Ascomycota; class Dothideomycetes; order Pleosporales; family Didymellaceae; genus Stagonosporopsis; species Stagonosporopsis chrysanthemi. The sequence continues at coordinate 100,005 of JAFISE010000004.1, read as the reverse complement.
TGACCCTGGCCCTGGCCGTTACCGCCGGTGAGCTTGTTGACGAAATCCATTGCTATTGAGTGTATGTTTGTTGATTGTTTTAGGAGGGGAGTAGCAGTGTAAGGGAATCAACCTAGGGAGGCGCGTGTTTTATAAGCTGTTGCAGAGTTTAAGCTTGGTAGGCTGTGTAGGGCAGCAAACAGGATCTAGAGGGTCTTGGTTGCAGTAGTGCAGATGATGCGCTGCGCGATAATGTGTACCTGACGTGCAAGCAGAGCACCGAGGAAGGCGCTACGTCATGGCGGCTGGACCCCTGCCACGCCGCTCTTCAGGCGACCCCGCATTAGATTGGAAAATGCAGTCGCGACCTGACGCGTGCCAGATCACTTCGGTACCTCCGATTGATCAACAAAAGAGGTGATATAAAACTCACTAACGCACTGCTGCCTACAATCTTGGTTTGGCGTCATGATACCCGTTACGATTGTCACTGGCTTCTTGGGGTCAGGAAAGACCAGTAAGTTTCTGAAATCCTCAACAAATGTTGGTACACCTTCAATTTTTGATGTCAAGGCTAACGTATCACAGCTTTGATATTGAACCTTATACAGCAACTCCCTAAAGGCTACAAGCTCGCCCTTCTCAAGAATGAGTACGGCGACGTCGCTGTCGACTCGCAACTTGCCTCTTCTCAGGCAATCTCTGGCGTACAAGAGCTTCTCAATGGCTGCATCTGTTGCAATCTCGTAGGCCAACTTTCCGATGCTCTCGAGCAGCTCTCGAACGATGTCCAACCCGACCGCATCGTCGTTGAAACCTCCGGGTCAGCTTTCCCTGCTACACTGGCTATGGAGGTCAACCGACTGTCGCGAGAAACGGGCAAATACGTACTCGACGGTGTAATGAGCGTCATTGACGTCGAGAACTGGAAGGGCTACGAGGACACAAGTTACACAGCGAAGATCCAAGCAAGATACACAGACCTGATTGTTCTGAACAAGTGGGAGCTGGTAGACGAGCGACGACTTGAGGACGTCGAAGACAGAATCTTGGATCTGGAGGTCGAACCTCCGATCCCAAGGCAGAAGAGCAGCAAAGGCTGGGTCGATAAGAACGTCATATTCGGACTAGACGCTAAGCTGGCAAAGGCTGTAGAACAACCCAGCGAGAACGGCCACACCCCTGAGCACGACCACAACCATTCGAGCGAGGTGGAAGTCTTGAGCATCACACTTGCCAGTGATGACCCCAACGGTAACGTCGACACAGACAAACTCGCAAAGCTGCTCAACAATCCTACGAAAGACGAAGTCTATCGCATCAAAGGCGTGCTATACGCATCAACCCCCCCAGAGTCTTCAGACAAGGACATCGCGACACCCACAACAGCGAAAGGGAGGGGCCGATACATTCTTAATTGGGCTTTCGGGCGGTGGACATTCACGGAAGTCCCTGAAGCCGCATCTTCTGCTGGAGATGTGGACGCGGTGCTTCGACTAACCGTGGTCACTGCACGATATGAGTCGGATAAATGGAAGAAACAGATAGAGTCGAGCGGGCTCATTGCACTACAAGACGGCACAGAAGGGCACTTGACGGTAGAGAAGAAGATATAGAGTGATACCCTAGTTTCCAAATAGAGAGGAACATACCACGCTGTATCCATTCGGTATTTGTGCGTCCGCACACACTATTAGCTGTTGAGATAGGACTACTTACCTTCCGAAAGTCAGATTAGCCGTTGCAAGACCATGCACGGCATATGCAATAGGTTTCGTCGAGGGACAAGAACCAGGCTCCTATACCTACTCCGCCCATTCATGCCTTAATGGCTAAATCATGAATCCCACCGGCGCTCTAGCAGTAACCATGACCATTCCAATAGCTGTAAAGCTAGATTTGATACGAATCAAGCATGTTTGGAACCTGGCAGGCACCGTGAATGGCGGGTACCTTAATACACATCTCGTGCATCTTTACATGCACTGATGGGTGTGAGGTGGATGGCACTGAGAGTACTGCAGGACTTGCTGCAAAAGGCCTAATGTACGATGAATGTCAGCAGCTATTCGGAAGTTGTCTTACATCTGAGAGCTCAGCATTTGACCAACTAGAACGGAACTGTGGAAACTTCGTGACCTCACATTGCGCTCGCGGTGTACGTACTTGTGTATCTCAAAGCAAAACGATGACCTGTATTGCGTGTCTGCTCAAGGTTATCCACACCACTGTCAGCGATCAGCAACGCGGTGTATGTAAGCGGCAATAATGGTAGAATGTAAATGTATTGGTTCTTGTTCAACAATTCGCGTACATGTCTCCAAAAATACAAGCCTAACTAAAAACACGATCCTCGAGTCGGTACATGTGCACACAATAAATGCTAATCGTCTTCATCTACGCTCCTCTCTTCTCCCTTCTCAAACTCTCAATTACTGCACGATTTCGCTTAAGTGAACGCCATGCTCTTCTTGATCTCAGCAATCGCCAGCGCAGGGTTCAGGCCCTTGGGGCATGTCCTCGAGCAGTTGAGAATGGTGTGGCATCGGTACAAGCTCATGCTGTTGTTGAGGGCGTCCTGGCGCTCGGCCTTCTTTTCGTCACGCGAGTCGGCGATCCAGCGGTACGACTGAAGGAGGACAGCGGGTCCGAGGTACTCCTCTTGGTTCCACCAATAGGACGGGCACGATGTCGAGCAGCAGGCGCAGAGAATGCACTCATAAAGACCATCGAGCTTCTTGCGGTCCTCCTTGGTCTGGCGGTATTCACGGCCCTGGACGCTGTTAGTGAGTGCTCGATTATGTGCACTGATTAAGAATACTTACGTCGGGCGAAGGTGTAGTGCGCTGCAGGTAGGGCTTGACGGAGCGGTATTGCTTGTAGAAGAGCGTCATGTCAGGGACAAGGTCCTTGACAACGTACATGTGGGGAAGCGGGTAGATGCGAGACTCCTTGGCTGTATCTGTGGGGATACGGCACAAGCAGGCCAGGGTGTTGACACCGTCGATGTTCATGGCGCAGCTACCGCAAATGCCCTCGCGGCAACTCCTCCTGAAGGTAAGGGTAGGGTCGACCTCGTTCTTAATGCGAATGAGCGCATCCAACATCATAGGTCCGGTCTTGTTCAGGTCGAGCGTGTACGACTGCATCTTGGGCTTTGATGTCGGCTCGTCAGGGTTCCACCGGTAAATGTGGAAGGTCTTTGTCTTCGCATCCTGGCTGAGCTTGGGCTCTTGCTTCGTCGAGGTCTGGCTCTCGGGGATGGGCTTGCGGGCCGCATCAGGGACGATGCTCTCGGCGACCTTGGAGATAGGCTCGCGTGCGGTGGTGTCGTTGACGGAGGCAAAACCGCGCGAGAAGACAGCCGGGCGGAAGGCTACGTCGGTGTCGTCAGCAGAGTTCAATGGCACGTGCCGCTGGTGTGTTGGATGCGCATACCTGTCTGCCTCGTAGCCAGACGAGCAAATGTGCGTGTGCAGGCCATTGTGGGTTGTGTGGAGTGGAGAGTGCGGGATGTCTTGGTGTCAGTGTGTTGCGTTCATCGAAGTTGTTAAGGAAGGACCTCGGGCGTCGGCGTGGCCAATGAGCTCCAGCCTATTTGCTGAGTGCGCTGGAAAAGCCTCGGGGAGAGCCGGAAAAGCGAATCGGCTTGCCACGCTCGATCTCGAACGTCAACACTCGGTTCGGCTATCTTACACATGAAACTCTTTGTCGGACTTCTCCAAGACGCAAAATTCGAGAAGGTTCAAAATCACAATCACTAGAGATCACCGATGAGTATGCAAAGCCACTGAGACTAGCCAGCACGTGCTGGCAGCATATGCGTGTTCGCTCCAAGCGTCCGATGAGGCCACAAAGTTCTTGGAGAGCGTTTCACTTGCAAGAACAAACATATACACAGTTGCGCACAGGCTGGTAGCACGTTCTGAGAGCATGAAGGTGTACCGTCTTTGGCTGCAGGCAAAACTGAACGCTGCACAATACACTGTCACGTGAGCACTTTGCATGGCTCTTTCCAGTCAAGTGAGCTTTCGCGATCGGTTTTCACATCTGCAATTGGCATCAACCCCCTTTGTAAGCTCTGCTATATGATATCACACAATTCTCGTATTTGCAATACCTTGGTCCTTGTTGCACGTTGCCGCATACCAAAGCGATCCACGAGACCTTTCACAATGGCTTCCAAGCCCTCAAAGAATCTACCTCAACCCATGCGCTGGATTCTGGACTGGGACGGCACAGTAACGCAACGCGATACCCTTGACGCATTGGTTAGCATAGCTGCTGCTGCGAAACCCGGATCTACCGTACTCGCTGAGTGGAGACTTGTCTCGGAAGCCTACATGTCCGACTACATCACTACTATGGAGAAGCTTGCCCCCGGAGGCAAGTTGCCAAGGACCTTAGAGAAAGAGAAGAAACTCCTCCAAGCACTGAAGATCGTAGAGCAGGCTAGTCTTGACCGCGTGTCTGCTTCGGGGATCTTCGCAGATTTGACCCAGAGGCTGCTAGAGGAAGGAGCCAGAAACGTCGTTGACTCGAGACAGGTCCAACTACGCACTGGATTTACCGATTTTCTTCGTGCGGATTGGACACGGGACCGTGGTGGACTGACTTTTTTGAGCGTCAACTGGAGTCGGCACTTCATAGACTCTTGTCTGAAAGCTGCAGGCGCGCCTGTGCAGAAAGAGTCGATACATGCGAACGAACTGGACGGTATCGAGAATGACTGCGTCTCACTTGGACACATCAGTCCTGGAAGCGATGGAGAGATGTTGATCATGTCTAGCGGTGACAAGTTGGAATGTATGAAACGTTTGCGCGAGCAGCACAGCGAGTCAAGTGGCAGCGATTTTGATAAATCTATCGCCTACGTTGGAGATAGCTGGACAGACATCGAATGCCTTCTCAATGCGGACCTGGGTATATGCATTCGAGACGAACCATTAGGAAGCTCGCAGAAGAAGCTAGCTGAGCGATTGGAAAGTCTAGGTGTTCGTTGTCCTCACTTGTCAGCCTTGAACGAGGCAGATGAGCGGCAGGTTGTATGGGTAAGAGACTTTACCGAGATTAGATCATGGATCGAGACACGGCAGGTGGGAAACAAATAAAACCCTTACAATTTGATTGTTGAACCATCACACAATACATGAATGTCAAACATCGGTTTGAGACCACCGGACCTGTCAATCAACAGCCTTCTGAGATGGTCTGGAACATTGAACATTGTCTGTTATCACATATTGATCCTTGAACTCAATAGCTTCACGTAAAGATTACTGCTCAAGATTCGCTCACAACCCAGTTTCTTCGAGGGGGACCATAATCGTTTACTCATTTTAACGCTATTGTGGTCTGGTCATGAGGTTACCTGAAGCACGTGCGGACTCAATGATACTAGACAAGAGCGTTGCATTGTCACTAGACGGCCCCGCTATCACTCCTTCTTGACCGGTATTTGGGTAGTTGTGCCATTGTTATTAGCATCAAAACACACGACGGCGATGTGATCCTCTGGGTCGGAGTCGCTTTTGTGTTTCGTTTCCCTGCACTTGCCGTCAGTTTCTGCTCATCTCCAACCGCGTTTGAAACAGCTGTATCTAGAGCAAACTTCCTGGGTGCCCGTAGGAAGTGGTTTGGAAAGTGTTGCAAGCGAGGTTTTCAAATCTGCTGCAGCTTTGCTAGCAGCGGAATCTGTACGCTTCCAGTCCAAGGTCTCAGTTGCAGCCGAGATCGCGACCCACTTCCCATCCTTTAAGATCGTGCCGACAACTTTCTTTGAGATTATCGATTGATTGAAGACATGTTAAAGATGAGTCTATTTTATTTTGGTTCTGGTAAGAGCTGAGGGAAAAGGATACAGCGGAAGGATTTCTTGCTGCAGTCGTACTGAGGTTGTTTCCATAGTCGGCAAGCTCAAATTATATACTCGGGCGAACGATCCTATTGTACATGCGTTACGAAGACCTCACCTTGATATGAGACAAAGGATTGTAACGCTTAACTGCTTCCTCCAGTAGCATCACTCGCTCTTTAGTAGTATCGAATAAACTGCGACACTCGATTCGGGTCTATGCAATGTAGGATACTAAGCGCCTGTCTGTCTGAGTCCATTGGTCATCTCAATTCACGATTCGTGACTCCTGGCCGACTGCCAGGCCTAGCACGCCTATGCATTGGGGCATAACCACAACTTGCGCGTTTGGGGAGAGCCTTGAGCGGCTAATGAGCGTCAGCGCGTCGACCTCGACCAAGTAAAACGTGCACCTAATCAGTAATTGACAGAAAATAAGGTGGTAATCCGAGCAATCGATCAAATTGCTATTCAGGATGTGAGTAGGGAGGTGACGAAAGCAAGGCGCGTGGTCAGTGCCGATTTTGTCTTGGACCCTGGCCATCCGCATCTTCTAAGCAACCTTCGACGCCCCTCCATGCACTTCAGCTTTCACCTCAAAAGCACATGTCTTCTCTTTTCCGGATAGGGCAAACTCTCAAGGGAAAGGCTGGGAGCTATGTTGTCGCGACACAGCTCCAGTCGACTGTTTGGTTTGCGAAGTAGGTCGGAATAGCTGCCCCCGTGAAGAGGCTGTTTAATCTCTACCAGGAACCACCAACAGGAGGCAGTCGTGATCAAAAGTGTCCATGGCCACCCAAGAGTTGAAAATGAGCGAGATGTTCTTCGACGACTCCAACATCGGACTCCCTTCCTTCGGCCTCTGATTGATGAGATTCAGGAGCCACCAAGTCCCACGACGATCGCTCTAAGATATCTCGACAGCGATCTGCTCACTGAAACTGTCAAAGGAACTGTCAGGCGCAACGAGCTTAAATACGTTTGTCGATGCATTCTAGAAGCACTCAAAGTCCTCCACGAGGATAATATTGTGCATACAGGTGAGCGCGCACAGTCTCTCTAATACCAAGCTGACCAAGATACGAGATGTCAAACTCGATAACGTATTCGTAAATCTACAGGAAAGTGACAGTCGTTTCTCCGCTGTTCAGCTCGGGGATCTTGGTGGCTGCTATCCCGCGAATTCAAAATGGTCAACATCTGGAACCCTAGTTGGGACACCATTATGGTACAGTCCCGAGGTGCTTATGGAAATGCCTTGGAACACCGCAACAGACATTCGGTCATTCGGGACTTTGGTATGCTCTTTACACATTTCCAACCGAATACGGACTTCCTCACTGACCTTATCTGAACACAGCTAATAAGCCTCATCTACGGTGGTAATTTCAATCTCTTTCGACCAGAAATTAAATGTGACCACGAAGAATATGTCTTACATATTGTTATGGAGCAGTACAGATACTTCGGTCCTTTCCCTCCTAGTATTGTAGACATTGCTAGCCCGGAAACAGCTCGAACCATCTCATAGTTGATGCAAGAGATACCGCAAGAGAAACTCACGCCATTTTCTTGGACCGCAGAAAAGGAGGTCTCTAAAAGAGATAAGCAGTTCATCGAAAAGATCATGATGCTTGACTGGAGAGATCGACCGACAGCGAAAGAACTACTGGAAGATGAGTGGTGGGATGATGATGATTGCGCTGCATTGCCAAAATTTTAATGACACGTATGATACTGGAAAAGATTGTGAAAATTTGAAGCCAGGGCCCTCTTCATATTCTATGGGGGCGCACAACATTATTGACCCTGTAAATACAACTTTTTTATATGACTATTACTGTTCCACGCACCAATTGTCCATACTTGAATAGGTATACAACATGTAGACTGGCACAACATCGCTTGAAATTGGATTTCAAGACACAACCACATTACATACCACTACCAGACATGAAACAATGCTTTGACGACACAAAGCTGGCCAACAGTTGCTCCACCTGCTCTGACGTTGCAGACGACATCGACTGTGCTACTGCAGCGTCATAAAATCCCCCAAGTACCCTTGTTTGCGAACAACTGACCAAGTATGTATACAATACAAGTAAGTGCATCAAAGCTGAATTTTGTTCAAACCCGCAAAGGGCAAACCACTCAAGCTCATCTAGCTTGGTTCTCGGCATCTAAATCGCGTGTGTCGCGAAGGAAGGCTCTACGTATCAGAGACGAAGCGGAGTAAAGTGCGCGGGCATTGACTGCGCGAAGCCAAGTAACACAAGCATTGAATGGAGAGCCCACGGTTCCAGGCGGCTGATTTAATGCACATCACCATGTTTCCCTCAGTGTTTGGGCGTGACGGAAGCTTGCGATCCTGCAGCATGCACGTGTCCACGATAAATCCGACCAACGGATTCGAGCTTGAACTCGCTCGTTGTGAGATTCGTACACATTTCTATATCGTATCTTCCATACCCTTCCCTTCCCCTCTCCGTGCATCGTATCGTATCAACAATCTCCCCCCTAACCCAGCAATGCAACGCCAAACGCCATCCAAATGCGACCCAGAGCGGAGATAATAACGTCTTCCTCTGTCTCGTTATGCACCCATCTTTACGTCTCCTGAGTTGTCCTAGCTAAACCACGGCTTACTCTTCTTCGCCTCGGCGCGTGCCTCCATCTAATGCATGTCAGCAAACTGTCCCCTCCACACCTCGACATAAACGCGTCTCATGTGTCTCGTCTCGTCTCGTCTCGTCTCGTCTCGTAGCAGTCCGCTCGGGAGCGAAGGGGGAGGGAGGGGGGCCACCTACCCACTGCTTCTTACAATCCCGATACGCCCTGCGTTCATCAGCGCCTCTCTCCGCACAGATCACCCCACGCGCGCATCTCGTGGCACAGCAGCAGAAAGACTCACTGGAAGAAGTCACTACACATGGCCCTCTCGCCTCCATTGCGCTTCAAGCAGCGTATACTCTTGTCCGCCGCCTCCTGGCACGGATCGAAGTACTCGCTGTACGCTTTGCTGTTGCTCCATCAGCACGCGTCCAAACATGCGCCTATTCCTTTCCATTTTCGTTACTGGTTTCCGCAATCATGTGGCGCGGGCGAGGGGATTCGTACTTGTCGAACTTTGTGGCTTTGGGGCCCGACCAGTCGGGCTTGTCGTTTTCGCCGAGCTTGTCTTTGGTCATCTTGCGCGGTTCGGAGGTGGCTTGGGTAACGAGCGGTAGGGGGGCAGGAGAGAGTCGTTGGCGCAGAAGAAGATGGGAGCTGCAGCTGGGAGGAAAGACCTCGGTGGTCTGCGGAGTTTCGTTATCGATAAGACGACGAGACGGGTGCGTCATAACGTGACAGCGCGTGTTTGGTGTGAATGGTCCTTGTGGATATCATGGTATGTCATGACTGGCACATAGTGAGTCAATAGTAACGTTAAAGAAATCGCATTGCAAGAGCAGCCTTAGCTTTGGACCCATTGTACATGAACCTCGCTCAAGACTATGTATGGTATAGTGCAGGGTAAGGACGCCAAACGATGCACAAGAAAATCATTGATCCCCGTTTTGATGCCGCTGGAAAACATATTCGTAACCGTACCCTCGTGAGGTAACGTACTTGTTCCGAAACAATCATCCAAACACCGATCCCTACGTAATACCAAAGGAAAGAAATTGGGCGTACTTCCAAGCTGAAAGAATGGAAGAACGGTTTAGATGAGCTGACCGGTGGCCACAGGATTGACAGTCCTGTGATTGGTCTGGCCTGTGGACTCGAAAGCCGCCAAAGGGCCAATATTATTGCCCTGACGTGAGCGATACGCATTGTTTGCATACGCCGTGACTGGGGACGTGAAAGTTTCTGTTGGGGGCAGAACACCTGGTGGAGGAGCATTCGTCATGTTGCGATTGCTCCTGCGTCGTCCCAGAGAAGGACCGGTCGAGACATCGTGTGCGGTTCCAGCAGAGTTGACCGAGCCCACGGACTCGTTCGAGTTACTTCGAATATGTTGAGAAACCCCTTGAGGCTGTACCATGGGAGGCATCACACCAGCATTACTTGGGCGGCGGAAGCCCGAGGAGAATGGATTGGTGCGTGCTGGCACATTATTAGAGAGACCGAGAGCTTGTTCTCTAGTATTGCGGAGCTCCCGGGCGCGGGCGCTAAGATCATCGGGAGCTAATGCCATTGGCACTCGTGCCATTGCTGGTGACGCCATTTGGCCATTAGGTCCTGGGGATGGGGTAGTTCGCAGAGCTCTACTTGAAGGCTGTGGGTTGAGTCGGCGCACCGACGGTTGTGGGCGTAGATTAATTCGCGAGGGTTGTGTCCTCATGGCCGGGGCTGGAGCTGCGCTGTCACGGATGTTCGCTCGCGAACTAGTCGGCCTCAGTGTAGCCGTAGATGACTGCTCCCGCAGGCCCATACGAGAATTGCGGGCTCTGATGTTGCGCGACACATATGCAGCCCAGGGGTTGGCAGGACGAGGAGGTGCTGCAGATACTGGAGCATGCATGCCCATATTAGGAGATGGGAAATTCTGGTATACGGGCGAGAAGTTGGCAGATCCTCTACGACCTGCGGCTGATGGAGGACGAGCGCTGATGCGACTTTGGGGTCGATCAATCATGTCCAGAGCTACTGATGTTTGCGTTCGCACTGTCTGATCAACGGAATACTGCGAGCTGGCTGCCGAACTGCCTGGCGTCAAGATAACAGAGTCGTTGCTTGCCGAGCTGATGGAAGGCGTGCGATCGTGACGCATTGCATTCTCCATGATGTTGGCCGTAGGCAATGCTGGAGACATGGCACTTCGTCTGTTGGGAGATGCCATGACGCGCAGCCCAAAAGCGCTGTTGTCCATCAACGGAGTGCGCATCCGGGCTGGAGGAAGAAAAGGGGAAAATGACGCAGGTGCGGGACTTTGACGGTTTCTGTTTGAGGTAGGCGGTCGATTGAGTGGCGTAATGGAACGCGATTCAATGTCTATGAGATTACCACCAGCTTGGTGTTGCTGCAATGCAGCTTGGTGGGCGGCGAACATCCAGCTGATACGAGGATCGTATTCGCGCCGCTGAGTACGAGCTGTGCGACGGCCAAGCCCAGCTTGTGAGTTGTCTGAGTTGTCGTCGGTGTCCGCTTCGTGGGCAGCATTGGGCCCTTGAGGAGCGAACCTAGTCGGTGTGTTCTGGAAGGCTGGCTCATTGCGCATCATCTGTTGAGATCGGCGACTGCGAAGAGCATGCATGGCCATATTCAGATCGCCATCTTGATCCGAATCATCGTCGTCGGCTTCGCCGTCCTCGTAATGGGGATTCGCATTTGATAGCACAGAGGATCTTCGTCGAAGGCCACGGGAGGCATCGAGTGCACGGAGGTTGCCCACTCGCGAGGGGGGACGGATGGGGGCACTAGGCTGAGGACGATCTGCAGTAGGTGTTAGAGACCCGCCCATTCGGCTTCTGTCATTTGAATTCGCAAGCGGTTCCCACCCAACAGTCGTAGCTCCTCCATCGCTGTCCCCATCTTCTTCATCCATTTCGTCATCGTCTGTTTGGCGCATCCAGCCTTCCTCCTCAAGCAGAGCCTGGGTGTCTTCGTCAAGTTCGTCGGCGGATGCATCGGCGGAAGCTGATGAAGAAGGTGCTACTACACGGGCAAATCGGGATCGAGGGCCATTGGCCCTGTTCAGAACGTGATTGGGTGCCCGAGGCCTTTGTGTCTGTGGTCGCTGCCCTCGCCGTACGGGACCAACGTCTTCTTCCTCTTCGTCATCATCTTCCTCTTCCTCCTCTTCGACCACACTTGATATTGTGGAGCTGGTCTCAGATTCTTCCACCACGGGTCGCGCTCTAGCACGTGCTGCTGGCCGATTCGCGGGAGGCTGAGGGGTCTGGCCAGGTGTTGAAGAAGCGCCGCTCGCAGATGTGGAAGCCTCCAGCGCTGCGTCGTCAATGAAGTCGTTCATCTCCGAGTCCCCTTCTTCGTCTTCTTCTTCGACGGTGTCCATTTCGTCGCCGTACACGTCCGAGACGATGCTTTGTGAATATGAGCGCCTGCTACCGGCTTCGCTGTGGGACATGTGCCGCCTGGGTCCAACATTGTTGTGTTGGAGGAAGCGGCGCATTACGAAGCCAGCGCCTGGATCACCAAGGTAGTCCTCCCAGCCATCCATTGGGTCGCCAAAGCCGTCGAACTCGCCGTTTTCAAGCATCATGCCGGCATCGAGATCGTCGACATCTTGTTCTGACATTTCGTCCATGTCGCTGAAGCCGGTGAAGCTGTTGTCCCAGGAGACCTCGCCTGTCTCGTCGAAGACCAAGCCGCATTGTGTGCATCCGCCGTCTTCGAGCTCCCACGTGCATATCGGACAGCGGTCGACGCCATCTTCCTGGTCGCGGACAATGTGGAGTGAAGGGCGCATAAGATGCGCAGGCGTGTTGAACAGGCCCTTGAAGAGCCCTCCAGTGCGCGGATCGGTGTTCTCGCGGTCTTTCTGGACGGCGTCTGCGTCGTCTTGCTGCCATTTTTGGTGTTCCTCAAGGGTCTCGCCGGGCGGTAGGAGGTCGGCTCGGGCGACAAACACGGCAGTCATGTCTCTGATCTGCGGGCTCTGTTAGATGTATGCAATGGTGGTGTGGCTGCCACACGTACAATGTAGGCGGGAGCAGGCAGATGCTTCACATCATGGCGGCAGTCCGGACATGTCAGCTTCGACTTGTTCTGCTTCAGGTTGAGGAACCACGTGCATAGACACTGTATCTGGTCAGCCGGCTGTCCTCGTCGGGGCGACGGGGGCTGTTCCTTACCGTGTAGCAGTACGAGTGGCCGCATGAGAGCGAGAAAGGCGAATACAGCAGCCGGTCGCAGATCTTGCACGTGAGGTGTGAGCGCAGGTTGTCCAAGTCCGACTTGAGAGCCTTCAGTTGCTGTGTCATGTCAGTATCCTCGCAATCTGCTGTGCGTGCAGAACCGACCTCGTCTGCCTTGCTTGGGCGCGGCGGCTCGTCGCCCTTGGCCGCCATCTTCTGCTTGAGGCTGTTGCTGCTCGCGGCGCGAGCTGGCTTGTCCTTGTCGGCGCCGGCGTCCTTGACGAGTCTGGAGGCCGAGCGGCTCGCTGTGGGCGTGCTACCACGCGAGGCCCGTGGAGCCGACGCCATGGCCTCTGCTTTGGACGTGGGCGGGGCTGGTGATGCGCGCGTGCTGTCCATGACGGGCAAAGTTACGGTCCTAGCCCACTACAGCGATGGAGGAGAACGACTGCCCGAGGTGCGCGCATGAGCCACGCCGTCGTCACTGTCACGTTGGGCCGGCCGTGGTCGCAAACGCATGCACGCACTCCCAAACGCAGCAGTACCATCTGGCGCTGAAAGCCCTCGTCTGCGGCCGCTCGCCTCACTTCCGGCGCCAACCGCGCTCTTCCCCGCCCAATCACTTTGCTACTGTGTACATTCGCAAGCATGCACGCCAATCACAGGGCTAGGCTCGACAACATTTCGTCACACTGAGTCCATAAGAAGCAGCGACTGAGCAGTGGTGATAATCTGCTACACTATTGCAAACCATGTTGTTTGTTTTGTGCAGTCGCTTCTGGACAGCGACTGCCTTGCGTTGGGTACATCCTGCTGTTCCTCGATGCCTACAACATGCCAAACACACTTGGTTGCGCAGGAGAGCAGGCAGCGCATGCTACTTTGTACTCTCTGTGCAACTGGCTTCGGGATGTGTTGCTCAGTAACTGTAGCGGTGCAGAAGAGTGATTGTACTGAATTAGAAATACAACAATGATGCTAAAAACAAGAGCTCCGGAACAAAAAGTGTCGATCGAAACTTAGATGTTCGACTTCTCCAAAGGAACAGCGTAATTCTCCTTCGCCCAAATCTTCTCGTCTTCGCTCTTCCAAGCCGGAGGGAACATGCCATTGATCTTCCACAACCTCCTGTCCGTCTCATCAATGTGGAATTCCCAGTCGTACCCTTTGTCAGCCACATGCGGTTTGAGGGCCTGATCCACCCTGTTCGATGATTTACGACGGATGTCATCATCATCCTCGGGAAGGTTGACAGCAATGTGGTCAACGGAGATCCTGACAAATGGCTTCTCCTTGTTTATCTTCTTGCCTCCAACCCACATGGTGTTTCCTGGCATCTTGATGAAGTTGACGATAACATAGAAAGGAGGTAGGCTGTGACTTGGTTAGTTTCTTCGTTTGTTCAAGGTAACAGGTGTGAGTGCCATACCCAATTTCGGTGTAAATCTTGGTGATGTCTGTAGATAGAGCTTCTTTGGATGCATCGTCCTCGAACGTGCCGTCGGGGTGAAAGATCAACCAGAGAGGCATGCTGATGTTTCTGTCGTTGTTGTTTGAGATTCGAAAGGAGTTGATGATTGTAATGCGTGTTTGGTGTCTAGCAACATCCTTCCTTATGGACCCCAATCACTTATAACATAGGCTCTTCCCCCGCCCAGACCACCATTACCACCAGTGATTAGTATCAAATTGCGGTGGGGTAGGTCTCAAGTGGGCTTGGAGATGGGCTTAGAGAGTGTTTACTCATTATGTACTGTCGCATTCATGGTACCTAGGCTATGCATTAACCTTTGTGGCGGGGTCCATGATTACTATACAAATCTACCCGACTCCGATCGCAACACGACAAATACCACACATCGCAGGATTACAAGGTTGTGAAGTCAGACTCAGTAATCAATTAGTTACTTCAAGCCATAGCTTTGGCTTACCGAAACATAGAGAGCATGTAGTATACGCGGTGTGTATGAGACATCTGCGTCTGCGCAAACGATTACACCGCTGTAACGCGTTCGAACATCCAGGCATCATCAAAACCTCCGAACATCGAGACATCAAAACATCCGAACATCGAGACGTTATCAAAACATCCAACTCGTCCGAATATGTCCCAGCCCCTTATCTTCATCACCGGCGCTACCGGTTTCATCGGCTCGCACGTCGTCACCCAAGCCCTGGAAGCAGGCTATAGCCTGCGCCTCAGCGTGCGCAAGGAAGCACAGATCAAACGCCTCCGCAAACTGTTTTCGCAGAATGCCGCAGAGCTCGATTTCGTCGTTATTCCAGACTTGGCGACTCCCGGTGCCTTCTCCAAGGCTCTGCAGGACGTGACATATGTCTTTCACCTCGCCTCGCCCATGCCGGGCAAGGGCGTTGACTTTGAGAAAGACTATGTCCAGCCGACTGTTCAAGGCACAGTCGCACTGCTCGATGCGGCGAAGAACTTCGACACCATCAAGCGCGTCGTCGTCGTGTCTTCATTGCTCGCACTCATCCCGCTCAAAGGCCTAGCAACGGGCAACTTCACTGCCAAAGGTCAGAAACCCCCCCCTATCGAACTCCCCAGCCTCAGATCCCCAATTCTAACACCCCAACAGAAGGCCTCAACCCCAGCATCGCCGTGGATCCCAAAATGTCGTTCCCAGAAAGCCGCCGCGCAAGCGGCGGCATAAAATACCACGCCTGCAAGATCCTAGCGCACCGCGCCACGCTCTCGTGGGCAGAAACTAACAAGCCTTCTTTCAAAATCATCACCCTGCACCCGTCGTTTGTCTTCGGCCGCAACCTAGCCCAAACCAGCGCCTCGGCACTGGACGGCACAAACGCCATGCTCTGGTTCTCGCTCACCTCGTCGCGGCCCATGATTCCCAGCTCAGGCGTGGACGTGCGGGACGTGGCTGTTGCGCACATCAAGGCGCTTACTGTGAGTGTCCATGGGACAGGGGACGTGGAGGAGTTTTTGCTGTCTGCGACTGAGAAGGAGGGCTGGACGTGGGGCCGGATTGTGGAGTTTGTGAAGCAGAAGTATCCCGCTGTACATGTCAAGTTGAAGGGTCCATTTGGGGAGCCGCCGAGCGTGGATTCGAGCAAGGCGAGGGACGTGTTGGGCGTGCAGTGGAGGGGGATGGAGGATACGGTTAGTTCTTTTTTGGACCAGCAGTTGGAGCTTAGGAGTCAGCTTTAACGTGGGGCTTGGGACTGTAGGAGATACGAGGTAGATTGGATTCTACATTTCCCTGAATTATAAAAAAAGTTGTGTTGTGAGGATATGCTTCGAGAGTCGAACTCGAGCCAATTGCTTGGAAGGCAATTAAGATACCGCTTTACCAAGAAAGCGGAGATGAAGGTGGCGTGGGTTGGCAGAGATTGTATGCTCCTCAGCACAGCGCCTTTCATGACGCCAGTCGTGCAGCTCTTCCCACACTGCCCGTCTCGAACAACTCCACTAATCCCGCTCCAACACACTCTTCCAGGACCCACTCGAAACGCATACCATAGAATCGCTTCCACTTCTTTGTCCTCCCAGGCAGCACGCCCACAAATTCACGCCTTGCTTTCTTCCTTTCTTCTCGCTCTGCACTCCCTGTCCCTGTAACGCCGCCATCCCAACGCTCCCTCAGCACGTCAAGAGGCGCGGCTTTGAACTTACTTTTTTTCAAGATAGCCAACAAGTGGTTTCGGGCGTCTATGAGCAGCTTAATGTGTATGCCCATATGCGGCAGTGAGAAGGTGAAGGAGCCCGTTGCGGGAGCGCGAGAGGAGAGTGATGTACCACCATGCATGTGCTGCGTTGCGTGCTGACCGCCCACTGCCTCCAGCGAGCCGGCTGCGTGACGGGAACCAGACGAGGAGATTGCGGAAAGAGAGGCTGCGCCTGGCGAGGCGAAGAATGCCGAGGCGGTTGTGGTGAGGATGGAAGTGGAGGTCAGGAAGCCAGTGCCGGTGAGTACGGCGATCTCCGCTGGGGTGAAAGCCGATCCAGGGATGGTTGTCGATGTTGGATTGGCGTCCATGAGGCGGATGTAGTTATCTTTCAGGTCTTCAGATAAATCACTGTGCGTGTTGACGAGTGCCTGCCACACTCTCACGCTTGCAATCCCATCCCCGACCGCAGCGGCGCCAGTACCACGATTTGGTATTGTGACTCTCCTTAAAATCCCTTTCTTCGCCAGCTCGGCAATTTCTCGCTCGACTGCAGTAGAGCTCGTACTCAGCGCGTCCACATGGGCGATCGTGACGAACGGTGACAGTTGCTTTCTGAAGTTTAAAACCTCCGCGATCTTAGTACTATTCATGCCAGCCTTTTCAGGCATGCTGCTGAACATGCGGTTGCGGATATACTCCATATACTGCGGGACGTCTCGAAAGTTCAGATCAGTAGCTAAGGAGGCCACAATACCGATATCGTCCAGCTCTTCATCTTCATCATGAACGGTTGATTCTTCGGTCGGTAGTGATCTCTTGGATGGGCTGGCGATTGAGGGAGAAGAAGTGGCGCGTTTGAGACCCAATACAGAGACTGCGCTTCGTCTTCTGCTGGTGGTGATGCGGGACGAACGTGCTGGCGTGGTTTGCATGATATTTCCTCTTTCAACGACCTTTGTTGAGGGTTTCAGCAACTTCTGTATGTGTGGCGTGATGATGCAGGCAGCAACGAGTGTCAACCAGGAGGAAAGAGCGTTTCGGGATTCCAAGTAAAAGAATCGGAGCAAATCATAGTATTCTGTGGAAAGAATACGGCGTGAACGTGTTTTCGAACTGGCAAGTCATAAGTAAGTGTGGCAAAGCGAGAGTCGAAGTCGAGTTAAAGCCTGGTGAGAGCCAGCCTCGGTTCGTCATGCGCCACAGCTCAGGTTTAGAACCGATCTGTCTGCCAGTCGCGCCGCGCCGCACGCAACAACTTGAGGAATTCAAATCGTGCCTGGAATGTGATTCGCCTGAGTGCGTAATGATTACACAACGTCACTGTGAGTGGCATTGAGTTTCGTTGTGACGGTAGCGTCGCACACTCTTCCGCCCATCCCGTAGCTGTTGGTGGAGCTTCCTTACGTCACTCAACGGGCAGCTTCAGAGCGCGGCACGTTCAACAAAACCACGCCGCCTGGCTCTTTGGGTCGACTACCGTCCAGACTCCTTACGAACGCCCACCGCTATGTCTCTCAACCCCGAGCCTGCAGCTCCTGAGGAGCGTGAGGCCCATGACCTGCCGCCCAAATCCTTCGCCGACGCTGCGCACGAAGCACTTGAGCCTGAATCACATGTGAATGGTGCTGATGGTGCTGATGGCGCTGAGAACACCACGCAACACAACAACGTCAAGACGGACGGTCCCAGGGCCAATGGCGTCGCCGTCCTCAAAATAGTCGACACTAATGGGCATCAGGATGACGACAAAAAGTCAGTAAATGGATCCGCCAAAGACTCGGTCAAGGACTCGTCGTCGATCAAGGACCAGGAATCCTACGAGGGCACTGGCATTGACGACACACCAAAGAGTCCCAAGGCAAAGACGCATCGTAGAAAGGGCTCCCGCAGCTCGCTGGGTTCTGTCGGCCGCACATTCGGTGTATCGATCAAGAACGACCTCAAGAACGCAGCCGCCGACGCCCACGACAACACAACGGATGTAGCGGCCGAGACCAAGGATGGCGCAAGTGATCTGAAGAATGAACTAGAAGGGGCGCGCGCAAGACTGGATGATGCTTTCTTGCAGGAGAAGCCTCGATTCATCAACGGTGATACCTTGACGACCGTCAAGCCGCCCAAGGATGCGGAGAAGGACAGGCGTATTGACAAGCCGTTGAAGCGAAGGGACTCAGAGCTCAAGGCAGGCCGACAGGCTGGTGCCGGATGGGCAAAGAGCAAGTTCGTCTCCTGATCATACTCTCACTTCCGACAGTGCTGACAGCCACTACAGAATAAGATTTGCACCGAAGAACGTCCCCCTGCAGCGCCGACTACAGACATGCGCCGTGCTCATGCACACGCTGAGCATCGTCGGTTCCCTCGCCATTTTCTTCCTGCTCTGCAGCATACCACTCCTTTGGCCAATCCTGCTTCCCTATACCGTCTATGTCCTGTTCTCCAATGCCGGCACGTCTGGAGAGCTATCGTTCCGCAGCGAGCGCTTGAGGCGCTTGAAGGTCTGGTCACTCTTCGCCTCGTACTTCCCTGCGCGTCTGCACCGGTCGCAGGAACTGGAACCTACTAGGAAGTACATCTTCGGCTATCATCCGCACGGAATCATATCCCATGGCGCTTTCGCTGCCTTCGCAACTGAAGCTCTGGGTTTCTCTCAGCTGTTCCCCGGTATCACCAACGCACTGTTGACTCTCGATTCCAACTTCCGTTACCCCATCTACCGCGAGTATGCCCTTCGTCTTGGCATGGCCTCCGTCTCGCGGGAATCCTGCGAGAACATTCTGTCAAAGGGTGGACATAACGGCGAAGGCATGGGTCGCGCCATCACCATCGTCGTTGGTGGCGCGCGCGAGTCTCTTGACGCACGCCCCGGCGTCGTCCGCCTTGTCCTCCGCCGGCGCAAGGGTTTTGTCAAGATGGCCATTCGCACCGGTGCCGATCTGGTCCCTGTTCTCGCTTTTGGCGAAAACGATATCTACGACCAGGTTGACAGCGAGTCGCACCCATTGCTGCATAAGTTCCAGCTACTGGTCAAGAAAGTTATGGGCTTCACTGTCCCCATCTTTCACGCTCGCGGTATCTTCAATTACGACGTTGGCATGATGCCGTACCGCAGACCAATCAATATTGTGGTTGGAAAGCCAATCAGGGTTGTGCAAGACAAGCATCCCAAACCCGAGTACATGGACGAGGTGCATGAGAAGTATATTGAGGAGCTGATGCGGCTGTGGCACGAGCACAAGGATACTTTCGCTACGCAAAGGTCTGGCGAGCTGGAAATCGTCGAGTGAGGAATACTCGTTGAAACGGGGCACTTCTACTACAACCAAGAAGTCTGATATACGGCCGAATTTTCCTTTTTGTAGGTCTACCACACCAGGTTGGCGAGTGACTATTCATTGTTAGATATACCTAATGCGAGCGAGGAGGCAGTATGGGCTACGGTCAAACATCAGATTGGAAGGTGGATTGGAAGATGGACTTGAAGGCGAATATATCCAATTTCAATTACGGAAATGAGTATTACTCCATCAAGAGTATGTTGTACGTGCTGCACCTACCTAGCGCCAACCTTCTCTGCCAACGCCCTCCACTTCCCCCTCCTCAACGCATCAGGCATACCCATCAAGACACCTTTCACCTTCTCCTTGTCAAACTCCATCCTCTCTAGCGTAATGGCTTGCAACACATAGCTCCCCACCGTACTCTCTGCCAGCGGCGGATCGCGCAAGTGCCGCGCCACCTCACCCAGCGACAGGCCCTGATGATGCCACATGTTGTATGCACGCAGGTGTGGGATCGTGGCGCGGATGTGGGAGGGTGCATGGGAGGTTGGGGAGGGGATTGTAGCGATGAGGTAGGATTGAGCCCAGTTTGTCGCGAGGTCGTATTCCGGGGAGGAGGGTGGAATTTTGGAGGTAGGTGGTGCTTGGGCGGGTGTGTCGAGGTATTCTGCGAGACGGGGGTCGTTGAGAAGGTCGAGAAGGTGCTGCTCTTCTGCTGCTTCTTCGTCGTCGGAGGTGGAAGTGTTGGGTTCGAGGTCAGGCATGTGTTTTTCGGTGCATTTGTCGTACTCGACCTTCGATTCTACAGAGACCGGCATCTTCGATCCTTGGCCCTCTGTGGGTATATTGGTTCCAATTGTTGCATTGTTCACCGTGGCGTTCATCAGGTTGCCCTGACCATCGATGTCCAAGTCCTGTAGAGCTTCCTCGAGCTCCGAGTCATCGAACTCGTCCGTCTTCTCGCCAACTTTCGAAGCCTCGGCCGTCTTGACGATCCAATGACTTTTGGCTTCGTTAGACATTTCTGAGATGTCGACAAGATCCTCGTCGGATGATGCAAGTGAATCCTCATCGTCGACAAGCTTAGGAAGGATGGGATAGCCTGGATCAGGGCCCTTAAGCCAGCTCAGGTTGACACGACCGACTCGTCTCTGCTTCGCAACCGCTGAGGCTGCCTTCTCTTCTTGTTTCAACGAGGGCGTCGAATTAACTGAGAGGTCTTCGACAATCTCGTCCGTTGACTCAGAGCTCTGTTCTGAAGGTGTTGGGTCTTCACCTTCGAGCTGATGACTATCGAACAAGTCTTCCTGAGCAGTCTCGTAAGCCTCTGAATCTTGGGAATGCTTTGACTCCAACTCCAACTGTTCTCGTTGCCCGTCCTCGTGCTCCGCCAGCACAGAAGCCACCTCTTTGGCCGGATTTTCAGCTTCGTCGGTTTTGGCAAGGATTGCGCGCTTCTTCCGTGGTTTGCTACCGCTTGGTCTGGGCTTGGGTTTTGAATCGTAATCGCAAAGCAGAGGTCGAGGGGGGATCGGTTTCATTTGCTTCCGCTTCTTCTCAAGCGCATCGTACAAGCGAAATCCAGCATACGCATCCGCAGCGGCGTAGTGTATCTGTTGATGATTCAAACGCAAGCTCCAGTCGCTGGACCGGACGTTGTAGGTGTCCTCTGGATCGTCGACAAGTTCACCACCTTTGTACAACGGTAACTGCAGATGTCGCTGCACTTGCGCAGCAAGACCTACAAGTTTGTTTGTAACTTTGCTCGGATCGGTCTTAGAAAATTCAACCAGATTGTGCAATCGACTGAGTTCAAAGACGCCTTGCGGCTCGACATCAAGAAACTTGACGATGCGACTAAAGTCTCCTTTCACAGCGACCCCGACCTTGTACACCTCTGGCGACTCCAGGATAGCCTTTAAGGTTGGTGGCATGATTTGAGCGGCCGTCTGCTCCGGGAACAATGCGATGTGGAAAAGTGCAATACGGTTCTCGCAAGCGAGTTGGATCAGGGAGACGTTCTTTTTGATCGACGAAGGATGTGCCCATGGCTTCCACTCGATGTCGAAGCCAACAACCTTTTTGCCTACGAAATATTGAGCAACTCGTTCAGCCACCTCTTTGGTTCTGCAATAATGGACGAGAATTTTTTTGTTCTCTGGACCGCGATAGAGATTACTGCTCCAGAAGCTTGCTTTGGTATTCTCGGGAGCAGTCATTGCAGCTCGTAGAAGGTCATCGGGTATCTGAAAGTCAAGAGGTGTGTGAGTTTCAGTCGGTTGCTTTGCGAAATCATCATTGATTTCAGAATCGTTGTTCTCTGATTGACTGAAACTCTCATCAGTAGGACTCGGCGTGTAGTCTGCATCAGTCACATCGTCTGTTGTATAGGCTTTGGGAAATGCGAGCTGCAAATCCAGCTCGAGACTTGAGGTCATACTGCTCTCATCGTCGCGGCCGGCGCCTTCGGTATTTGTGGGTAGAGCTGAAGCAGTGTTCACTGGAGACCCCTCTAGTGAAGCGCTGTCAATTGCATGGTCTGTTTGCACCAATGCTGAGTGCCAAGACTGTAAACTTTGGCCGTCGTCGCCCACGTCCTGCTCTTCACATGCAGCTGTAACACCGCACCTTTCTAAATGCTGTGTCGGCTGGTGAAGCGGTATTGTCGTCGCTCGCTGTCCAGAAGGCTGCCCTGCGACAGCGAGAACAGGAGACCCTTCTGTAACAGCACATTCCTGCGTGTTCACGTCTGCTTTCTTGGTACTGAAGGCACAACCTGAGAACACCACAGGTTGGCCACGCTTCCACCGACAGTCCCTTGGACGCGATAAGATCTGAGGGGGTGAGGGGACGAAGGGACGAGCATGGTTGGCCTCACCATGCTGTGCAGTGCGGCTCAGTGATGTGTTATGGATACTAGTATCATTAGTGAGAAGTGGCATATAAGCAAATGGATGAGAACTACCTATGGCCTCCACGATGCGCGTGGGTAAGCGCATTGTGTGCTGCCATTTCATCGCAGGCGCGTCGACGCAGATGCAACGCGCCCTGGAAAGACACGCGCTGTCTGAAGAGCATAACCCTCCATCGTAGTGCTCCGGCTAGGCACCAAAGTGATCATAGGTAAAGATTGCAGCGCGTCTGCCTTGGACCACGACGCGGGCGGTTCGAGGTTCACGGCGAGTGGAGACTGACTAGCGTGGCTTCCCGTTGGCTCTAACGCCAAGCATCAATTATATCCAACAACGACTACACCCTCACTTGAGCCGTCAACACAACAGAATACCAGAACCGTCGCAGCGACCCTAAGACCGGTTTCAACATCGCCATCATGTCGCTCGAAAATTTGCTCCCCCTAGGTACTTACTCTGCAGAATGACCATATGTGACCCCGCTAAACTTCCACAGAACTCATCGACAAGTGCGTTGGCTCACAGATATGGGTCATCATGAACGGCGGGAAGGGTAAGACGAAGTACCTTTGCGCACGAGAGACAGATGACTGAGATCACTCAGAGTTCACCGGAAAGCTGGTCGGGTTCGACGACTACGTCAGTAAGTAAATAAACAGCAAGCGCAGACCGTGGCTGACAAAATTGCAGACATGGTTCTGGAAGATGTGACCGAAATGTACGCTCGAAGCAGCGCATATAAAATGGCCTGTTATTGATAAAACATTAGTGATCCCGCCGAGGGCAACAACAAATTACCGAAGATCCTGCTAAACGGAAACAACATTTGCATGGTACGGAGTTGTCGTACGATTTTCAATGTTGTCCTAACGTGTTGCAGATGGTACCGGGTGGTGACGGACAGACCGTCCTCGAGGACTAGATCATCTGCACAAGATTTTGCCGGTGCAGGACATTTGGAGCTCAGCATCAGTGTCGCAGCAGCTTGCCTTGCAGGAAGTAGCATTTTTAATACTGAAGCAAGGCTATTCGCAGATTATGTCTGTTCCGGGTCCTGAATTGTCAACACGGTGCTGTTGACGTGCATGGCCAATCGATTGAACGGTTATCAAGGAGACTGAAATATCGCCGGATGCACCGCCGTAGACACAGTGTTCGACGCGTCGTTCAGACTTCAGGGATGACCCAAGGCATCTAGGCCATAGCGTATATTGAGACAAGAGAAAGAGCTTGTCCAAAACAACATACGACTCGGCATCAAATACCGCTCCAGTGACCTTTACCAAACAATACAGGTCTTCACGCTGGTCCTTGCCTGTGATTGTGGTGCAATGTCGTGAAGTCACGACTTGCGACAATCTTGTACTATGCGGACGGCATCGGAGGTCAGCAGGCTTCAAGTTCCTTGGTGGACAGTACTATCTTCAAGATAGGCTACGGGCGTTCCGTTCGGGTTCAACAGCCGCACGAAGCAAGCTTCTATGCAAATGTCTCAGAGCAGCTTTGATCTACCCGGATTGAGCAGAAATCCATGTTGCAGACATCGAAGATTACTAAATGCGATGCCTACGCAGCCCTGTGAGCCCTTCCATCGAGAATGAGGCTTACTGTCTACTGCGCTGGTTGGTACAGCCGACCGATGACGACCGAGACGGTACCACGCTGAGTTTGTAATTGAGAGCATCAAGATGGGCGCGGGCTGAATCTGACGCTGCCTGGTCACTTGGTGCTTGATGGTCTGTTGTGTCCCACGCCTAGCTTCAACTCCGCACTCGTACTGTGGCATCTAACAGCGGGTTCACACTCCAGATCGTGACTCCTGATTGCAGCAGCAAGCAACCCCTTGTTCACAAGCAGATCAGAAGCGTTGGTCTCTGGCTGCGCTCAGAACTGGACTAACAATGGGCCGTATATGCCAGGGCAGAACACAGTGAAGCATGTCCTGTCCCGGCAAGCAGATCGAAGATCTAGTCGAACTACTAGGGTCTTGCTAACAAGGGCACGTCCACAACGACGTCAACGGTGTGCCAGTCTGGACGGCTTTCCACCCAATGATGCAAGTGCCAGGATGCAGGGAGAGAGCTGCAGCGGGTTGATGGGTTCGCAGATGCGCAGGATCCCCGTGCAAGCCACAGCAGCGCAGAGACGCTCAGTGTTGAAACTGGAGCATGTCGAGCAGCACAAATAATGTGAACGTCACCGCAAGCCAAGGGTGTACATCAGCGACGATTGGGCGCACACCCCCAAGGCTCATCACGATGCGCTGCGTCTGCGCGGCCATGCAGGCGCTGACTGTCGCAGCAGTAGGCTTGTTGCGGCGGTAGCGGCAGACGTGCAGGCGGGCCCTGCGTTTCCGTATTTCGCCAACGGCCGATCACATAGCCTTTCGCGATGCTGCCAGCATTTTCGCGCTGTCTGCACGCGTTCTCTCAGACGCCTACGGCCGCTGAGCCACTCACAGAGAAGTCACCGTCCCGCGCCCTGCGCATTCCGGTTCGTGCTCCTGTCTTGGCCAGAAAAACGCCGTCGGCCGCCGACCGAAGATCCACGCTTGCACCTCTGACCTCACGGCCTGAAGGCCCCAAAACTCTGTCTCCTGTTCCCAGTTCTCAACATGACAGCCATCACCACCGCGCAATTCTGAGAACACCTGACTTCGCCTGACACACCGCACTCCGCCATGCGCGTACCCAGTCCTGCATTCTAACCATATCCCGCCCTTCTGGAGTCCTGTGTGCTTGACTTGTGTGCGTTCGGCCTGTTCGCATGCTGTGGTCTTGTGGGCGACTGGTTCATAATCGCCTGCACACCCCTTCTGCTCAAGGCGCGCCAGATGCCCGCCGGCCACTACCTGACTCTTGTCGGCCGCTACTGTCCTGGTCGCGCCAGCTTTGGAGCCAGCATCATTCCATGACGGCTGTCGTATTACCACGTCTCGTCAGCACCACAGTATAATTACGGATTTCTGGCTCTTTGGGGTCCCACTTCCCCGAATCCACCGTGCCCACCATCCATGAGCACGCACTAGGCGCCGCTCAGCACTTCCTCTTCTTGCGCCCACGCGCCCTGCAACACTTAACCCTACCTAGTTTTTCTCGTTACGAAACGTCAGTAGCACGGCTACTGCTGCGTCTTGCGCCAATCACTGGCCGGGAGCAGAAATTTACCATTTCCTATTCTGAACCCTTGCCTGTAAACTATTCTCGCCTACACGCCTCTGCCTTTTCCTCCTACACATCCTGCCATCTTTGGCCACTTGGGGTCTAATATCAAAAAGGCACATACCCACCCCCATCCAACGCCTCGGGTAGGCAGGCTCCGCTCTGAGCAACGCCTGAGGCTTACCCGTCTTATCGACACCACTCTACCGCTGTCATAACAACTGCTCTACCACCGTTACATCAACACACCCAGACGCTACCTGTCTGTGTCCTTCTACATGAGCAGCGAGCTGAAAGAACGCCTGGCGCGATTGGGTCTTGCCCAGTACTCCGAGGTGTTCGTGACCGAGGGCTTCGACTCCTGGGAAACCGTTCTCGACATCACAGAGTCCGACCTGAGCCATCTTAACGTCAAGCTTGGTCACCGAAGAGTACGTCATGTTCCCGTACAGTATTGTGCGTTTGTCAAAAGCCTACAGCAACTAACGTTGCTCTTTCAGAAACTCCAGCGGGCCATCGCCGAATCGCGAGGGCAGTCCTCAGATCGCCCACTGACAATTGCGACTGCGAGAGGTGCAAGTGCCGAGGGCTCTTATCGTAGTGACGATTCGGCAACTGAGGGCAAGGCCAAGCAGACCGCCGCTACGGGCGATGGGAGTACAGGTACGAGTACAAAACGGAAGTATAGACGGCATCCAAAGGTCAGTTCCCTCTCCACAGAACAGCATCGTATAGCAGCGCGCAATTTGTGAGTTGGTCGCTGACCAGACTAGCCCGATGAAAACGCACCAGAGCGTCCACCTTCAGCATATGTCATCTTCTCCAATCGTAAGACTCTCGCAAACAGTGATCATGGCACGTCACTAAAAAAACAGCAGAGGTCAGAGAGCTTTTAAAAGGGCAAGACCTATCATTCACCGAAATCGCCAAGGTTGTTGGGGAACGATGGCAAGTTCTCCCTGCAGAAGAGCGCGAGGCATGTGAACGTCAGGCCAACAGTGCAAAAGAGAAGTACTATGCAGGACTTGCCGAGTATAAGAAAACTCCGCAATATGAAGCATACCAGAAGTATCTGGAAGAGTTCAGGGCCAAGCATAACGCGCCCACAAAAGGTCAGTGCTTTCTCAGAGTACCATTCGTCAACAACAAATGAGTGACCGATCTAGAAGGCAAACGTTCCAAAGTGGAGACAGAAACGAGCACGTCGACACGCGCCAGCAGCCATGATCAGACGGAGCGAGCAGTGATCAGGCGACTCAGCGCAGCGGTGACCGATCCCCTCGGTGCACACCATGTAAGAGGATCCACTCCGCCCGCCGGGCCTGCGCGTCTTCCACCTGGACCCTTGTACCCGTCGAAGCCAACTTCGCCAGCTTCACGTCCTTTATCTGGTTTTAACTCACCACGCAGCGGGGAAATGTATTCGCCAGTCTCCGCATCACCGCACTCCAATGTCGTACCCAGGGACACACCGTTTGAAATCCCGACCAACCACTTATCCAGAGATGTGAGAGGAGGTCTAGATATCTCATCTCCCTACCCCTTGCCTGTCTATATGCAGTCGCAACAACCGCCTGCAACATCGTCCACGCCGTTGAATCGCTACGTCTCGCACTACAAGAACCCTCTTGAACTACCTTCACGACGATCAAATCGGGAGTCTCTGGCACATCTTCCAGGACTTTCACATGAAGATACCACTTTATCTTCTGAGAGTGGCCACAGTAACTATAGCCTTCCACAGGCTACACAGCCGTTATCGATGGATCCGGCAAAATCGATGAGGATGCTCCCGCAACCTATCCCCAAAATCGGACCAGCACAATCGCCATTGGATCGAACGCTACCTCACCCGCCTCCTGGACCTGCACATATGCACTTACCGCCACCAGATTACCGAACTCAGGGCTCTCTGGCTGCTCTCGTTAGGGCTGGAGAAATAGCAGCGCGAGTGGCAGATGATGAGTCAATGGATAGAGTCGATTCTCCTTGAACATTGCTGATGACACTTCATCATCGGAAGAAGCACAGCACAAGTTCACCATAGTCGACGAGCAGACAAGGGAGAGCTGAGTGTACAGCCTCACTAAGTTTGAATGTATCTATTACAGACTGACCCTCCAGTGGCCAAGAGATGGGCCCGAGGGTTTGCTGATCATACGTGGCTTTACGAAATCTCCCAATGATACCCCGCATCAAATGGTCAATATACAACTTCCTACGCAACACTATTGATACCAGCGCTATAAGCGCACGAACCGCTGAAGCCAGTACACATCCATCCATTCGAATGGGATGGTTCGGGCTGGCTGTGGCTGTTTTTGAGAATTAGCCGGCGTTCTGGGCCATGGAGGCATGCAAACTGAGCGATTGAACGCGTTTGTAGGGATTAGCGATGTCTTTGGCCGCCTTCGGAGCAAGCTTCATGTTATACAGCGTACATGGACCATTGTGATGATGGACTGTCACCTAATCTATACCACTATCTGAAAGATTCTGTGAAACGGTGGTGTCAACCTCCGTTCTTCACCCTAGTTTCTGTGTACACGACATGTTGTACAGCTCAGCCTTGGGTCGAATAAGGGCAAGAATGTCAATCGTTCGCCCTTTCAGCCCGAAAAAGCAAGTACGTCTTCACAGAACCTTGAAACCTCTCGGCAACGGATTGAAAACCCTAAGAACCACTCCATCTCGTGTCTGAAGGCACTTGGACGAAATGCGCATTTCGAATCGAGACCCATCGGACCGACGATTAATCTGCAGCAAATAATTGCGAAGTGCATACAAGCTTCTCTGCCGCAGCCAATGCGGTCCTGATGATCTTGCCTGGAATGGAAGACGCACATGTGCTC
The DNA here is from genome assembly GCA_022560025.1 of Stagonosporopsis chrysanthemi. Taxonomy (NCBI): domain Eukaryota; kingdom Fungi; phylum Ascomycota; class Dothideomycetes; order Pleosporales; family Didymellaceae; genus Stagonosporopsis; species Stagonosporopsis chrysanthemi. Next base: position 71,515 of record JAFISE010000004.1, on the reverse strand, counting down.
CGCAGCACAGATCACGGCTTTACTGAGCGAATTCTGCATGGGCGGTTGGCATGCGGAAGTACAAGCAGTATGACCACGGACAGCTGGGCCGGCGCCGTCTGAGACGCTGGGACGTGCCAATGGCAAAGCTCGATTCCTGTCTCCTTAGACCACAATGCCGTGCTGGCTCGAAGGGGTAATTCAAGGATGCTGGTGGCGAAATTTTGGCGGGGCAGCTGCAAGAACGGCGTGGCATTTTAGATCAGCATCCTGAATTCTCCTATACTGAAGCATGCGATTTTGCAATTCTGCCACATCTTGTGCCGTAGCTTTAGCTGATCGATAGGAGTAATCAATCGTTAATGCTTGCAATTGCAGGCACATGGATGCTACAGACGACCATTCAGGAGACTTACCGTGATGCATGTCCATCCGATAAACTACTGTGTCGTGGAACTCCACTATTTTCGGTTACTCGCTTGCGAATCTCGAGTTCGGTCCAGACATTCTGTTTGCTCCTTAGTCTGATCCTTCGTGTCAGCCTCGTGGGTATCTCAGATGCTGTGATAGGGCGACCTCAAGCATCTGAACTCATGGTGGTGACAATGCGTTGGTTGTATGGAATCTTGCATATACATCCTAGCTATACAATTAATTACACGGTAATAAGTCGTGTTGCAGTGGGCTTTGCCTGAGGAATTTTAGATGGACATCTAATGGTGCGATATGATGGCGTTGAGATAGCGCAGTCTAGAATCCAGGGTCATAGATCCTTACTGGCAGCTGCAACACCACCTCCACATCAGGAAATCTAAGACTTCCGCTCCGCTCAAACCGCAATGGCGGAACGATCTTATCTCAGCCTGCAACGACTGCGTGTGGAGGATGTTCCACAGCACCCTGAATTCACGGTACCCGCCACCAACGCACCAGCGCTGACGACATTCCTGGCCGCCATCTTCAAAGAAGCACTCCGGGAAGACTTCGAGACCGGTTTCACTATTGAAGGCAATTGGGCACCTGCCGGCAAGAACGTCAAGATTACAGGCATTGATGGCGGTACCGCCACCGTGCCTGTCTCGGTTGAGCAGCGCAAGAAGGGCAAGGGCGATCTCACATGGTTCGCCAGAAGATCAAAGCATGCGGAGACCGATGTACGACACACCGAGCTCGACAGCCTATTGATGAACGACCACAGTTGGTGGGAGTATCAGTACACGCCTGACTTGTATGATGGTAATCTGCTCCTTGAGTGGGATGCTGGAAGCCTGAAGGAGGCTGCGGCCAGCATCAAGCAAGAATCGGCCATTGACGATATAGAGTTGCGCAGTGAGTTGTTCTTGTCGTCATAATCCCGTGCTTGTAGAATGGACAATCAGGAAGACGCATCAAGACCTAACTTTGTGCCCAGTCGTACAAATGTTCCATATACTACCGGGACCGCTGCAGGACCGTGTTTTCCATGTTCTGGCTGTCTCCGGCAAACAAGAAGCTCAGTCTATCAACATGCAAATCCCTATCGATTACGCGTCGTTCAATGCTGTAGACACGATACGGACCAGGAGTCGCCTGGTACCACAAGGCAGCGCATTTCGCTACAACACAGAGGCTAATCGCGACGAAAATCGTGAGCCCAAGCCGACTGAGACGCAGAAGCAAAGGAGCGGAAAGAAAGTCACTGAAGGGGTATATTCTTCTCTCGAGCGTATTCGTATTGTCACGGGTACGGAGCCACAGTATACTCAGTGGGATATGATGACGCTGAGCAACGCTGGAGGGGTGGTCAGCACAATACCTGTAGCGATGCAGAAGAACCAGCTGCTGGAAGCCGTAAGTAAGGATGTACAATTCGTAATTCAGGAAGTTGGCAAGCAGAGAATGGGTGGAAGTGTGGCAGCCACGTGATGGCACAGCGGAGCTGGGCCACTTAACGGAAGCACATGCCGCGGTCACTGCGCGTGGCTCCAACCAAACCACATCAGGGCGTGAACCGTCCAGCTTCAGCCCTCAGCCTCGCTGCGCATGGATCTACCCTTTCTGTATTTACACTCCAAATATAGCAGATGCCTACTACCCCACACTTTTGCTGTGTTCTGTTCTGAAATTCGCCCCTTGCCGTGTTCCTTGCGCTCTGTACCGTGCAGCAGCTGCGACTCTCTAACTACACATCCACAACGACAGCATGCAGAACTACGGCCAGCCGCCTCCAGTACCGCCTTACCAGCAACAACAACAATGGGGTTCGCAGCAGCCGCCTCAGCAGCAGCAACAGGCAGCGGCAGGGTACAATCCCGGCACGTATGGCGCGATGCCTGGGGGTTACACGCAAGGCTTGCAGGTATGGAGTGAACATAGCAGCCTATATCTTTAGTCGCGCTGACAGCGTCACGATAGTATCCTTCAGCATCCCAACCTTCAGACCCATATGCGCCTCAACCGCACAATGATGTGCCCCCTCCCCCGCCGCCAAAACCTTATGGCTTCCCAGCTGCTGTCCAGAACCAAAACGAACACACTCAATATACGCAGAACATGCAGGGCTGGCAGCAGCCACAACAATCGAATCAAGGACATGCGTCCCAACCGCAGCAAGGCGGATATCCTGTATACAACAATGCTGCACCTCCACCCTCTGCCACGCCTACCGCCTCGTATTTCCCACCATCGCAAGGAGGGCGGCCCACTTCACTACATCGCGCAGAACAAATTGGAACCACTGCATCGCCAGTGAATCCGCGGCCCGTGAGCACTGTTATGAGCCCGAATGAGCAGGCTCCAGCATATATACCACCCTCGCTGTCGGGTCAAGGCGTGCAAGCATACATGCCATCTAACACGAATCCCATGCCTGGCGTATACGTACCTCCTCCGCCCGATGTGCCGGCATGGCAGCAAGCCCAGCATGCTTCTCTTCAGGGTGGAACGAAGAGATTCACATACACCAAACCGACTGTGGATCCTAGTTTTTATGCACAAGGGTATCAGGGGGTGCAGCAACAACAGCCTCCGCCTATACCACCAAGATTCGAGCAGAATGGACAGCAAGGACACCAAGCTTATGGACAACCGTATTTCAGTCAGAGCCAGACCCCGCAGCAACATCAGACTACACAGCCTCCACCCCATTTCGGGCAACTAGGGCAACCTGTGCAACCTCTTCAACAGCAGCCGCAACAGCAACAATACACTCAACCGTCGCTACCACACTCGTATATTCAGCAACAAGCCGCACAGCTGGAGCAGTATGCTCAAATCCATCAGCAGCAGCACACGCAGAGCCCTGCGCAGTCTCAACCTCAGTGGCAGACGCCAGCGCCTGTGCAAAATTACTATGCGCAGCAGCCGCCAAACGCCAATCAGCCAGCTTTGGAATATCAACAGCACCAGCAGCAGCCTCCACAGCAGCAATGGCATCCAGGACAGCAACAACAGCAATCTGCAGTGGGACAGGCATACCACTCAGTACCAGAATCAACTGTACAAGCACCCAGGCCGCTTGACCACGCAGAGACGGCACCGTCCGACTCCATGAATCAATCCAGTCCACAAAGTCATTTTGTGTCTCCAGTTGTCAGCCAACACGCTTCTAGCTTTGCACCGAGCCACGCAGCCGCCGCACGTATGGACTCAGTTAGCTCGATTGTGTTGGCAAATCTACATTCGCAGCGCGCGGCTAACCGAACAGCTTCGCCCAAGCCACCTTCGTTTGTAAGTCCCACACCACCACCTCCTCGAGATGATGCGTCGAGGTTCAGCGCTCTCGGTAAAGGTGGCCCATCAGATTGGGAAAACTTCGGTGCAAGTGATGAAATCGACGATGAAGCACTGTTCGCAAAGAAGCCGCAGCCCGCCCAGTTGGATAGCGTGGAGTTACCAGCACATCAACCCTCAAGCCCATCTACTCAGAGCTGGCCCAGCCCAGCGTATCCGCCGAGTGGTTCCTACCACAACAATCGGCATGACACATACCAGCCTACACCACCAACCGCCACAGTCAGTCCCGTGCATAGGACACCCTCACCCAGAACACCTCAACAGGGGCGCTTTGCAGAGAATGTGAATGTGCTTGTTGCGCCATTGCGTGCCTCTCCAAAGCCACTGCAGAGATATGAACAACCGCAAGACGCGACTTCAGGGTTTGTCATGGGTGAGGTTCTGTGGGGCACGTCCAATTCTCCGAAGCAAATACACAACGTTTCGCAAAAAGCGCAGCTCGAGGGCCCTAGTACATCCAGTGATGGTTCGCAGGGCGATCAGATGCCTGCTCCCATGCAAGTACCTCCCATCCAGATACCTGCATCAAATATGTCGGCGCCATCGGTTGAAACACCACGACAACAGAGGCCTGGCGCAACGCGTTTCTTTAGTGATGTCGGCTCCACTTGGGGTCTATCACAGAAGGACACTGTACAGTCGAAAGCGTCGGGTTCCAAGGATGATAGTGATCTTCCAGCCAAGCTGCAAGCGAAAGACGAGGAATTGTGGCGCCTCAGCAGGGAATCCAAAGACGAACTGCAGAGGGTACAGGCTGAATTTGAGATCGGCAAAGCCGACTTCCTGGCTGAGATCGAGCGCTTGAAGACTGCAGAGGAGGAAGCCATAGCACTGGTAGATCAGCAGAGTCTGCAGCTGAAACAGCAAATTGAAGCAATGAAGCTTGCTGCGGAACAAGCCAAGCTTGATGCTGATGCTCTTCGGAAAGAGAATGACTTGACGATTGGGAGAATCAAAGAAGATGCGGAAGGGAAAGAAGATACAATCAAAGACCGCGATACAACGATTGTGGATCTCCGAAAGCAGCTCGACGAACTTCGCACACAGCTCGAAGAAGAGAAGTCGAGGCAGGTGCCAGCGCCTCCCAAGCCCACAGCTCTTGACTTGATACCTGATCTAGATCCGTGGTACGCTGGCTCTCTCGAGCGTTACATTTCTATGCTTCGAGGGGAAGCAAATGAGCCACTGGTGGAAGAAAAGATCAGGACATTCAAGGCTTTCATGAAGGCTGAGTCTACTATTCGAGGTATCGACTACAACGACACTGTAACAGTTACTCCGACGACTGGGCCTGCGAACGTGCAAAACAGTTCTGGTCCCGCTATTGAGTCGCGAGGTTTGAATGTCACCATACCGCAGGCATCCCAGGATGACGATGATGTCGAATATAGCCCCGGTGGCCGCCCTCGCATCAAACGCCCGACCATACCACTTGGGGAAGCCGCCCCAAGCCACGAACCGTTCGTTACTTCTTCACAGTCGACAGCCGTCTTGACTCCTGCAAGCTCTGTCAATGATGAGTCGACACCAGTACAGTCTCCACCTGACGAACGGGAACACCCACACTACAAAGCCTATGTGCCGCCTATCATGTCAACAGAAATGTCGTCATCTCTTGCGCAGCGGCAAGCGACAGGCCCGTCTGCGCTACCAACTGCGACTTCATCAACGATTACCGGAAATAAACATGACGAGATCTTCTTCGGAGCTCAAGACTCAAGCCACAGTAGAGCAAGTCACCGACCTACAGGCAGTGATGAAATGGTCGGTGTCCCTGTCGTCGCTCCCCTGAGTCTGTCGTTGAATCGGCCGGTCTCCATTTCGGCACCACCAAAAGGCAATGTACTTGATATGCTGAAAAGCCTGCTACCGAGCCAAGCCCGTCCCCTGAGACCGAGTGCTTTCATTGAAGATTTGCGAAAGGAAGCTGCGACTATACAGTCTGAATCAAAAGACGTTGAGGAGCTGACCAAGACATGGGAGAAGTCTGCATCACTCACTCGCAGAAAGAACGATGACGCACGTCGCAAGCGCGCAGAAGACAATGAAACCCACAACGATGATCTCTTCAATTCTGATGAGATTTCCTACGCTGATCTGAAAGACCTTGAGGCAGAATTCAAGGAGGAAGAGAACAAACTCAAGAACCAGGAAGCTCAAGAAGAATGTAAGAGCTATGTCCAGACGGTTTTCGACATCGTGTACCACGAGCTTCAGGCCGACATCGCTGCACTTACCGATTTGTGCATCGAAGCGGAGACTCTGCTTCAAACCTCAGTGTCTGGAGTGAAGAGCCTTGGAGATGGTGACACTCCAACGACCAAGGCTTGCCTCGAGCTGCTCAAAGACTTGCACACTCAAATTGAGAAAACCCACGAGCAAGTCGTACAGGCTGTTGCAGAGCGAGACAAACGATACAAGAAAACTGAAATCCAGCCGCTGTACAATACTGGTAACATTGCAAAGATGAAGCTAGTCGAGAAGCATTTTGAACAAGCCGAGAGACAGGCCGTTCAGCGAGCGAAGAATGAGAAGGCAAAGCGTTTAGGCGACTTGGTCAGGGTCGCTGAGGAGGCTGTCGTAGGCGCTGCAACCATTGAGCAGAGTGACCGTAACCGTATTGTCTCTGCGATCCGTGATCTGAAAGAGGGTGAGTGCTCTGAAGATCTCTTGAAGCGAGCAACAGAGACACTCGAGCTTCTGCATGAGGCGTCTAAGTCTCTCCTCATGATATTCAACCATCTGGAGATCGACCTCATCACCGCAGAATTCGATGCGGACATAGCACAGGCACGTAGCGAAGATGCGCCTGACTCGACTGTGCAAGATTTGCAATCGAAGATGAAGGCAAAGGAAGGCGAATTACAAGAAGAGCTCTCTCGACGAATCGGCGTCCTCAATCAAGATCGGGAGGAACTCAATCAGTCGATCAAGCAGAAAGGGGGGGACATAGAGACCAGCGATGAGCAGGAGAAAGCAAGGCGGCTCAAGACGGCACTTGAAGATGCTAAGAAGAGGAACGGCCATGCTTGAATATGATCCGTGCGCAGATCTCCACCTGAAAATCGAATCAACCGCATGAGCGGCCTATTTGGGATCCTCCCTCCCTTTTGCACATCCCTATAATCGCTAATCTCACCATTTCCACGTATCCATACCCGGCAAATCTCAATCACGACATTCACCCCCTCAGAGAGCTAAGCTTTCTGCGCATCATGACCCCAGTTCTTCAAACTCTTGTAACTCTTACTACTTGTATCCTGCTTGGCCTTCTCCTCCTGCGCAAGGTGCCGCTTGCAGTAAGCAACAACCTTGCGCATGTGGTCGATTTCATCTTGCTCGTACTTGCTGGGATCCTTCTTGGGGTTCTTTTCCAGAATGGCGACAATTTTGCGCCCGCTGTCGTGTCCGACTGTCTCGCCGCTGCCGTCTTTGGACCATCCTGCGCCGGCGGATTCGTCTTGGCCGAGCCAGTCTTGCAGCTCCTTCGCGGACATGTTTACCAGTTCATTGAATTCTCTGTGTTGGGTTAGTGGGCGTGCGTGTGCACGGATCGAGAGCGCATGTACTCAATGACGATATCGTTGTCTTTGACCATTTTGCGCTTCGTGCTCGAAAACTCTGCTTCTTGATGTTTTGGACTTGAGTAATTGGTTGCGACTTTGCTGAAGAGATCGGAGCGGCTAGGAAGCAGTTGTTCTATCTACATGCACAGCGTGTTGTACTCCGACACATTGACGTCAAGACTTAAGACCGAAGAGCACGTGACGTTACTGAAAGCAGCGTTTTACTGTGTAGGCAATCTAACTACCAGCACATTATGATTGGCAGTTCAAGACAAGTGCTTCCAAACGCAAGAGCAGTTAAGGGAAATGCGAGCTCGCAATAACTGTCCGTAATTGACCCTACCAAGCAAGGGTGTGTTGACCAAGGTTCCCTGTTACATCATAGGCGTGAGCTAAACCACAATCAGCGAGAGTCTGCGAGTCTGGCTACGAAAAAGTGCGAGGTCCGTCGAAGTTATATAGAAGAGGCGTATACTTGAGCGCGCCCATTCCCTGGTTGCTCTCTCTGTCTATCACTTTTCCCCATGGTCGATGAAAACTGTTGAGGTTGGGGACTCCGCGCCCTCCGCTTGCAGCTCCATACAACTCCGCCCTCCACGTGCACTCCGAAGTTTTCAACAAGAAATCCTCGGGGCCCCGATTTTTCTTGTCATTCCTTGACTTCGATCGCCGGTCTCAACAAGTACCCCCGCCTAACATGGTGCCGATAAATCTCACCGCTTGGCACGGATCGCAATGGCCGGAAGCTGATGAAAACAGACCCGTTTGACACGCTCGGTTTGAGAAGAGAGCGGCTTCCGGCAACATTTCGCACGCCGTTTGGCTGTCAGCCAGCGAGAATCCTCCCACAAAGCCTCAAAAGTGGGGTTCACACGAGTCAGTTTTGAGCCGCATTGCGGGATTAAGGAGGTGGAGTGGTGTCGATGTGGAGTTGCGTCGCAGAGCCTCACTAGAAGCTTAGAATTTTGTTGAGTGCCAGCGGATACCATAGGCTCAACCCACTTCGTTGCACTCCACCTCATGAAGGGAACGTCCAAGCGCGGCAACACATCGGCATCCCAACCCCAGAGACAGAAAGTCACACGACACTCATGGCATGGCGGCACAACGGTACTTCTACAGTAGGTTCGGTCGCGGCACGTTGGCAGTTGACTAGCCTGCGGGGAACGCATCAGTGGCTTGCAGCCAATGCGATGCCAGGGTCCAAGAGACATCAACATCGAAGTCGAACGAATGCTGCAGATCGCGTGCAGACCCCATGGCGGTGGGTACTGGAGCTGCTCGGTCGTGTCGGATGGTCGTCGTCAGGTTTTGTCGAATCGCAGCTACTTTCCCCCCACAACTCGGAAGCTTGGGGCAACCCCGGTGTCACACTTCAGGCTACGCTATACGCGTTACAGAAATTTCCGAGATTGCTGTTGGCTGTAGCAGCAGACCAGCCAAGGTCATTGCTGCTTGTGCAGTGACGGCAGTGGCGTGTATGACGTTTCTTGCTGAATACATGTCTCGGCATAAGCTGGGCGTCTGGGCATTACCACACGGTCTGCACAACAAAGGCATCCATACTTAATGTCGACGATGGAAGCAAGTGTAAGAATTCACTGAGAAGCTCTCAAGCCACGAGCTCACCACCGCAATCATGGGTCTCGGCAAAACATCTATCAAACTGCGCGGTGCAGAGGTCGGCATGGAGGCCATCATGCTGGGATGCATCACATCGATAGGTGGTAAGTAATATTCCGATGGTCCACGGCGTCGTAATGTTGATGGCGCCTCAGGTTTCTTGTTCGGATACGATACTGGTCAGATTTCCAGTATGCTGTTGTTCCCTGACTTCAAACGCCGTTTTGGTCAGTACCAGGATGCAAATGGCGAATGGCAGTTCGATACCGAAATCTCGTCTTTGGTTGTCTCCATGATGTCCATCGGTACCCTTTTCGGTGCGCTCGCAGGAGCTTACACTGCCGATTGGTTTGGCCGCCGACGCAGTTTGTCCATTGGTGTCTCGATTTTCGTTGTTGGCAACATCATTCAGATCACTGCCATGAACTCTTGGGTACATTTGATGATGGGCCGTATCGTTGCTGGTCTCGGCGTTGGTATTCTGTCGATTGGTGTTCCGATGGTAAATTCTCCTCCGTATAGCTCATTCATTGAGCCGTCGCTAACATCCTATGAAGTTTCAGAGTGAATGCTGCCCGCGTGAAATTCGTGGTGCAGTTGTCGCTTCGTACCAACTCATGATCACCATTGGTATCCTCATCTCGAACATTATCAACTATGGTGTCCGCGACAGCCCAGGTGACGATAACGACGCCTCCTGGAGAATTGTTATCGGTCTCGGAATATTTTTCTCACTCCCTCTCGGTATTGGCATCCTCTTCTCGCCAGAGTCGCCTCGCTGGCTTGCTGGTCGCGGTCGTTGGGAGGAGGCCCGCATGTCGCTTGCTCGCCTGCGCGGAAAGAAGGAAGACCCCAACAACGAATTCGTCAACGATGATTTCAAGGAGATGCAAGAGTCGATTGCCGAGCAGTCCAAGGCCGGTCAAGGTACTTGGATGGAGTGCTTCACTGGTCAGCCTTCTGGCATTCCCCGCCTTGTGTACCGCACCTTCCTCGGTTGCGGTCTTCAGTTCTTCCAGCAGTGGACTGGTGTCAACTACTTCTTCTACTATGGAGCTACGATCTTCGAGTCCGCTGGTATTGAGGACCCGATTCAGACCCAGTTGATTCTGGGTGCTGTCAACGTTGCCATGACTGTTCCTGGTCTCTGGATGATTGAGCGTTTCGGTCGTCGCATGCCTCTCGTCTACGGCGGTCTCTGGCAGGCAACCTGGCTGCTCATCTTCGCCATCATCGGTATTGTCCGCCCGCCCACAGAGAACACCAGCTCCGGCATTGTCATGATCGTCTGCGCCTGCATGTTCATCGCATCTTTCGCTTCCACCTGGGGACCGTTCATTTGGGTCGTCATTGGCGAGACATTCCCTCTCCGCACTCGTGCCAAGCAGGCATCGCTGGCCACAGCCTTTAACTGGCTGGGTAACTTCATGATCGGTTTCCTGACTCCTTACGCCAATGACGGCATCGGCTACGCTTTTGGTTTTGTCTTCTTCGGCTGTAACTTCTTCGCCGCGGGCATGGTCTACTTCTTCGTCTTTGAGACGAAGTCTTTGACTCTCGAGAGTGTTAACGACATGTACATGGATATGTCTGTCAAGGCGACCAACAGCAAGAACTGGGTTCCCGCCGGCTACCTCAATCGCGATGAGCGTGACGAGTCTTACTGGCACCGCCGCACTTCGATTCTCGAGGACCGCGCTGCTGCTGCGCACGTTCCCAGGTCGGTCGACGAGAAAATTGACGAGAAGGACTCTGACAGTACCCCCCGTAACCAGTCGACGCACCGCGAGACCATTGGTGATGATAGAATAGTGTGAGCGCAGACAGCTGGGTGCCACCAGTCCTTTTGCATGTGCATATTTCACAATTAGCGATGTATGTTTCTGACTGCGGTTGGTCTCATCCCTTTGGAGGCGTTGCATATACAGCATGACTTCATGCAACCAACCAAATAAATCACAAGTTTCAAACTTTTCTGCTCAATCATTGTCATGCGGTGAACTCACAGATTTTCTCGTTGAGGAGGAAGCAGGGGGGCTCCAAGTTCATGTGGAGTATTCATTTCTACCCTGCACGATCCTCTGCAGTCTGACGCTCAGTTTGGAACCAACAAAATATTCTCCCTGCGTCATGATACTCCCAAACAGCCATCAGAAACCACGTGAGCGTATTCACCCCTCTCATCAAGCAACGTCCGTACTACCAGCACCTCGAAAGGACGGTGTAGCCGGCAGCTCGGCCCCAGCATGCCAGCGCTCAGCCACGTTCAAAATTAGCCCAAACGTGGCGCGTATGCGCAACGAACACGCGTCTCCCAAGCTGAACCCCAGCCCCGAAAACGACAAAACCATCTCTCTCTGCTGAAACACAAAATCCCGTCGTTTTCTCGATCTCGAATCCCACTCAACGCTCGTTTTTTTGTTGTTCGGTTTGCAATGCCCGCGCTTCCCCCTTCGGCGGGCGCATTAGCGCGCCGTACCCTCGTCGCTGCTGCCCCGATTATCGTACAGCCACATATGCACTCGCTCTCGCGGCGTGCACTTGGAGTAAATCACACACAAGGTGTGACGCTGGGTGTGCTCGGGGCGTATATTGTGATCATCGCCATTCTGTGGAATGTGCCGTATATTCGCTGGGTGTTATGGCCGTTCAAGGTTCGTATTCGTTCCTCTCCTCAGTATCACGTGATTAATGACTTCTTGTGCAGATGCTGGTTATTGCTTTTCATGAGTTCGGCCACGCCATTACTGCGTGTTGTACCGGTGGTCGTGTTGAGTCGATCAGCCTTGATCCTCACGAGGGTGGTGTGACACATATGCGTGGCGGCAAGCAGTTCCTCACCCTGCCAGCTGGGTATTTGGGTTCGAGTTTGATTGGCGCGCTGCTTATATTTTGTGGCTTCAATATCGTGGCCAGCAAAGTTGCGAGTATTGTGCTGGGTGTGTGCTTCCTGCTGACGCTGTGGTGGGCGAGGAAGGACTGGTTGACGATCATTACTATTCTGTTGGCGGTTGGGTTGCTGGTTGCGTGTTGGTTTATTCAGCATGCTGAGGCGCTGAGATTCGTTGTTGTAAGTTCTGAGCTCTATCTGTGGACAATTCTGGTTCTTTGCTGACTTTAAAAAAGCTCTTCATTGGTGTCATGTCGAGTCTTTACAGTGTTTGGGATATCTGCGATGACTTGATTCTGCGCAAGGTCAACTCATCAGATGCGAGCGTCTTCGCCAAAAGGTATGGCGGCTCATCGCAATGCTGGGGCGTGATATGGTCCCTCGTGTCTTTGGTCCTGATGGTATGTGGTATTATCGCAGCATTGGCTGCTTTCCCACAGGATTGGAAACAGCAGCAGAAAGACAGCCAGGACTTCATCCCAACAGTTCGTATGCTATTGAGGGCATGAAATGTCATTGAATCAGTATTGCTAGTTTGTACAAAATCTAAGGAATATGCACTGCACGATCGATCATGGTCCGTGACGGGAAGATTGCCAGCTCGTGTTGACAAGTTGAATTAGCTTACTGGATGTGTACAAAGAAATATTTCTTACGTCATGTGTTCAGAAAAGACTTCTAGACTTACAGTCGGTCCCAGTACTTGCCATACTTGTATGGACCGTCAATATCCCGACCTGAGCGGCAGAACTTGCAGCTGCCCAGATGAACCTCTTGCGCGATACAAAGACGCATCGATTTGGTATATGGATTAGCCATACAGCACTGCAGCTTGTGAGACCAGTGGGTACAAGGCCGATCAAGGATTGTATGACCACAAGCTAAGTACTCCTGGGCTCGTCTTGTGTTCTTAGGATCGCACATGATAGATCGAATTGTTGGTGATCCTGTGTGTGGTTAGTAGTGGCTGTATGTATGTTGTTGTTACTCTCGTGGTGGCAATGGGGTACAATGCTTTATATGTGGACAGAAAGCTCCGTACGTGGAAAAATCTCTCGCTTCACGTCTTACTCTTTTGAGATCGCGACATTGTAGTGTCCGTCTTCACCAAGCCGTACGCTGGCTGATACACGCTACGTTCACTGTAAGACACTGGTGCTGGTGACATCAAGACTTGGAAATGGAACAACACAGAGTCAAGCTTCCAGCTTCGAAACAACGAGAAACTATCGTCATTATAGCCAACACATCGAACAGCGATGACATCCCTCGGGGTGCCCTCCTTAGAGCAAGCACGAACTAGAGGCTACAGCAACCTACTCACACCGGAGCGGGTAGCACCATAGTAAACTCTCATTCTCTAGGTCCATGTGTGAAGTATATATCGCATTTTCTATCTGCAGCACGAGGGCTGCTCATTCACCCATTACCCAGAAAGAGAGCCGTGATGCATGCGCTCAAATCCCTACTCCTTTTGTCGTGACATGTCGGAACAAACGAAAGCAGTACATCTCCACCGCCCCTATCTACATCCACGTCTAATCAGCATCCTCGTCAATAGCAGCCCGGGGCTGCTTCTGCTGCTGGCCCCCTCGGTTCTTGAACCTTGCGGCCTGCTCGGCCTTCTGATCGGCCCTGTTAGCCTCTTCCTCCTTCTCCTGAAGGAACCTCTGCTTCTCCTGCTGAATAACCTCAAGTACACCGACCAAGCTATTCCTCCACATGTCGAGCCTGCTTGCAACCTCTCTCCACTGGTTCTCGCCAAAGACGCGGTATGTGGAGCGGTGGATCAAGAATGTCTGGTTGAGCTGACTGAGCTTGCCCTCAACGAGTCCGGCGCGGATCACATCGATGACCCACATCTCAACGTCTTCGCTAGGAACTTGGAGCGCTTTTGCGATCTTGTCGTAAGGGAGCGACCTCTGCTGACCGGACGACGCGGCAATTGAGGCGAGTGTGAGGAGGCGAATCTTGCGGTTGAGAGCATCGCTGTCGAGACCGGACTTCTCGATCCAGCCGTCGTGCTCGTCCTTGAAGTCGTTGAAGTCATCTACAACGTCTGAGTTGAAGATCTCGAGGAGTTGGAAGTAGACGGGTTCGGTGTTGCGGAGGGCCTGAACCGAGTCGAGGTCGGTGAGGTCCTGGAAGTCGAAGTGGCTGGGGTGGGTGAGAGCGGACTTCAGCGCGCGGAGAGACAGCTCCTGGGCCTCTGGGGACGATGTCTCCTCGGAGGGGAATGTGCGGAGCGCGCGAAGGAGGTATGTGTATGCCTGCTCATCCTCGCCAGCAGCGGCAGCCGAGTCGCTGACTGCAAGGTACAGCTTGCGCTGCTCCTCCTCTTCAACGTCCCATGCCTGTAGCCAGCTGTCCAGCTGCTTCAACTGTGGGCGCAGGTACTCGAAGTTGGTTGTGGCGCGAATGACGCGGAGAATGGCTAGCAGAACGTGGAAGCGCACTTCGCTATCGGCGGGCAGGATGTTGAAGATTGTGCTGAGAATCGAAAGGGTGAGGCCGCTGCCGTTGGCGGGCGATGAAGTGACTGGGGTGCTCAGGTTCTGACAGATCTTGGGCAAGAACATGGACACATTCGGCGACTGGTTTACGAGGTGGATCAGCAGGTTGTATGCTGCTATGAACTCTGTGCGCCGCAGTGTTAGCCTCGCCTGCTGCGCTCATGAATGTGTCGCTCGCATACCCTTCTCAGGCGCCTGGTTCAGCGCTTGCGCACCGACGACCAGCTTCTTGAGCACCTCATCCTTCTTGTTCTCCTTCAACAGATCCGCGCTCTCCTGCTGGATGTTGGAGCTCTCGTCGCCCTGGGATTTTTTGAGGCCATCGATGTATTGTGCGAACTCGTCGGTAAGCTCCTCAAAGGAACCCTCGATCAGGAGCGTGTTCTTGGGGCCCGGCATCGTGTTTGACGTGTACAAAGTTGCCTGGAGAAGTGGGCGGGCGGGGTCGTCGAGCGCTGGACGTGATTTGGGCTTTGTGTCGAGAGTTGCGCCTGCCCGTGGTGGGATGTGCTAGGCCCAAAAGTTCAGATCCCCGCGCTGGCCAATCACAAGAGGCCCTGGTGGGGCATCCTCCACTACGACCACCACGGCTTTTAGCCTCACCTTCACACGGCGTTGATACCATCACAGCAGATCATGATACTGATTAAATGCTTCAAACCCAAATTTCACAGCAGGTCCATGATCAAGACCCGGTATTTCACCCCTGCTATATATAGATACGCCAGCCATATGAATTGTCCAAACAGCAAGCCTTAGAAACGACTTCCTCGATGCAGCAATTCAGGATCTCGTGATTTGTGGGTCTCGTAAGAGAGGCATCACTAGATTCTCGTTATTGCATACTGCTGTGACCCTGAGCCACTGCAACGCCGAACCCGTACGTACGACTAGTAAGTGCCCATCAATTTTGACATACTGCGCATTTGACCTTTCAGCCCCATTCCAGGTCTGGCTTGGTGCAACTGCTCGTTCTCGCCCTCATCTTCGCTTAAACAGGAAGGAGGCGTATCTTTATTGGAAGACTTTGCTTGGCAGCGTGTCTTCGTATCCTGACATCTTACAGCCTGCCTCTTACTACTGCCTCCGAAGCTCAAGTTGTTTCTCAGCTCATACACTTGACAATGGCTTGCACCATCACTCGAACAGGGCAGTGAAAGTCATGCCCTTCAGCACGTCATGCCCACAGCCCCGTAATTGATTCGATTGCCTCACTTAGTGTTGCCTACGATCGGTATAGGAGACGGTACATCAGATAACAAACACACAGCTATAACCAGTACCGAGCTGATACTCTTGCTAGTGATTAGATTGATACTTGTTTTGTTGTCTGGTGGCAGATGGCAGTGAAATCAGCATGTCGTACAACCAGACAAATCAACCATTCTTAGCGCACACAATCCCCCTATGCTGTCCAGATCACCCACAGGACCGGCTGTGTTTTCGAAGTGTCCAGGGCATCGTACTGCGACGCTGCTGTATCCTAGTCATTTTAAGTTTGGCAACACCATGCCTGAACATCGTGCCCCTATGCAGTGTCTGAGCCCCACGACGTGTGACTACACAGCCTACTAGTGTGAAACCTGACACTACATCATAAGTCTGTTGCTTGGTCGGTATCATCTGACTGGACTTGTACTGTTTGCATCAAATACCGTCATAGGCCAAAAATGATTGGTAGTTCACGCTTACGAGGGTGATCATCGTACCATCTCCAACACCGGGACTTGGATAGTAGAGTGGAAGAGATCTAGCAGTAACAATAGAGCCTTCTCACTCGTAAAGTGTAGCAAGATAGCACATGAGAAAGTGAGCAGCAAGGAATTGCAGAAGATATTACAGTGAATATTCGCCCAGATACGATTCTACAAATGTTTCTGTTCGCGGTGTATGAGTGTAACCGCATGTGATAGCATGTGACATTGCAAAGCAGTGAGAAGTGATCAGTATGGGTCTCTCAAAGACGTTCTTTCTGTCAACAATTCCATCGTTGAAACTACTGAGCTGCCTGCGCTCAAGTTCTGTCAGACACCCATTCATGTCTTCCTAAGTTTACACAAGAGAAAGAATATTCATTTCCCATCCCCGGCGCAGTCAAGACTACCACAGATGACGACGTCTTGGCCTCAGTATCCGCGGTACGAGAGAGTTGTCTGGCAGTAATTGCATCTCATGTCCCAACTGCCTTAAGAACCCCGAGTACGGCTTCAACATAAGATCATAACCTGCAATGCGGCCCACAGCGCGCGACAGCTCCTCACATTTATCTGCTACGTCTTGGGCAATGTACCGACCCGTCTCCAACGAGTTAATGCAGTCGTGGACGTCCTCCATCAGGTCGGCAAGCGGACTGTAGTGGCGCAGGAACTCATACTACGATGCTAGATTAGTTGCCTGGCTGGAGGTTTCTGGTCCTTACTTACAGGCTCGCGGTATTCGCGGCAGTGGAGGCAAGTGTCGCTGCAGTCGAAGGATCGGCGTCTGCGGCGGGTGAAAGAGACGTGGTCGTAGCGCAGATCCTCGTACTCTCGCTCCGAGGCACTATAACCGCCGAAGAACTGGTATGGAGGATAGCCAGAGAAACAGTCACGTCGGCGGTGGCGTGGTCGGTCTGAGTCCCAGAGGAACATGTTTAGAGTCAGGGAAGTGGTGATGTAGAGAGTTGAAAGTGTTTTAGTTGGATACTTGATTGAAAGTCGTGAAAGCTCAGAGTGGTGGATGGGGTGTTTAAGCCCATCCTCATCTTATGTATATCGGATATGCCCAAGGTGTGACTCTCTGCGGGACGCTCGTGCGACCGGTGGTATCTCGTTGGCAGGGCCAACATGCGGGCGAAGTGGTACCGTAGTAGGCAGCGGTGTGGCTTCAGAGGTCATCTCGCATAATATCATGCAGCCATGTCTGATTTCAGCTGTTCAAGGTGGTGACGTACAAGATTAAAGCAATGTAGCAAACAAATATCCCTGCAAACATGCACTTTGTGCAAGCTCAGGACCCGAGAAGCGTCGTGTCACTCGGAAAGGACAACCATTCCCACTTATCTGAGCTGAGCCCTACCCCATTTTCGGGGAAATGGCAGGGCGAAGATGGTTGAAATTATGGCCACGGATCGACTCTAGGTCATGACCATCCTCTCCAATTTGGGTTCGCTTGCGTCATGGTCCTAGACGCTCCTACCGGCGTGGCTTCAATATCAACCAACAAATTTGAAGGAGAAGTTGTCATTTCGTTCGTATACTTGTCGTTTAGATCACACTGACCGCCTTCTCGGGCGACGCAGCTGCAGCGTGACTTTGCACAAGCTGACCACGCCGAGGACGGGGAGGTTCGGAGGAGAAGCCAGCCAATACATGGATTCTATAACCACATGAAGACTGGGTCTATTCGATTGTGTACGGTTTTTTTAAGGCACAACCTGTCAGAAGTCAGTATGTAAGTCGCACAACCAATCTTGCCCGGCTGTCGAGCACCCGACTTTACGGATCCGCGAGCATAGCGATAGCAATGAAGCGCGAGGCAGACTGAGGTGAGGTTCTTGAGATGCCGGCAGGCGTACCGAATGTTGCGGGCCTTAGTCTGACCTTGATTGACTGTCTCCGTGGCCAGATGATTGCGGACAGTGACATTCTCCCTATCTGTGAGCTACCACAGATAGCACGCCATTTCTCAGGGCTTGGTAGATTATATCGACGGACGACCGCCGATTGTTCAGATCAGATTCCCAACGCCCCTTGTTCCATGAGCGATGCCCTTTGCTGACAAAGCCCGTCAGAGATGCAGCCATGCAGCCGGACGGGATCTACTCGCGTGGCTGAGTTAAAGTGGGTGCGAGGTGCGAACTGCCACTCAAGCTGTAGTTTCGTTTCGTTGAAGCAAAATTGTGGTGGTACGCTTCTCAATGTAGGCCAATGCTATGTTGGAACAGAGGCTATGCACTTGCAACTTTGGACTGGTATACTTGCGTTGTCGTGTATGCTATCGGGTCAAAACTTGCACCGCTCAGGTCCGTGAGTGAATATTACTGAATTGCGAGTGCGAGAAGCGATACCGTATGTGTTGTGGCTGTGAGGCGATGGTATTGAAGTCCATCCACGGTGACTACGGTGGAACAAGCTGTCATATACTCTGGGTAAGACCAGAAGCAGTAGACGGCAATCCAGCAGGTTCAAATATAGTAGCTGTGATGATCGCTGTAAATTCAAGACCAGTCATCTCACCATTGACGGCCTTGCCCGAGCAATGTGCAGAAATGAAGAGGATGCAGGACAAGGAGGTGAGTTGCGCTACCAATCAGCAGGAGCCACACCGCAGGACCCTGGATCCACATTTCGTCACCCTTTCGAGAGAGACATTGCTTGTTGCTACGCGCAAACTGTCGCGCAACGTGTCGAGCTTGCAACATGGCGTACGTCTGCCGGAAACGGAAATGGGGCTCGTAGCTGACCGCAAGCTTTAGGCGCACAATTCGGGGCAACGCGCTCGAGAAGCTTGCCCGCCTGTCTGCGCAATCCACGACCACGACCTCGCCCAACAATGACTTCGAGAGACTGTACAAAAGATGCTCGAGCTTCTCGAAAGCTACAAGTGGGCTCAGTGGTATTAGAGTCACGGAGCTGGAAGCAATCCTTGCTCTATGCAAAGCTGCACCATACATCGAGTCCGTCGACGTCGCTGCACCACTATTCGACCGTCTCGCTGCATACCTACCCGGCATATATGCGCAGTTATTGCTACCCTCGCCCAGCCTTCAGGAAATACGACCTTCTCCATACGAAGTTCTCTCCTACAACCTAACCTCAGCAATTCTGCAACTTGGCGCTCGCCATGACCAGATTCGATCGAAGGTCACAGACACCTTAGCAAGTTATATACAGGGCTGGGCAGCCACTGCAGCTGAGCTGTCCGCAGTTCAGTTGGATGACGGTGACGAAGCCTCTGATTTTGCCGCAGACAATGAGCTTTCGCAAGTCATTACCCACAGCTTATCCCTGTTGGGCTTCCTGGATGCCGCCGCTGAGCACTCAAGGTTCTGGAGTGCGTACGAGAGGCTTAAATTCGTTCAAGAAGTCAAGGCAGCGCTTTCTGAGCAATTCTTTCTTGCCTTCGAGACCGCACTGTCGATTGCACGTAATGCGCGCTCACACCAGCATGGGCTGCAAGAATGGAAGCGCTACACAAAGCACTATGCAGCTATTGGGAGACCACTGGGTGCCATGATCTTGCACAACTCGTTCTTGAAGGTTGTTGTAACCTCTGCTTCGCTGCTCGTTGAGACACCCGCGCGTGCACCTCGCGAATCTATATTGGACCACCTTCGAACATCGTACAACAAGAATCGTGCAACTGGAGACACGTCTGAAGACGCCCTTGCTGAGGGCTTGACAAGAATTGCAGTTGACGAGATGCGTGGACTGGAAAACGATGTTGACTACTTACAGAGGGTCGGTTCAGCATGGCAGCAACGACAAGCATCGGCGGTCAAAGCAAAGATTATCACCACTTATCTTTGTTGCACTGTGTACGACGAGGACATTGCGGACGACGACGTCCTACTGACATGGCTCGATGCTGTTCTGAACGACCCTACACAGAGTGCGGACCACGACTTAGCGTCCACAGCGTTGAAGTCCATGGCCATCCTGGCGCAAGTGTCCCCGTCAACTGCATCGACTCTGGGGCGCTCGCTCCCAAGACTCATTGTACAGGCCAACTTCGACCAACGAACCTCATCAGTTGCAGCGGATTCTTTGGCAGCTGTTTTGAGCTTGCTTCCCCAGGATGCTATCATCACGACCTTGTACAGTCTTGGTAACGTTATAAGTGCTGGACCCGCAACAGCTGGTGTCACGACTACCTCGTCTTCACTCAACGGCACTGGCAATACGCTGCGAACTCCCGGAATATATGCGCATCAATCTAACGGCAGCGCAATATCACTCACCCCAAGTGACGTCGAGGAACCGCACCACGTACATACAACCATCGTGGACACTGTAGTGTCTGTGGCAAGCAAGTGCAAAGACGAGAAGATTACAGCTTTGGCTCTCTCGATGCTAGTTCAGAAGCTGGGGAGGGCAAGCAAGATCGTTGATGTAAAAATTATCACAGATGCAGCATTGCTTGGCATCCATACGACCCCAGCCGAGTTCAGATCGTTGCTCAAACTTTACTCAACACTATGTCATGATGCACTTGTAAAGGATGATGTTGCCACTCTTGATGCAGTAAGTGCGATGTCCGTACGCCTTTGCGCGGTATCACTAACAATTGTTCAGGTCATGAATGCACGCTTGAACATCTCAAAAACTGTCTCTGAGGACGAAGCTTTTGAAGTCTACCTCACTTATCTGCTGGATGCTATTGTTAGCAAGGGCGATGCTCAAGAAACGTCCCACAAACATTTGCGAGACACTGAATTGGCTGCACAGGAGATAGCACAGATGCTGAAGCCTATTGCTACACTTCTTGCTAGCAACGCTCAACGAGCGGATTCCATTGAGCTTGGCGACGCGATCGTCAATTTACAACGGGATGCTTGGTTCAATATCGTTGTCCATGGCTTTGATACGAATTCGGATCTAGGAAGGCAATACATTGAGGAGCTACGCACCCTTGCTCGCTTCAGTAAGCCTCTCATTACCGAAGAGCGTCCGATGCTGTCAGAGAGCGATATCGAGCTGAATACGGTCCTGCGGCGTGGCAAGTCCCCTGAGCACACCACCGAGCAAAAAAGACGCCTGGCAAAGCTTCTCCCTTCGTGCGAGGCTGATACCAAGACACTCACATATCCCGAAGCTGTGTTCTTGAACACTGCCTACCTTGTAGAAGAATTGCGGGCCAGCACAGGCGACTGCACAAAAGCGCTTGCGTACTTCCTGGATCCTAAGCTAAGGACAGGTGCAGTCGGCAATTGCATGTCCGCGATCACTCTTGTGGCTGTGAGGACATACTTGGCAAAGACGCTTTCAGGACAGCATCATACCTTCTCTACACCGTACCTTGCGCAGCAGCTTGCGCAAATTTTCGCAGCCTGCTGCCATCGCATTGCCCGCGTCCAACAGGCGGCAGCTGCTTGTGCTGATATCATTGTCAGGGAGGTGCCATCCACATTATGCCAGAAGAGTGCTCTTTTCGCTCTTCTCGAACTATTGTCCATCATGTGGTATAGCTGTCTCGAAGGCGAGACTGATGAGTACACTTGGAAATCGACATTCACCTCCAAAAAGTCGGACATTACCGTTGAGCTTTCAGATGACTATGTCTTCCGACGAACAACGCTTGAGACTTTGCACAAACGTGCTACATCCTGGGTCAAAGGAGTCATAGAATCGGCTCCTCTGGACGTTAAAGGGCTTCTGCAGACATACCTATCTGAGTTCGACGACGAGACATCGTATGGTCATGTATCTCTTGGGCGATCATTTGCTCTGGAGATGGGTTCCGTGATTCCTGCCAATGATCAACGACTTGGTGCGATTGAGCGTCAAGGCATCAACATCAACACGGCATCTGACTTCATTACTCAATACACCACAAGGCAAGAATATAAGTTCCTCGAGAGCAGCAACGATCAACAAGAGGAATGGCTCAGCACTAGCAGCCCTAACAGTGATGTGCCAAATTACCTGTCTCGCAACATTCAAGACGCTACGAAGCTTCTTGTTGATCTTGAACAGCGGACACTTCACCATAAACATATCACTATTGCCGAGTTGCGAGATATTCTGCGACGTGCAGCTGCCCTACTCTGTCGCATCAAGAGGGACCAAGCACCGATCGTGAACCACTTGGTCGGCATTCCTTTCGCAGTTTTCTCGAAGCAATCGATCAAACTTGGTATCTCACTGTGGACAAGCGTCATCAAAGAAAACCCTCGCATGGAGTCTCGCGTCCTCGTGGCGATTGCCGAGAACTTCGAGAACACTGTGCGCAAACGCAGAGGACTTTTTAACCCTATACTCAGGTATGTACAGTCTCAAACTGTCAGGAGGAAGAGCTGACGTTTGCTAGGCATCCAGATCCATTCTATGGGAAACAGGAATTCGCTGCTACTGATAAAGAAGCTCTTGCCAAGCATCAGCAGCAGATCTACAACCTTATCGCACCGCATTTTAGGCTCGTACAATTCCTTTCGAGTCATTTTAGCGCTTCCCGGCTTAGCAAGTCGGATTTTGAGCGCGTGTATGTCCGTTTGATCCATGTCACGCTCGATGCCATGAGCGCTGGGTGCTCTCAGCCTTTGGCCAGAGAGGCTTATTTCCACATCATTCTGTTGGCATTGCGCACTGTCCGTCATAGTACGACCATATCGTCAGCTGCCAAATGGCGACTCATGGACCGTCTCTTGACCGGAGCCCTGGCATGGTTCGCTCATGCACCGCAATGGTCGTATGGTGGCAATCGTCTACAGATCAAAGCAGAAACTCAGGTCCTGTCGGACGTGCAGATTCATCTGGAGGCCCTTGGGAAGTTAGCGATCGTAGCGGACTCAGCATCGAGACAGGTCAAGGCTAAACAGGACCTGTTATCTCTGCTCATCTCCAACGAACAGACACGTCTGAATGTCTGGCTATTCCCATTGGACAATGGAAAGAGGCATCACTTTGGTGGCGGAACCAGGAACAGTTTGCCAGATACTGCTGTCTCGGCTCATGTCAAGACAGCATGGGCTGAGAACCCAGCGATTGCTGTACAGCTGTTGAAGCGCTTCCAGTCTGCACGCTTACAGACCGAAGTCCGGTTCCATGTGCTCAACTTCCCTCACAAGGTCTTAAATGAACCAGACGCACTGGAGATCATGCTGGGCAACCAGTTGCCGGGAGATGTGTCCTTCCAGCTCAAATATTTGCTGTACTGGGCCCCTCTGAACCCCATCACCGCGGTCACATTGTTTATGCCGGCTTACGGTAACCATCCGTTCATCATCCAGTACGCTATGAGAGCACTCGAGAGTCACTCGGTAGACGTGATGTTCTTCTACGTCTATCAGATCGTACAGACGCTTCGATACGATGTCCTGGGCTATGTTGAGAGATATATCATTGAGACAGCCCAGTTCTCGCAACTGTTTGCCCACCAGATTATCTGGAACATGAAAGCGAACGCCTACAAAGACGAAGCTTCGGAAGTAGTAAGTAATGAAGCTCTTAGCATCTATGCATATACTGACTTTGCAAGCCCGATCCTGTCAAGCCTACACTTGACAAAGTCATGGCAAGCCTCGAGTCCAGCTTCTCTAAAGAGGATCACGAGTTCTACGAACGCGAGTTTGCCTTCTTCAACAAAGTCACTGGTATCTCCGGCACACTTCGATCAGTCTTGCACGAGCCCAAGGAAGTCAAGAAGCAGAAGATCGCGGAGGAGCTGCGCAAGATCGAAGTAGAGGTTGGCGTTTATTTGCCCAGTAATCCTGACGGCCAAGTCATTGGTATTGATCGCAACTCTGGCAAGCCGCTGCAATCGCACGCGAAAACACCCTTCATGGCTACATTCCGCATCCGCAAGAACAAGCCCGCTACCGGTCTCATCGAAGATATCGAGGAAGAACCACGTTCCGGCCTCCCTGCAAAGAGCAACACTTACGAAACATGGCTCTCAGCTATCTTCAAGGTTGGCGACGACTGCCGTCAGGACGTCCTCGCGCTCCAGATGATCGCCGCCTTTCGCGGCATCTTCAACACCGTTGGCCTCGATGTCTGGGTCTTCCCCTATCGTGTCACCGCCACAGCCCCCGGCTGCGGTGTCATCGACGTGCTCCCCAACTCTATAAGCCGCGACATGCTCGGCCGTGAAGCTGTGAACCGACTCGACGACTACTTCGTCTCGCGCTATGGAAACGAAGACAGCATCCGCTTCCAAGAAGCGCGGTCCAACTTCGTGAAATCCATGGCCGCGTACAGTGTTATCAGTTTCCTGCTGCAGTTCAAGGACCGCCACAACGGCAACATCATGATCGACGACGCGGGCCACATCATCCACATCGACTTTGGCTTCTGCTTTGATATCGCACCCGGCGGCATCAAGTTCGAGCGCGCCCCCTTCAAGCTCACCGCCGAGATGATCGCCGTCATGGGCGGCAGCACCACCTCGCAGCCATACCGCTGGTTCGAGGAGCTGACCATCAAGGCGTACCTCGCGGCAAGACAGCATTGCGATCACCTGTGTCATATTGTCGAGCTCATGCTGGACAGCGGATTGCCGTGCTTTAAGCCAGAGACGATCAAGAATTTCAGAGACCGGTTTGTGCTCGATCGAACGGAGAGAGAGGCTGCGGATTATATGCGCGGCTTGATCTCCAAGAGCGCGAGTAGTTATAGTACTGGCACGTACGATCGATTCCAGTTGATCACGAACGGTATCCCGTACTAGACGGGATGATAATGGGGGGAGGGGGGGGGTAGATAGTAATAGTCGAAATGCATGGTTCTATTCATCACAATAATGCGTAATACTATGTGTGCATTGATGCAGTATAGTCAGGACGTATACATCATCTTCTCAGCCTAGCTACGCTCGAGCAGCCATCTTGCGCACGAGGATACAGCCTTACTCATGCACGACCTGCAACCTTCGCACGAACGGTTCCGAGATGAGGGGGTGAGCTGAGGAAGCACATTGGCAGCACCTTGCCTTCGGCGATGACTCGAAGTTATCTGACAGAGCACACCTCAGCTTGGTTTGGTATACGGCAAGCCATTTTCCAAGACAGTTTGACGACGTGAAGGTGTCCTAATTATTCAGCCACAGACGTCGATTCGCTGTTGTTGTGGCACTGAGGCGCAGGCCTAGACCGTCTGCGCCATGGCACCCACAGCAATACATCCAATAGTCACGCGCCGGGATGTTTGGCAAAGCATAGACAGGTCTGCATGCAGCTTCGTTTCGAAGAGCGGTTGGGGCTTGAAGCGGGGCCTATGGTGACCGCGCCATCCGGCGTGCAGACTCCGGAATACGAGATATGACAGAGGTGTGCAAGGCGGAGACCTGGAACGGCCGGCGGGATACCGATACTCGGGAGCGTTTACGGGGCTATGTACAGTATATTTTGAGGCGGTAGGCAGGTGTGGCTGCGACGCAGAGCTCCTGAGATAGGATAAACGGTCGTTCTCATCAAATCTGGATGTCGAGCGATGAGAGAAGCTTGCTTGTGGAGACGTAGAATACTTTTTCTGCGCGCTGGAGACTACAAATGTAGAGTCAGTATTGCCCACAATAAAAGTGACCCAACTTCCAGTGCTTAATAACGCGAACAAACCTAGCGACAACAATGTGACATGACTGATGGGTCACGCGGACGTTTGCAGCAACTGCTCCAGAATGGTAAATGTGGTAATTGCAACAAGTATTCGTGAAGCTAGACCAGCCCAGACGCTGCCCGCGGCCGGAGGACCATGGTGTCGTGTACTTCCTACTTGGGACGATATGGAAGTTGCAAAACGTCGCACGCTTGGACACACATTAGTGCATTATTCCGTCAATCACACAAAGGGTCTTTTGTGATAGCACGTTCGTCCGAGCGCAGATGTACGAGCGGTGTGGTCGTTCACGATCTTCGATTGTGGGGCCTAGACCACTGTGTCGCTCAGATGGATTCTTGACGCTAAGCTGACAGACAACGCCAACGCCAACGCCAGGCGGAAGCATCTGCAGGTTTGACAGTGCTCTCCTTGCCAAAGGTAGGCGTTCGTTCTATTATCGGTAAAGTTCCAGACCGTTGCCAAGCAGTCCAGGTTCAGGAGCGTACCGCAGCCGCTGGGCGGGCTCATGTCGTCATGTATATACACGTAAGGCATGGGTGCTATAGCCCGGAGTATTGGCTTCTCGGATATTGGCAGTTGGACCCCATTGTGAATAGGAGGCAGTCGATTGCTCAAGATCGATGTATGTACAGTAATCAGTTTGCGAAGTGAGGTGTGAAAAAGATGCAGTGTCGTCTGACAAGTCCCGCCCGGCAGGACCCATGGAAATGGCGCGAACATCCCCGTCCGCGGAGTACCTTGAACATGATGAAACGCAACAGCCACAAATCTGAGCTGCTGAGGCATGCAGTCTCACAGGGCGTCAGGGCTGACCGATGTAATCAACCTGGCTGTTGTGTCGTCAATACGTTCTACCAGGAATGAATCCGGCGGACGTGACTCCAGTCACTGTCCCAGCAATCATCGTCTTCGGCATTCGGAGTTGATGAGCTTGCGAAGTTGCGGTTCGTTTGGTCCGCTGCTTGGGTCTAGACGCTTCAGGCTATCGTGCTGCAGTCAAGCGCAAACCTGGGTGACGCCAGTCTCGATACACAAACACTCTGCACGCCCTCGAGGAGCTGCTGCATCGGCATGGTATCGTGAAAGCTTGCTAGCTGAAGGTCGGACTACTAGATTCGGTCGGTTGAAGCGGGCCTTGGAGTTTGGTCAAGTGGATATTTTGGGTGAATCCAGGAAGGCGCGTCTCAAGACTTAGTCTCGGGAGTCAAGATCCCGTGCGCCGCTGCGGGCCAAATAACAGTCCGCGGCAGCATCTGAGCCACGGAATTGTTGTTGCTTTCAAAACGTTGGTCGAGCGAAGTGGCAGCGGTGTCGAATGAAAGATACAGATGGAGGAAATAGGAGATGCGGGGCTGATGTGGTTGCTTGAACGGCAAAAGATCCTTCAGCCACGGGTGGAAGTTACGATCGACATGGTCACTCGTCCCGGCCATGCAGAGGTACATCATTTCCTTAGACGGAAGAGGCACAGGGCGCACGTATCATGTGTTTCCCGTTCGGTCTTTGAGGCTCGCAGCAAACCCCGAAGTGCTTAGTAGGGGATGCGCCCCAAGGATAAATGGCGACAGCGTGAGTCTTTGCTCCTGCCGTCAGGTGCGCGGACTGGTCATGTAACGTTACCTCACCAAGGCTCCAGGTCTGGGCAGGTTATTGGGCGTGAATGGCAAAAGACGCGGTGGTCGGTGCTAGTGATTGGCCTGCATGGTGGGAATAATCAACACGGTATTATTGCTAGTGAGGACGAGCTTATGTCCTGTGGCCTAGAACGCGGGCCAGCATACAATATGACACGCAGCAACCACAGTTGATCTGGTCGACCAAGTCAGAAGGTTTGACGTGCTGCACAGAGATAGCAATCCACCGAGTCTCCGCCTCGGCCTCACTTGTCAAACCGCCCCGGACCGAGCGCTGGTGGCACGAGCAGGTTTGCGAGGACGAGTCCTTTGGGCCTACTCGGCGCGTTGAGCTCTGAGACAGGCTCTGCAACAGCGCCCACTTGGCCGGCTAGCGCCGTGATGAAGACGTGGGCCAGAGTGTGCGGTCAATACGGTAAATGGCAGCAGCTGAGCAACAACAATGCGTGAGCGTGTTTGAGGTGCCTGGCGCGGTACCATGGTAGTGCTTGCAGCGTGAGCAGTCCCAGGCTTTGTAAGCAAGACAAGGAAGGGCCTAGCGCGCTGCAAGGTGCAGCCCCCAATGCTCTTCTCCACGATTTCTTGCAGACCGTGCCGAGCATCTCCACGATGGTGTGCGGTGAGGCAGATTGCAGATAGCAGATTGCACTCCAGCAGTCGTCATCAGGTCCGTCAGGTCCCGTCAGCCGCGCTGACTGTACGCGCAGACCCGTGGGGGCCGGTGTCAGGAGCCAGGACGCAGCAGTGCCGCACAGGCACCGACAGGCACCGCGAGGCAGATCGGCCTGGTACCAAGCATTCTAGACTGCCAAACCGCCCGGGCGATCCACTACCAGCCTGCCGAACGCTATAGCAGCATCCGCACAGGCCAGTCAAGCCTCAGCTGCTTCGGCCGGTGGTGCTGCGTGCGGCCGTGGTGCACTGCTCGCAGCACCGCTCGCTGCAGACAGAACGCCCGCTGTGCATGCCTCAGTGCAGCGCAGAGGAAGTGCAGCGTGCGTGCTGAAGACTGCCGGGGTGCAGCGCCTAGACGGGCGCCAGATGCGTCTCTTTGTGTCTCCACCAAGAGCCATCTACCGGAGCGCGCAGGGACGCAGAGGCCGCGCAGCATCGAAATGTGTTCTAGATCGCCTCGGAGGCGCAACCTGCGCCCAGCCCTCTTATGTGCGACTCTAGCAGTCCGTCTTCCAGTCCAACCATATTCGCCCACACAGCCCTCCTCCCTCGCAATCTTCGATTCCTTCTGCACACGTCCACATTCCTCGCCAGTCCCAGCTGCTTCTGCATCTTACCTCCGTTTAGTCACCCGCTTCCGGATACGGCCTGTTCACCTCTGTAACCGACCAACCCCGTCAGCCAAGTCTCGGACTCTGCTCTCCACCACATTCGTGTAGCTCTACCCCATTCAGCGTGGCCTGCCATCCTCCACTCTGGCGCGTGTACGTACACCCATCATCGGGACAACCACCGGCCCACAACTACCTGGAGCCGAGCCCCACCTGCTGGCCGAATGGAAAAGTAACATCATGGGAGAACTCTCAACCAGCCCTGTTCCTCCTGATATAATGGAGCGCCATTCAATTGCCATCTCACAGCCCAGCCCTGGCATGGTCGTGCAAGAGGGCGAGCCCGGCTTCAAAGAAGAGCTCTCGAGATTATATGATGTTGCCGAGAGCAATGCTGCAGAACAGCTTGTCGAGCTCAAGAATGCATTAAAGACTGCAGATATTGACAGCTTCTGGTCTCTCCTAACCAAGGGTCTGTCACAAATCGCCGACGCCCAGTACGCTTTTGTTTCGAAAAGGATCCTGGTCGACGAGAAGGATATCGCCGTCGAGATGCCACCAATCGGGGAGCCTGGGTCGTGCTTGATGGGAGAGGCCTTCTATATCAACGACGACCATGGCAATGGTCCCGGTCACCTACGCAACTTCAGGTACCATGCCTACCAGTGCCCTTGCGCCTACATGAAGCACGACAAAATTTTTGTCATCCCGGAACGCCTCAACGATTTCATCGTTAACAACCCAAACGAATTGATTATTCCCGGAGAGGCTTACCTTGGGATACCGCTTTTCGCAGAAGGAAGATGCTTTGCACATTTTGGAGTCATGTGGGGGAAAGAGGGGGCTGCCAGGCGCAAACTGAGTTGGGCTTTCCTCGAGACTCTGTTCCATGCGCTAGAAGACATGATCCTTGAACGGGTTCTGGAAGGAAACAAGTTCGCTGAATCCGCTCACGTCCAGAAGCAACAATCAAAAGTTGTACCACACGAGGCCATCTCCGTAGCCCAGTCACTGAAGCCCTACGCAAGGAGCTTATCGCACGAGTTGAGAACACCCATGCAGGGTGTTGTTGGTATGCTTGATGTCATGATGGCCAACGTTAAAGAGGCTTCCGAGACGATCCACATTGACGTACGAACTCGCCAAATGCTCGAAACTCTGAAGGAAAACATTGAGGCTGTGCAGGGTGCGCGACGACTGAAACGTTCTTTGAGATGAACCATGCTAACTGTGAATTAGACAGCTCAAGGCGTGCCGTCGAGGCAGCTGACAACGTAGTTCATGCCTATGACATGAATATGGGAGTTCCAGAGACCCCTGTGTCCCCACTCGACAAGACGGCGGACCAGTGGAACACTTTCTGGCGAGAGGCTCGACCAGCATTTTCGCCTGCAAGCAACAACCTGATCCCGCAACAGCAGCGTGGTGTAAAGCGGCGGAGGGACGAGGTGCCCTGGGTAGAGAATCAAACCCGCGTGATACGCCCTATTCGACGCCGAACTCGAGACACCTTCTCCGAAGAACCCCCTTCCCGTGGATCGATATCTTGTCCGCCACAGGTTAGTTTGAAAGAGATGGAAAAGCTGGAGCGGTGCCAGGGTCACTGCAGCAGCTCCACAAGCCTCTCCAGGTTTGTCTCTGGGCATCAGAAAACCCCGAGCCTGCGCCACACCAATCTCAGGGAGGTCCTGCACTATGTAATAACAGATGCACTCAAAGTCGGTGGACGACCTGATTCCGCAATCGCGGAGGCAACAGACAACGGCGAACGGATCGAGGTACGGACCAGAAGCTCAAACGGCGAAGCTTCCACCAAATGGGTTGAATGGAGCGTGTCTCCTGACGTCCCGGACTCGATATTGATCGACGAAAAAGATCTTGCCAAGGTGGTATCTTGCGTGACCTTGAACGCTATCAAGTTCACGCAAAATGGTACGATCATCTTGGAGGCGACGCTCAGCGCCAAAGGACGTTATGTCGTCATCAACATCAAGGACACTGGGTCAGGTATCCCGGCAGCCTTCCTGCCGAATTTGTTCAAGCCGTTCTCTCGAGAGGACGATTCGACTACTCGACAGAGTGAGGGTCTTGGATTAGGACTCATGGTCGCGAAGGGCCTTGCAAGGAAGCTTGGTGGTGATCTCTTCTGCTTGCGCTCACACGTTTCTGGTCCCAAGAAGGGATCAGAATTCGAGTTTCGCGTCCCCGTCACGGCAGGCGACGTCTGTAGCCGGCCTTCATCGCCGTTCGGGTCTCCCACGCCCTCTATCCGAGCTCGCATGTCCAATGACCCTGAGGTCTCCCACCTTGGTGTTGCCGTGGAGCCCATTACACCACCCATGTCTTCTGAGCCATTCGTGGGCGTTTCAGCCAATTCACTTGACACACCTACCGTAGTGATCCATACTACGCCCTCTTCGAATATTCTCGGCCTCCTCTCTCCGCGCAGGACCTCGTCTCCCCTCCGCCACCCTTCAAAAGAACCCGTCCGCAAGCCAGCTCCAGTACCAAAGCTTGGCGAGGAACTTCCTCTCAACATCCTTGTGGTCGACGACAATGCAATCAACAGGCGGGTGCTGCAGAACATGCTTAGCAGGCTGGGTTATTCCAATGTGGAAACCGCCTGCAACGGCACCGAAGCCATCGAAGTGATGCAGCGCAACTCTTTTGCTCCTGCTTCCGAGGCTATTGATGTGGTTCTCATGGACCTTTGGATGCCACACCTCGATGGCTTCCAAGCAGCCCAGAGCATTCTGCACATGCCAGAACTCACAAATAACGGCCGTGTGCCCACCATTCTAGCGGTGACAGCCGATGTTACTGATGCCGCGCTGGACAAAGCTGCCAGCAGCGGCATGAAGGGTTATGTCACTAAGCCCTTTGTGACCAGGGACCTCGTTCGGTTGATCCGGACGTACTGCGCGAATCGAGAGTCGTAGGTCTTTGGCGCACTTTGCTTCGTTCAGGACACTGTTCGTGTCTTGGTTTATTTAACTAGTATATATTCAGCGTTTGACATACACGACCTGGGGTTCCAGGTCAAAAGTCCCATGGCGCATGGAATGGGTATGGGCATGATGATCATGATAGCGTTTTGCAAGACCGGCCAAGTTAGCCTGGCACTCGGTTTGATTCCCCCTGGCCTTCGGGCCTTGTTGCAGCTCCGTGGACTGCACTGCTGCACTGGCAGCTTGTCTAGTAATACAAATGATTACATGAACCTCTGTCTTTGTCAACAACGATTTTTGCATTGTATTGGAGTCGCACTGCATTTGTCTAACATGCGGCTTTAAGAAAGATTTGCAATGCAACGCAGAGCCGCATGCCGCACAACCGTGACACATTCGCGTCGCCCTGTCGCGATGATGCTGGGTGGGGTCAGTCTTCGTGGGACGTGCAGAGCACAGCCGACTTTCCGGAAGCAGCGACACTGGCCGGATGAACGAATGCATATCTTTGGCAAGCTCTCCTGTTTTCTCAAGGCTGCCTCAACTACAAGAACTGTGTCCCATGACCTACATCTGCTCGACTCACTGACAGCGGCGCGGGCAAATAGCAACAGCAGACGTGAAACGTGGACACACTCCGCGGTGGCTGGTGAGCGGCAGAACCTCGCGCGGCCTAGCGGCGGTGTGGAGAGTGTGGCGCATCGATGAGCTAACTGAGAGGACAGATTTCTTGAGGAGCTTGAGATCGCTTCTGCCGAGATCCAAAGTTGCTTTAAGTCGTCTGTGCACCGAGGCTTCTGTGATTCGAGAGGCTTCTTCCACGTCTGCCCTTCAGACACCACCATCGGCCGCATTCTGCTGCACAGCGACGACCCGAACACCCTTGCGCAACGAACCCGTACCAGCGCACCGCAGTTCTTTCCCTCGACGACGTCAGGCCCCGCACACTCATTCCTCGTCTACGCGCCGTATTTTTCGATTTACCGTATTCGACACGCCTCGAGTTGAAGTGTGACACGGCGATTGGCGCACGAATAGCATGGAGAACGCCTACACAAGAACGCCGGCTGAGGCGCTCAAGCACTTCCAGGTCACAGAGCAGGATGGTCTGTCAGAAACGCAGGTCAAGATTCTCCAGGAGAAGCATGGCAAGAACGGTATGTTGGTAATCTTCGAGCGACAGAAGGACCATTTGGTACAGAATACTGACAGGGCCAAACAGCCTTGCCCGAGGAGCCGCCAACACCGATCTGGGAGCTCATTCTCGAGCAATTCAAAGACCAGCTGGTGATAATATTGCTCGGATCCGCAGCAGTGTCCTTTGTGCTTGCTTTATTCGACGACGAAGAGGGCTGGACGGCCTTCGTTGACCCCGCAGTTGTGAGTACCGCATTACTGGCGCCGACATGGCACACGCTGACAGTCTCAATACGTAGATCCTAACGATTCTTATTTTGAACTCCGTTGTCGGTGTTTCGCAAGAAACCAGTGCCGAGAAGGCCATCGCCGCGCTCCAGGAATACTCTGCAAACGAAGCCAAGGTTGTTCGTGATGGCGCAATTAAGCGCATCAAGGCCGATGATTTGGTACCTGGAGACGTCGTCTCGGTGGCAGTTGGCGACAGGATTCCCGCAGACTGCAGACTTCTCTCGATTTCGAGCAACAGCTTTTTGGTTGACCAGTCTATCTTGACCGGCGAGAGTGAGAGTGTGAACAAGGACATCCGAGTTGTGAAGGACGAGAGCGCCGTCAAGCAGGATCAGGTCAACATGCTGTTCTCCGGAACAACAGTCGTCACCGGACACGCAAACGCTTTGGTCGTCTTGACGGGCCCGAACACCGCCATTGGAGACATTCACGACAGCATCACCTCGCAGATCTCGCAGCCAACTCCTCTCAAGGAGAAGCTGAACGACTTCGGTGATCAGCTCGCCAAGGTCATTACCGCTATTTGTATCCTCGTTTGGCTCATCAACATCCGCAACTTCAGCGACCCGGCCCACGGAGGCTTCACGAAGGGTGCTATCTACTACCTCAAGATCGCTGTCTCCCTCGGTGTCGCTGCTATTCCTGAAGGTCTCGCGGTTGTCATCACGACCTGTCTGGCTCTGGGAACGCGCAAGATGGCCGCAAGGAACGCCGTTGTCCGCAGTCTTCCCTCTGTTGAGACACTGGGAAGCTGCAGTGTTATCTGCTCTGACAAGACCGGTACCCTGACCACCAACCAGATGAGCGTCAACAAAGTCGTTTTCATCAACGAGGCTGGAACTGGTCTGGAGGAGTTCGATGTTGAGGGAACCAGCTTCGCTCCTCAGGGTCAGATCTCTTTCAACGGACAGCCCATTGAGAACCTCGCTGCATCGTCCAACACTGTCCGTCAAATTTGCGAGGTTTCAGCTCTCTGCAACGACGCATCTCTGGCCTATGATTCTAAGAACGGCACTTACGGTATTGTCGGCGAGCCGACTGAAGGCGCTCTGCGTGTTCTGGCTGAGAAGATCGGTACTCCTGACGCAAGGCTCAACTTGAGCAAGACCAGCTTCTCCCCTGAAGACAGCATCCACTTCTCGAGCAAGTACTACGAACAGCACGCTACCCGACAGGCCACCTACGAATTCTCCCGCGACCGTAAGAGCATGTCTGTTTTGGTCAACGACCGTCAGAGTGGCGCTCAGAAGCTGTTGGTCAAGGGCGCTCCCGAGTCCATCCTCGCCCGCTGCACGTCTGTTCTTGTTGGCAAGGACGGAAAGAAGGTGCAGCTGAACAACAGGCTGGCTGATCTGATCCAACAAGAAATCGTTGACTACGGTAACCGTGGTCTTCGTGTGATTGCCATTGCCTCCGTCGACGACATCTCGAACAACCCTCTTCTCAACCAGGCCAAGACTACAAAGGAATACGCCCAGCTTGAGCAGAACATGACTCTCATCGGTCTCGTTGGCATGTTGGACCCGCCGCGCCCCGAGGTTCGCGCTTCTATTCAGGAGTGCCGCTCTGCTGGTATCCGCGTAATTGTTATCACTGGTGACAACCAGAACACCGCCGAGGCCATTTGCCGACAGATTGGTGTCTTTGGTCAGAACGAGAACCTAGCTGGAAAGAGCTACACTGGACGCCAATTCGATGACTTGAGCCCGGCTGAGCAGGCCGAGGCCGCCAAGAACGCTTCTCTTTTCTCCCGTGTAGAGCCCACCCACAAGTCTAAGTTGGTCGATCTCCTCCAGCAAGCTGGCGAGGTCGTCGCTATGACTGGTGATGGCGTCAATGACGCACCAGCGCTCAAGAAGGCTGATATCGGTGTCGCCATGGGTTCTGGTACCGATGTCGCTAAGCTCGCCGCCGATATGGTTCTGGTTGACGACAACTTCGCCACAATCGAGGGTGCCGTTGAAGAGGGTCGCTCCATCTACAACAACACCCAGCAGTTCATTCGTTACCTCATCTCGTCCAACATTGGAGAGGTCGTCTCAATCTTCCTTACCGCCGCCGCGGGCATGCCCGAGGCCCTTATCCCCGTCCAGCTCCTCTGGGTCAACCTCGTTACCGACGGTCTCCCCGCAACTGCGCTCTCGTTCAACCCTCCTGACCACGACATCATGAGGCGCCAGCCCCGCAAGCGCGACGAGGCGCTCATCAGCGGCTGGTTGTTCTTCCGCTACATGGTGATCGGCACGTACGTCGGCGCCGCCACCGTAGGCGGCTACGCATGGTGGTTCATGTTCAACTCGGAAGGCCCCCAGATCTCCTTCTACCAACTCAGCCACTTCCACCGCTGCTCTTCACAATTCCCTGAGATTGGATGCTCGATGTTCGCCAACGCGTCCGCACAGGCGGCCTCCACGGTCTCGCTGTCTATCCTCGTAGTCATCGAGATGCTCAACGCCATGAACGCCCTCAGCTCCTCCGAGTCGCTGCTCACCCTGCCGCTGTGGAAGAACATGATGCTCATTTACGCAATCTGTCTCTCCATGGCGCTGCACTTTGCACTCCTCTACGTTCCCTTCCTGCAGGGTCTGTTCAGCGTCGTCCCGCTTAACTGGCACGAGTGGAAGGCCGTGCTGTACATCAGCTTGCCGATTATCCCTCTCGATGAGGGGCTGAAGTTCCTCGAGCGCAAGTTCTTCATCCAGACGACGCATGTTGGAGACGTTCAGCAGAATGGAAGGCTGAAGAAGGAGTAAGATGGAACGGTTTGGTTGTAGAGCAGGAGCAGGTGTATTATATTGGAAGTGCATATAGAGAGCAAGAGGCGGTCAACAGCGCATGATTACGTTAGACAAGGATCTCCATCCTGGCTTGGGGTTTTGCGAGGCTTGTGTATAGTTTGCATGTTGAGAATAGAATCGTACTACGCTCCGTCCATCTATTCACCTGTTACCGTCCCAATGTGAGAGATATGCTTAAGAAGGTGCGAAATGAAAGCAGCTTCAAATCCCAGCCTTCTTTATACCTCACGAGCCGCTGTAGGGTAGTGG
The DNA here is from genome assembly GCA_022560025.1 of Stagonosporopsis chrysanthemi. Lineage (NCBI taxonomy): Eukaryota > Fungi > Ascomycota > Dothideomycetes > Pleosporales > Didymellaceae > Stagonosporopsis > Stagonosporopsis chrysanthemi. The sequence goes on along the minus strand of JAFISE010000004.1, from coordinate 35,569 downwards.
TTCTTGGTTTTGCGTATCCACCTACCCGTTGCAATGCCTTAAAGCTGCTTCAATCTCGCTTCACGACACCAAAACCTCCTCCTTTGCACAGCCAGCATTCATATTCGCTAAGCGAACCAATAAGAAAACCCAGTGTCCCTCGACATCCTCTGCACCCTCCCCGCTGCACGACGCAATACGCCGAGAGAATACTTCGTACAGCATTTCCGAAATCCGCAGGCATACAAGAGCCCGGCATGTCCGACCACGCAATGACCTTAGCCTCGGACACAGCATCAGTTGATTCCTTCGACCTGGCGCCAGACTCGCCATTGACACGGGAGAAAACCCGCGCAGCGCATGCAAACTGGGTACTCGAGCTGGAACAACGGCGGGAATTCCAGCTCCTCGAGGCACTATTCCAGCACCCAGATGCCACCGCTGACGCCGCAATTCTCCAGCTCGTCGACCTGACTCACGCCGCTGCTCTGCAGGAGGAGATAGGCAACCACTGCTGGATGACGGCATGCAGTTTCCTGGAACTCGGGTCGCGCACGCAGCCCGAGCAGCAGGGGCGGTTGATAGCGTTCTTGCTGGCGTTGCGCGCGGTGGTGCTCATGGACCCGGCAACTGATCAGCCGTGGATGTTTGAGGATGGCGCTGGGGTCGTGTGGCAGGATCTGCCGACGTTTGAGTACACGATTGCGGATGAGATGGGGTCGTTTGGTAAGTCAGTCAGCTGCAACCGCAGTTGGAGAGATGCGTGTGGTGAGGAGATTTTGCTGAGAGCGTGTAGATGGCCACGAGCAAGAGTATACGGCGGAAGAAGCGGCGAAGTGGGAGAATCTGACGGCTTTCTTGGCACAGGTTGATGCTAGTGTGCAGGAGTCGCCGTCGGTGCTGGATTTCTCCACATCATGGGCACTGACAGCTTTTGCGTGGGCTTTCGAGGGAGGTGGAGGTCAGACTGCGGCTTCCGAGCTAGTGGTGCGGCTGGCGTGTATCTGGCTCGTTTATGACGCCGACAAGTTGTGGTCCAAGGTCTCGGACTCTGAGGCGGAAATGAACACTCTGGAGCGCTGGAGTGTATGGAGACAGGGCCTAGTGGTTAGCCAGTCGCGTTTCGTCAGTGGGACAACACCAATGCTTGTCACGCATGCACTGGCGCAGATGCAGCGGGTGCAGGGCGATAGATAGCCAGCATACGACCGTGCTTGGGCCTTATCTACTCAATGGCTAGTTAGCCTTGATAGACGCCAAAAGCTGCGACTTCCAAGGTTCATAACCATGTGTCGTGGCTGGAGCTAGACAAACACTGCGCTGCGAACGCGTCGACGTAAATCTCGTCAGAGCTGACCGGAAAGAAGGGAATCAACTACTCTAAGCATAGCATAGGTCTGGAAGAGTGCGGCCTGAAAGGTTGAGATCCTGGGGTCGCACTTCTGCGTAGTGTAGTACACCGCGTGGATGATGTATACACGATTATGTGATCTTCAGGCAAGTAGAACGCAAATACGAAATAGTCGGTATTGTTGAATGTTGACATACGAGAAGGTCGCACATTCAAATGCGTTGTTCGACTTCTATACCATAATAGTGTACATTTTGGGACCGAATTCTATTGTCAAGAAGGAACACTGCTTGGAAAGAGCGAAGCTACCATCATAAGGCATTGATTCAAAAGAGGCGATATTGACAATTACACTTTCAAGACATTGGTTGACCTTTACTCCATCTAGTATCAACCATCCTCAAAGCCATGCGTCGAACCAGGTCACAGCCTGCACAAAACTCGCCTGCTTAGCATACGCCTGCTGCGGAATTGTCAAATTTGGCCGTACCGCGAAACCATGGGGAGCCTGCGAGTACAGGTTCGTCTGGAACGTGATATTGTTTGCATTCAAGATGCTCTCAGCCCTGGACTTGGCCGTGGCATTAAAACTCGCATCGAGTGCTACATTTGTTAGCCACAACCAACGCAAGAAGATCGGATAGTTCCAGGTGACAACTTACTGCCTGCAGCAATACTCAGCGGTCCAGCGATAGCCTGAATCTCCGTCTCCAAGAGATTCGACGGGTGCGCGACAAACCCAACGTCCAGGCCGCTGTCGTCCCCTTTCAGCCATCGACCCACGTACTTGCCTCCGAAACAGTACCCAACTCCGCCGAGCTTCTCGATGCCGAGTTCAGTTCGCGCATAGTGGATTGTGCTGTTGATTACGGCTTCAATGGCAGACTGTGGGTGCAATGCGCGCCATTCGGTCAGGTTGAGACCGGCCTCTTGCTCCTCGACGCTCACAGGGTCGCCAGCGAAGAGGTCGGGGACCAAGACTAGGTAGCCGTTGCTGGCCAGTGAGTCTGCAAGTCTGACTCGGTTAGTACGGAGTGTTCGCGACGTCGAAAGAAGCTCTTACAGCTTGTTCTGGAGCAGAGGGACGCCAAAGATGTCTGTCAGGTGGATGATGGCTTTGTCCGAGGTATTGCTGTTGGGCGGGTATGAGTGGTATATCTCAACTATATATTGTAAGCTAGTTATTTATTTCCGATACAGCTCTATGCGTACTCCCGCTTATGTTCTTCAATTGACCTGCAGGCACTCCGGCGTTCCGGACCTCCAACGTCGAGTAGGAGGACGCCGCCAGCGCGGTGCTAGCCATTGCAACCAGGCATTGTCGTAGATTGATCATATTGATAACCTATGCGGGATCACTGGGATGAGCAAGAAATCGTATGCTTTGGTAGCTGGCCAAGCAGATGAACAAACAAGAATGCCAACCTCGCGCCCATCTGCGGCTCTCGGAGCTTTGTACTGCTCCTTGCCTGCCGGGAGCACAGACTGCCCAGACAATCGACATCTCGGTGACGGCAAGGGTCTCGGGGCATTGCCAGGGTAGCTGCAGATTACATGTAGTGGATAAACAATCATGCGCGGGGTAATCTCCTGATTCGTCCGTCGCCTTCATCGCGCCCGGCTTGGTCAGCCACGTTCCTGCACGGCTCTGCTCTTATTCGTGCGACTTCTGTGTCGACGCGTTCGACGGTTCATCGTTTGCTGGGCAGATTGCGAAGACTTCAGAAGATAGCTGGGGCTGTGTTGGGGATGTGAGATCTCTGGCCGAGATATGGATGACGTCAGGTTGGTGTGGATTGCGCACAAGAGCGGCGATGATGGCTGTGGCTAACGTTATACGTTTGCATCCCGAGGAAGCTATGAATTAGTCTTCGAAGTCCACCTGCTGTGTACTAACCTGAGTCAGGTTATCATTCACGTACGCTGTCGTTGTTCAGCTCTACACAATCCATCACTTAACCAACGCCGGTGTTGCTTTCCAAACTCAACGAGCTGTGCGCGGTGTCAATTATGTCGTTGCATGTTTCACTTATAATAGCGAATACTGACAGAGCTTCAGGGTCGCCCGTCCAGTCCAATACTGTGTGAAGCCTCGAGTCAAGAATCTCCTAGCACTATGTTGGCCTTAATACAATCGGTTGTCAGACAGAATAAGAGCGCTAAGCACTTGAACGGGTGGGATCTCAACACAGATCAGTCTTATTGAACAATTTGGGAGCGTGGCGGCGGCAGCGTGTGGCTATTCTGTTCCACAGGGTAGACAGCAATCGAAGCACGCCCCTGAATGATGGAAGGGCTTGTTCAAAGATCGTAGAGGCTGCATTGCTCACTATGTCATCATGAGATTTAGAGCGGGGCGTCCGTAAGAAACATCGGCAGTAGTCACAGCTCTTGCAGTGCGAAACCTGCAAAATGAGACGTCTTAATCGAGGATGCTAAGTCGGCTGCTCCGCCGATTAAAAATGACTGGAAGCAAGGATGAGCTGAAATGTAGGAGGACCCGAAATCTTCTACAGAACAGTGCAAGTCCCATCCCAAGCCCAATCACATACGAGCTTCACGCCAAGGCTAAATACCCAGTTCGAGTATTGTCGGCTGATGTGTACCGGTTATACTATCTTGTCTAAACAAATTGCTTCTCGTGACTTCACAATCTCGGAGTCATCAGCGTAGTCGTCAGCAGTAAACTGAGTGCTAAGGCAGGGCGAGCGCAGTCTGGTACCATCTGTCGACGAGACGGCAGCCTCCAAATGTGCCGCTTTAGACCTAACACTAGCATCAAAAAGCGAAGTTTCGACTGTCAACTTACAACTTACAACTTTCTAGATCCGCTGATATACTGGCCTCTTCTGCGCAACTCCTGATGTTGAACTGCTTTGCGTAGTCATCACCCATTCAGCTCAACGTTCGCAGTAGTCGATTCCGGGCCCTGCACGAACCTATTTGTACATATTGCGCACGAGAATCATTTCATGATTGTAACAGATTTGATCAATCTCCATGCCACTCTATGAATTTTATTTCGGAGCGAAGTGCCGAAACAAGGATCTCGACTGGCTTCGTAATTAATCTGTCCATGGTCACACGAACACATGGGATCGGTAGTTCTACTCTCCCATATTATCATGGACTGGGATGTAACCTCTACAGTGGCAGATGAAATGAACCTTGGACAAGATCTCAAATTTATAAATGAGGTGGTAAGTGCTTGTGAAGGAGTTGTGAGCTGTCACAGCTATTTGCGACTTTAGCCATCTCAACATAATCCAGTCTGCAAGTAAAAATGAAGTCTACTATCATCTTGGCGAGCTTAACTACCTTGCTGACCGAAGTTGCTGGACATGCGACCTTCCAGCAGCTCTGGGTTAACGGTGTAGACAAGATAAGTGTTCTCGGCATGCTTACCGATCCTCCCAGCTGACAGCATAGCACCAGGGTACTTGTGCTCGTCTTCCAACAAGCAACAGTCCAATCACGGATGTAACGAGCACACAAATTCGATGTGGGATTGTAGCACAGCATCCTGCAATCGTTGACTGACATGCGTTGCAGGCAATGCCAATCAAGGCTTCGCTGCATCTAAGTGTAGTGTCGCTTCTGGTGGTACAGTGTGAGTATTGCAAAAGATATTTGGATCTAGACCTCTGACAATTCAGTACAATCGAAATGCATCAGCAGCCAAATTCTCGATCGTGCTCTAGCGAGGCCATCGGTGGAGCACACTATGGTCCCGTTCTGGTGCGTCTGTTGTTTGTAGATAGGTCAACTAGAGCTCACGGACTTCTAGGTCTATCTGAGCAAAGTCTCAGATTCGGCCACTGCTGACGGCTCGACTCCATTCTTCAAGATTTACCAAGACACATGGGGCAAGAACGCGGCCGGGTCCACTGGCTCGGATGACTACTGGGGAACAAAGGACCTCAACACTCACTGCGGAAAGCTGGATGTGAAGATACCGTCAGGGCTGGCTCCTGGCGATTATCTCCTGCGCGCTGAGGCTATTGCCCTACATTCGGCCGGTGGCAGCGGTGGTGCCCAGGTAAGATTTTCAAAGTCTGTTTTCAAGCACTGATGCTGACACAACGACTATAGTTCTACCTCACTTGTTACCAACTCACTATCACAGGAAGTGGTACAACGAACCCAACAGGCGTCAATTTTCCTGGTGCCTACAAGGCATCTGATCCTGGCATTCTGATCAATATCTACCAAAAACTTACCCAATACATTTCACCGGGACCTGCTGTCATATCCGAAGGTACAGAAGCTGTGGCTGGCAAGGCTGGCTCAACACTTGGGCGGCGTCTGTCAGCAAAGATGCGGTTCTAGTCTGCCTTGCTTGTCAGACCAGCACCTCAAGACGTTCTGATAAAATCCTCCTGCAAGGACAACAGAGATTGTCAATCCTTCTGTCGATCACTAGCATCGCATACCCTAGCCAAGTAACCAGCAGTCTCACTACTGCATGGATTGTTGTCAATTGTGTGTCTTGGTGAGTTGCAGTTCACGTGCGAACGTGCGAACGGGTGGGTAACTATGGAGCTAGTTATACTGCATTGAGCATACTTCGCCTCACTGTGTTCCACTCTATGAGATGTTCCCTTGGTTGCAGAAGGCATGCATGAAGTCGAGCTCCCCTTCCGGAAAACTGTGCGTTTGTTGCGTGCAAGTGGTCAAATCCGGTTAGTGGGAACCTGCAGAATACATACGTGTCACACCTTGCCGCCACACTCAACGCCCCGGACGTTCGATGAACAACACAACGGTTGCCAGCTCAGAGCAGAGGTAATGGAGGGTGGTAACCCCCACATTTGGCACTGTGTGATCGTGAATGACTCCTCAAGCCATGCGCACGGGATCGTGAGGAGCCGACTACGACCGAGCGCAGCGCTCAGCAATATTCTGAGCTACGGCCACGTCAACGCCTCAGAGGCTGACTGAACTCATGGCCTTTGCACGTGCAGTCAGGAACAAGCACGTTCGGGGGACTGTGATAGTGATATGGGCTGCATCACGCACCGGCTAAGAGATCCTCAGGGCTGAACCGTTCATGCCAGGAACACATCGAACATCGACACGCTTTTCCGAGGTATACGGATTGCTTTTGATCGGTGTGGGGCATGTATGCAGCCGGTTTTTTGTGGGCCCTTTTGATTGGCCGCTTTTGCCTGCATTTGCAAAATTCGCACACGCTCGTTCGATGAGCGGCATGCCTCTGCAGGCGAGCTCCCAGCATCGATTCTCGAAGGAGCGTTCAAGATGACGCGCGCCCACAGATTGGGAGTGGAACGGAAACGGCACGGCACGCTCTCGCCTTTACCGTAAGCGGACCCTCACCCGAAAGGATGCTGGGCCAATTTGCGTAACACATCTGGCACCCGTTGGTCTCGAGGACGTAGCCTTGCAAGAATTTCGGTCGTCCTTCAAGTGCCAGCACATACATCAGGCCAAGCTCTTAACGGTAACGCAGCAACTTTCACTATTTCTTCTGCATCCTTTGATTGGTCTTTTGTGTCCGGATTCTCGGTTCCTGGCGGTCAAGGCAACATGTCATATATGGCATATCCTGGTTGTGACGATTTGGTTTGGAATTTTGCCGCCTTTTGCTTCCCAATACCCCCGCAGTGACTTGCCCACGGACTTATCTGCGGCCCAATCACCAGCGAATACGATTGCCAGCGCAGCATGGCATCGAGCTGATGGCATGCTTCGAAAATGATATACGCTACAGCAGGTAAGAACGGTGACCTTGATGCGACCGTGTGGCAACACAGCTGTAGAAGGATTGAGAGAATGAGGCTCTGACAGCTGTCACGAACTATAAACAAGGAGCTGGAGTCCCCAAGAGCAAGTGATATTCTGCAGAGACGGTGCGCACTTTGCTCTTTAGATCCCCACTTGCGAGAATCTTCCCCGCTCAGCGTCCCTTATTAGCTCTACTATCAAACTTTGACAGACGAGTCATACCCAGACATGGCATCCAACGGAACAGAAAGCTATGTTCAGAAATTGCAGCGTATGCTTGTCAGCATTCTTATCATATCGAGCTAAACCTTTTAGACTATTGCGCTACAAACCAGATCGCACAGCCTCAGTTCCAGGACTACTCTGATCCTCGAGGTTCGTATTGCTACCAGTCCCCTTCTCGCAGTCTAGCCGTGCTGATGTGGTCATAGGCGTAAGGACAGCCTGGTCCAGCAGCGTCTTCGTAAACGGTCGCGAGTACCGAGCGCACCTATGGCGAGATTATCGATACCTCGAACAGTCGCGTGAGGAGGCTGCTGAAGCTGCTTGGAAGGCCATCAGCGTCGCCTCTGCAACAACACAAGGACAATACGGACACCCCCGCGGCTACACAACTGCTCGGTAGTCTGATCACACTCCGGCCCAGGTCCGCTCAGCATCGTCCATCCTGAGTTGCTCTCTCCCGTCATACACAACTTCTTGTTCTAGCCATGCCAAAGACTTGTATGTGCATTGGCGGCGTGCTGGATGCGGAGCTATCAAGGTGCCAAGGCACAAACCATGAGAGCCGTGGGCCAGTCAGTTCGTAGTACCACACTACAAACACGAAAGGCGTTGGACACGCCCTTGTTTCTTTTTCCCTTCCGGTTCTGTCGAAATTTCATGTCATTTCAACGTTAATTGACCTTGAAAGTACCACGTCTGCCGTATACCTGTACCATTCGCGCCATCGTTATCAAAAGATCGCTGCTTTTATTGAGGGCATGAGATTAGCTAGCTGCTTCTATTTAGATATCAAATGGATATCCACTTCTGATTCACACGAGAGGCCTTAGTGGAGCTAGGTCGTACGGAGGGTTTGTCAGCGTTTACAATGATATGCCTAATTTTTGGTCCACGCCTGTGCAACAGACATCTTCCCCAAGAGCTTGACTGGACGAAGAAGCAAAATGTTGGAGCAAGATCTCAAACTACCCTGCGTGCAGTGATCATGCAGGCTGTGAACTTTTGAATCGATCAACCACACCAGATGCAGCAACTCACGACTAACAGAGTTGCACAAGATCGAATATGTTTAAAGAGACTGAGATCCAGGATACCATGCACACTCTATAACTAAAGAAAACCATTACAAAGGGGAATTATCGCTGCAGAATACCTCCATCGTCTCAAACTCAACAGGCCAACAACATAGGAAATCCTGGTAGGAGAAGTGGTATGCCAAAAACGCCTTTCCACATCATGCTTGTGTTACGACCATCACACCGCTTGCATATTATCCTTACGAGCCGGGAATGCAGCCGCTCGATACTGTACGTGTATCTTCACCTGAGCTGTATTGCTCCGCGCGTTCCAAAGATGCGCTCATCCACTTCCAGTCCGAGATCGAGAAACTTCTGCGGTGCTCATCCCTAGTATGTATAAGCATGTAATCCGGAGCATGGGTTGTAGGGCCAAATTACCTACTGCCTAGCCTTTACTGCCGGCGTAGCGTTAGGGAACAGCAGCGCGAGACCCTCTTCCCAGCCTCGCTCAGTCACAATGTCAATGACTGGTTTGCCACTCTCGTCAATGGCCTGCAGATCCACTGAGCCGCCCATATCGATCATCATCTTCAGGATCTCTGCATCGCCGTTCTCGAAAGCCTGCAGAACGCCGTTCCAACCACGGTGCATCTTGTTGATGTCTGCACCGCGGGAGAGAAGCATAGTGAGGATCTCAGCGTCGCCGTGATACCTACGCAGGGACTTGACGATGGGGAGGTGCTCGCCGGGGGCGTTAATATCGGCGTTAGCGACGTCGAGGAGGTAGCGGACGATGTCCTTGCGGTCTTCGCGAATGGCTGTGGTGAGCGGCGAGAAGACACCACAGTTCTTGTCTTCAACGCTGACACCGGCTGCTAGGAGAAGCTTGATGGACTCGAGTTGGTTGGCAACGACGGCCATTTCGATAACTCCGCGGAAGGCTCTCGGGTTTGGTGTAGCGTCGAGAAGCCTCTTCAAGATCGCGGGTTGCTTGACGGCCATGCAGAGGGGCCATTCCTGACCACGGATAGCGGGATCTGCGCCGCGGGAAAGAAGCAGGTCAACCAGCTCGCCGCGACCCTCTCGAATTGCTGTTGTGAGGGCAGTGTGGCCTTCGGGTGTGCGGTCGTTGGGGTTGACGTTATGGTCGAAGAGGAAGATCACGGCATCCTTGTCGTTGTGCTGAACGGCTGTTTCCATAATGCCCTTTGGTGAGTTGAGATCTACACCAGCGGCGACGAGCTGTGGCAGAAAATGAATGCGTTTGTGGGTAATGCACTTGAACGCAGGATACTCCGAGGCATTGAAGTTGGGATCGGCACCGTTCTCCAGCAGGTAGGTAACGATATCGCGACTGTTATCGCGGATAGCTGAGCACAGTGGTGTATATACGCCATCTTTCCTCAGGTTCGGCGATACTCCAGCCTCGATAAGAATTTTGACCGATTCGAGCTTTTTCAGACTCGAAGCCAATTCCATGACGCCAGGGGTTTTCTTATGATCAGCACCGCGAGCCAGGAGGAGTGCCAAACACTTTGGCTTGTAGGTCGAAGGCCATAGCGGGTGCTTGGGACCAGGCAAATTAGGGTTTGCACCATGGTCAAGCAGGATAGTCATCAGGTCTACGCGGTTCGCTTGAATGGCTTGGAACAGAGCCGTTGTCCCTTCGCCATTCTTCGCATTGGCATCGCCACCTGATGTGAGTAGGAGTTCAACGAGCTTGGGTGACACAATCTTGTTCATGGCCTGGACGAGGGTGGTAGATCCGTTGTCCATGACCAAATCAACATCGCCACCGTTGCTCAAATACAGCTGCACAAAATCAATCTGATTTTCGCTTGCGGCCAACGCCAAGGGCGATTCCGAGTTGGATCCAGCGGAAAGGTTGGCATCAGCGCCGTGCTTCAGGAGCATCTTCGCACTTTCGAAGCATGACGCTTGTGTGGCAGCCAAGAGTGGTGTGACACCCTCCCTATCATAACCGTTGGCATCCATTCCGTACTGAAGAAGAAGCGCTAGACTTTCGATATCACGGTTCTGAGCTGCTGTTCGAAGCATGCCAGCCTCGACTGGAGGCTCTGCTCTTGCGCCGCCGTCAAGCAGCTGTTCAAGTATTCGATGCTTCCTTTGTTCCACAGCATTTACGATGGCAGATTTCCCGCCTGAGGCCTTAGAACCTGTCTGATGTCGCGGCGCCCAAGGTGGTGTCATGGGAGAGTCGAGCCTTGATTGATCGTACTTCATCGACGGGTGCATGCTCTCGTTCATGTAGCGTTCATGTACGCTAAGTTCAGTCATCTTCTCTTCCATCATCATCCTTGATCTGTGTGAATCTTCGGACGACAATTCTTCGTAAACCGGCTCTGAGTGGTACCGAACAGGGTTTGTGTTATTCGTGTACATTGTGTCCCTGACCGAGCCAGTTGTGTCGCTTGAGCGGACGCTCGGCGCTCTCCAATTCTTGTGCAAGTCAACGATTCCGGGCGAAAGTCCAAGATCGTCATCGTGGCGCAGTGACCTTTCACTCGAATATTGTCGACTCTCAGGGTGGAGAGAGTAAGAATTGGTTGGTGTGTAGCGCAAGTCGTTCAGTGAAGGCCTGTCCGTAAGACGACTTGGCGGCAGTAGTGTCTCAGAATGATGTGAAATATCTTTTTCTGGGGGATTTGGAAGACGAGTCTCTGGTGGTGGGCCGATCGGTGGCAGGGAGTGCGTTTTGTTAGGGTTGATGCGCTCAAGAGCAGCAATGAGGCCAGCATAACCGATACCCATTGTAGAGTCTGCGCGGGCGTCGCCGATTGTCCAGCGGAACATAGCAGAGCTAACTTTCAGCGCATCTCTGCTTCTTGAGAGAGTTGTACGCATTTTGTCGACGTCAGTATCTGCGAACATCATACGGAATCGTCGTCCAAAACCACCACTTTTACCGGACTCATTGTCGACAAATTTGTTCACCATCTGCTGCAAAACCGTGAACTCGTCGCTGACCTGCCGAAATCGTCTATCAAGGTCCTGAGTGACCTCGGAAGGGATGGCATTGCGAGGGTTCTTGGCAGATTCGGCAAGTCCGGCTTCTATGGACCATAACGTGCGGCAAAGCTCGATGAACTCGTTGGCGAGAGCCTCGAACCCAGGGATGGCATTCTTCGATGTTCCAAGGTACTCGAGCATGCGAATAGAGATGGTGTTGCCTTGAGTAGTTACTCTCTGGCATAGCTGGAGAGCCGTCTCCTTCCTTGGTGGAGCCATTACAGCAGCTGAACAGGGGGAAAGGGACGAAGAAATACGGGATTGTCAGGACCACAGGGCCCGGGAATTCATTGACCTTTTGTTCCTGACTACGAGCATTGCCCCAGTCTTGTCCCATGGTTACACTCGCCGTCCGCCCGCTCTGGGCCACGCGAGCACATAGCCCTACCGAGCGCTTCCAACCATAGTAATTCTAATCCGCGAATCACGTCCTTTCACATGGTGAAACTTTAGTGATGGATTCGAGGGCAACAGACGGCCTCGGAATAGAGTTCAGGTCATCGCCTGCCCCGGAGCTAGCGCTAAGATCCACAGCCACCCAGCTGGCGTAAAACCCGGGATTGTTGTGGGAACATCCCAGTCATAATGCCCGACTCTGACAGCTGCACTTCCACGTGGGTACGTACGCATACTCAAAGTCAATTTTTGACCCGTTCCAAGCGCGAACTTTGAGTCGCTCGCGCAATACTCTGCAGCAAGGCGACAACGTTTGCCGAGAGCCATATAGATGTACTGTGTCTAGGTAGACATGACACAGGTCGTGCTTCACAAATTGTCAAGGGCCTCCCGTGTCGCCACCGATGTTAGCGCAATCTTGTCTGCAGACCCTGCAAATCCTGCGGGATCGTTGTTGTGACGTTCAGCTGGCTTCGCATCTCTTGTGGCCAGATGATCTGATCGTAGATCTGCGTCAAGGGCTCCACACCGGGGATTTTTTTCAAGGAACAATTGCAGTTATCAGCAGTCTCCAGGGCCCTCGAATTTTGACAATTAAAGGCATGTTCCGTAGCCTAGGTAGTTCTGGAGGGCATAAAGCTAGCGGACTCGAGAGCCGGGCCACACGTTCGTTAACGAGCCGACGCCTACGACGCCGAACCACAGAAAATCAAAATTGGTTGGCGCCAGCTTGCCGCATACGGATGCAGGTCCAATTTCCTTAGACGGGCGTGCTTTTGGGCTGGTCTACGGGTTGTAGTGTGCTCTGGATCCTGCTGTTGGCTTCACGTACCGGAGATTCGCGGCTTGATGACCCAGGTAGTTAATCCTCCTGCTGAGTCACCTTATTGTTTAATCAGCTTTCGTTTACAAGACCCCTATACATCTGGCTAATTACTTTCACCGTCCTCCGCAGCTTTGTCCTTGCCCCCTTAGGCTAGAGGTACCTGTCAATGGGCAATAGATCGCTATGTACGTGAGGTAGGTCACATGTAATAGTAAAAGATACTCTTCTAGCAGCAGCAATAGGATGGGAGTAACAAGGGAGGAGTAACAGGACAGGGGCAACAAGAGAGGAGTAATTGAAGAAGGCAGGCACGTAACTGCGTAGGAACCCAGAACTCGTACTAACAAAAACCAGTACAGACTAATTCCCAGACAATTCACCCACAGAGCTACCTTACCCCCCAAAATTACTGTACTGACAGAATATCGGTTACATAACCCGGACTATCAAACCGCGAATCTCCGCTAATTCAACGTCGCCTTATTTGAATCGAGGGTGATCTCCCAACGCCGAACTCATTTTGATTATGGGCAACGGCGCATCCTGGTCTGAGAGGATTACGCCAAGGTTTTCGAAGGACAAGGCGAGTCTAAGCCTTGTCAATCGAAGGCTACAGGTCCGGTTCTGTTGAAGCTTTGACAGATCTAGGCGTCATGACACCCCTGACCCTTTGAACCTCGTGAAGAGGAACTGTCATGAAGGCAAGTCGAGGCGATTCTGCGATTGGAGACATGCCCGCGGCACTCTGACTTGGCTCGGAAGACCTACTTGGCTTGATTTGACCGCAAATGGCCTGACTTTCACTGTGGTGACACATTTCATTGGATGGTTTGGGCACATTGTCTCCTTGTCAGTCAGCCTGGCGCACCAAGATTTGGCTGTTAAGTTTAGAGGCTTTCTGGATTGCCGTACTTTAGCCTGACAGCATCAGGCGTTGGGTTAGTTCTTTGCAGACGTTTCGCCGACTACCACCAACAGTTCAAACACCATCGTTTCTCCTGAACGTCTAATGCGAGGGACCACTGCGAACAGATCAATCCCAGCAGCTGGCAAAACCCATCGCTCGGCCCAATAAACAATCTTTGCGCCGTGAAGGCGAGTAGGAAAGATGTATGGTATACGAGTCTGCATCTGCACCTGCAGGATCGTGTGTGTTGACTTCCCCGCCTATGCAGGGTTCGCATTGTTGGCTAAGCGATGCTCCCGTTTATCTCCGTGTCGGCGCTATTGGAGCAAGAGCTGAGGAGGTCTAAATCTGCCGCGGAACAATGGCGTGTAGAACCCGATAATCTGGATTCTAGGACAGCCTTCCGCAATCTCATTGTTCAACGACAACCGCGTTGACCCTCGACTGCTGTACAATAGTATCCGAATGCAGGAGGCAAGAGAAGTGCTGCAGAGCATTGTATGCAAGCGGACTGCACGTCCAATTTACTGTGTAAATGGGACCCGTACTGTCGCCGTCGTTCAGCCTTGTGGATCGATCCGACAAGCACAGATGGTCATGTATGACTGCAAGAACTGCCACGGTTGGATTTCAATACAGCCTTCGATAGTTGTATCTAACCTTTTGACAGCAAGTCGCTCGTACAGGTATGACGGGCTGGGAAGCTTAGAGCTTGGCTTTGCCGTATCGACTGCATCGTGGCAACTCTATTCAGAACTAGCCTGGCTGCTTGATTTTAGCGGTCATTTAGCCGCAACTTCGTCGTAAAGCTGAAAATTGAAAAAGGACCACCACTACAGCCTCCAGGGTTGGAAGAAGTCACGCAGGTAGGCCGTTGCTAGTGGATCACGTGCTTGCGTGGAATATTAGCGTTGCCCAGATGTGCGTGCGCGACTGAGCTTCAAGCGCCGTTCAACCGCGATGTCATTACCCCAAACACGACTTACCATGGACGCACCCATGGTGTCAGGCGACACACTTGATGTCGAACTCTCGAGTTTCAACATTGCCGACTTCCTCAAGACGCCACACAATGCGCGTCTTTATCAGGAAGTACAGAAGCTAAAGGCACTCATCAACGAGCTCGTGTACTTTCAGAGTGCGCATCCCCTTAACGGGCAAGATTCTGCAGAGAGTGAAAAGCAAGTCACGACTGGGGTTGAGAAGAAGGAGAAGTACATCAGAGCACAACTCTCCATCATAAAAACCCTGTATCGACAGAGCGTACTGCGCGTGCGTGAAGAGAAGGCGAATACCGCCGACGTCAAGGCGATAAATGATGCATTGATCCTGGGGTTGCACAATCTCAAGTACGAGGAGCAGTCGTTGCGGTCTGAGATATCTGCCGCCGAGAACTATGAGTAAGCCAACACACTGAGAAGGTGATCGAAGCTTACATAGCCTTGCACAGTCACCAGTACATGAAACTCCCACTCATATCCGTCGAAACGTACCTCGAAGAATTTCCCGAGCACAGAGACCTTTCCGAGCACGGCCTCATGACGGCTCGCATTGAGCATGAGCATCAAGTCCGTCTGAGACTGGAGGAGAGGAGACAAGAGAAGCTTAAGCAGAAGCAGAAGCTTATTGCGGAGGTTAAAAAGGGCAAAGATGATCTCACGAAGCTTGACACCATGGTGGAAAAGTTCATCGAGGCTGCGGAGCCCATCAAGAAGGTCCTTGCTACTGAGTAGACAAGCTTTCCACGACTGCGAACAACATCTCCTTTCGGCGTTTGATACCCTATACAGCGAACAAAAGCTAAATCGACCTTCTTAACCCAGCCTGGGTGTAATGTTTCCTGTAATCAAGGTGCTTGCAAAAAGCATGACAAAAGCAGGTAACCGCATAATTCACAGCACTCTGCGGCGGGGAGCCCACTTCAAGACTCTAACAACAGGTAAGCACACGCAATCTAACATCCACACAACCTTCGGAAGCACATCGAGCCCAGGCTTCCACCAAGCGTGAGTCCGATGACTACTGGGGGGGGGGGGGGGGCGAGAGGTGAAGACCCCTGCTTATCGATAGCGTTAGCGGCATGCCATCGCGTTCGCGTCTAGCATCGTCACCTTTCATGCCCACTGCTTCCCTCGATCGTCTGACATGGTCTGTACTTACGTCGAAGCAGAGGTCGTGGCTGTCGGGTTTCAAAGTACTGGCGACCTCTCTCGAGCGACCTCGACAGGTGCATTGCACCCAACGCCACCGAATCCCCAGGATGCCTCTCATAACTTGGAGACCTTGCACGCTCTTTTTGCTGCAACCCAAATCTCGAACGAGCACAAGGAGCCACCTTACAAGCGGCGTAAGACGGACACCAGCAGTAGGGTTGATTCCCGAACGGCATGGAATCAAGCAGATCAATGTGTGATTCTGGCGAAGGTCTCTATCAACCTGGTAAGGTTTCATTTCATACATCTACTAAGCCAACCTGACAAGTCTTCAGAGTTTCGCCCAGGGTATAATCACAGGACAACCGGCTGAGCCAATAGCAAGGAGTGGAGAGCCTCTTGCTCTCTACTTGGAGCAGTTCTTTGAACTTGACGCTGGTCAGTGCAGGATCGTGCTTTTCGAAGCAGCCACCAACGCATGCGTCGACATCCTCGCCACCATCGATGCTGCCTCCCTTCAGTCTGCTAAGCCGCACCTCAAGGCTGCCGGGTCGCTAGCATACAGACGTCATGGCCGCAAGTCTCAAAGGAAACCGCGAGCTGCGTTCGCGAGATGTACGCTCTATCCTGCAACATCATCCGAGACATACAAATTGGATGTGGAAATCTGTTGGGCTTTGGGAATGTCTGTAGTGGAGGATCCTTCCGTAAGCGCACATAACATGAAGGAGGATCTACGCTTGTTATCGAGATATTTTCCTGGCTTATGTGTGCAGTCCAACAAAGGCTGGGCGCTTTCAGACTTCTATGATTCGGTACATGTCCCTCCTGTCGATCTAAAGATGTCTCCACAGATCCAGCATAAATTGGCCGATACAACATTGTATCCGTTTCAACAGAGAGCTGTCGACTGGCTGCTGCGACGAGAGGGTGTAGCTTACTCTGCCAACGGACTGCTAGAGGAGTTCGTTAAGGATACTACGCCCGCATCATTCGTCCTCGCACAAGACGCAAGAGGCACTGCATGCTACGTCAGCATGCTTCGCGGCCTCGTCGTGTCTGACTTAAATCACGCGAAACTTGATACTCTTCAGTCACTAAGAGGTGGGATCCTAGCGGAAGAGATGGGTCTTGGCAAAACGGTTGAGCTAATTGCTCTGATTTCACACCATCAGCGTCGGATCCAAGATGAAATGGTCTTCGATCAAAATACGGGGGCTCATGTAAGAGCGTCGGGTGCCACGCTCATCATTACCCCTCCAAGCATTCTCGAGCAGTGGCAAAGCGAAATACACATGCACGCACCAAACCTGAAAGTCTTCCACTATCAAGGCCTGCCACCGTCTTCCGCGCCAAGGAGAGAGCATGTAGCGGCAACACCAGAAGAGCTGGTGCGCTACGATGTAGTTTTGACTACATACGGTGTGTTGTCAAAAGAGATCCACTATGCCACGCCGCCTCCTGATCGGTCTTCCCGACACCAACGTCGTCATGAACGTCGAAAAAGCCCCCTCGTGGACATATCATGGTGGAGGGTATGTCTTGACGAAGCTCAGATGGTGGAAAGCGGAGTCAGCAATGCAGCCAAAGTTGCACGGGTGATACCTCGTTGCAATGCCTGGGCCGTATCAGGCACCCCGTTGCGGAAAGACGTGCAAGACCTGCGCGGTCTTCTTACGTTCCTGAGATGCGATACCTTCTCACAAAACAAGATCGTCTGGAGCCGCTTAGACAAGTCCTCTTTTCACGCCATATTCAATCAGATCACCTTACGGCATACCAAGGACAAAGTGCGAAACGATCTACGTCTTCCCCCACAGAAGCGAGCCGTTATCACAATTCCCTTCACTGCGATCGAGGAGCAAAACTATGCCGATCTTGTTCGTCAGATGTGTGATGAGTGTTGGCTCGGACCAGAGGGAGAACCATTGAATGCAGAGAGTGATCCCACAAGCCCTGAAACACTCGAGCGAATGCGTGAGTGGCTGGTTCGTTTGCGACAGACTTGTCTGCACGCACATGTCGGACGTAAGAACAAGCGAGCTTTGGGTGCAAGAAACGGACCTCTACGAACAGTTCATGAGGTTCTAGAAATCATGATCGAACAAAACAGTACCAGGTGGAAGGCTGATGCCCGCGAGATGATTTTGAATCGCATCAAAATGGGTCACGTCATGGCGTTCGCTGGTGATGTGGTTAACCGCGCTGAGACGGCTCTTCCTTTCTACACCACAGCTTTAGAAGAGAATAAGTTCTACGTCAGCATGTGTCGACAAGATTTGGAGCAGGAACAGAAGAGGCTTGGTGTCTTCATAGGTACGGCTAAACAAGACGAAGAGCCCGAAGCTGAAGAAGCTGCCGAGAAAGAGAACATGGGAAGCATCACTGCCCTCCGTAGATCCTTACGGTCGTTCCTGGAGCTTGAGCATATGTGCAAGTTCTTCATCGCCACAACACATCACCAGATCAAAGATTTCCTTGATGCACGGCAGCCTGAAACGGAGGAGGCTTTGCGCGAAGAACGAATGGAGACTGAGTGGTATGATCAAGCGAAGATTATCAGACGCGAACTACTCGGTGACGTCAAAGATGCGACACAGCGACAGATGAAAAAGGTTGAAAATGGCCGGCCATATCACCAGCTGCCTACCGTTGACGAAGTGCCTGATCTTGGCGGCATCGAGAGTCGTAGGGTCTTGGAGATGATTGACGAGATTGGTGGCTTCTTGGACGCGCAAGCGGCCAAAATTCAAGAGTGGCGAATGAAGACTGTCGAGATTCTGCTAATGCGCCTCACCGATGACGATGATGATCTGGAGACCACTGGAGAAGAATATGAAAACTCTTTGAAGGCGCAAGACGAATTATATGTGTCCATCATGGCACTTCGCACCCTTGTTGCGGATCGAAATCTTGCAACTCATGGGCTACGGGATAATCTTGTTGAAGAAGAGCTTAAAGCAGCCGAGAAACGAGCTCTGAGCAAAGACGAGGATGCAGACAAAGGTCATGCGCCCGAGCTTCTAGTCGAATTTGTGAAACAACGACGAGAGCTTATGGCCACTCTGCATGGCGGCTCTTTGAAAGGTGTGATAGCCGAGCTCCGCTCGAAGATCAGTCCTTTACAATGGAGAGCAGACAATGACGACAACCGTGCTGCAGTCGAGTCGAGTGTACTACAGAAGCTTTTGAGCAGCGTCCAGCTCGTCATGTCGCAACAAAGCAAAGCTCTACTTGAAATGGACAAAGAACAAGAACTGTTTCGAGGCACTATGAACCAGCGTCTGGAGTACTATCGACAGTTTCAGCACATCTCGGATACGGTTGCGGCTTACAAAGAGAAGCTTGATGATAAATTTGACAAAGCTGCTTTCCAGATATTCGATTATCGACGGACCAAGAGCTCTGGAGGCGTTGCTGCTTTGAAGGCTAAGCACGCTTATTTGACCAACTTGCGAGCTGAGGATCAGAAAAGTGAGGGCGCGGACTGTATCATATGTCAAGAAACCATCGAGGTCGGGGTTCTCACGACTTGCGGCCACAAGGTTAGTAGTTTTCTTTCTTTTTGTCGAATCAAAAGTCCTAACAGCCACTTTAGTATTGCAAGGAGTGCATCAACCAGTGGTGGCATGCACACCGAACCTGTCCACTCTGCAAGCAAAAGCTCAGGAGCTCCGACTTTAAAGATATCAGCCTTAAGCCCAGCGAACTGCCAACGAAGCCCTCAACTCCACCCTCCCAAAGCCCTCAACTAACATCATCACCTGATATGCCAAGCATGTCAATTTACTCCGATCTTTCTGGCACAACGCTAAAAGAGATAAAGACGATTGATCTCACCGGTTCGTATGGCTCCAAGATCGACATGCTTGCTAAACATCTCCTTTGGATCCGGGCCAATGACCCTGGTGCGAAATCAGTTATCTTCTCTCAATACCGTGACTTCTTGGAGGTATTGGAGACTGCATTTCGTGCATGGAAGATCGGTTGCTCGAACATACGTGAGAAGAATGGCATCGAGAAGTTCAAAAGAGATCCAGCTACGGAGGCCTTTCTACTTGACGCAAAATCAGACTCCTCGGGGTTGAACCTTGTTAACGCTACGTATGTCTTTTTGTGCGAACCGCTCATCAATCCTGCAATTGAGCTGCAGGCTATTGCCAGAGTGCATCGCATTGGCCAACAACGTCAGACGACCGTCTTCATGTATCTCATTGGCAACACCGTCGAAGAAGCCATCTACGACATTTCCGTTGCTCGCCGTATGGAACACATGAAGAGCGCCGAAACCTCAAAGTCAGCAAGTGCCTCCGGCACTGCAACACCTGTGGCTGCTCAAGAGAAGACGTTGGATAAGGCGAACTCATTGGAGATGGAGGCCGCACCGCTTAGCCAGTTACTTAGCAAGGGCGGTGGAGGCGAGGCGGTGCAGAATGATGATTTGTGGCAGTGTCTGTTCGGAAAACCAAGAAGAGGTGGGCATGAGGGTGCATTGCGGGGAGAGCAGCAGATGAGGGTCACTACTGGTCTTTGAGAAGCGAATAGGCACAAGCATTCAAGGTAAGCACGTCAGATGATAAGCCACGGTAATGTTATCGAGGAGGATTTATTCTATTCACGTTATGAGTATTGTGTAACTCGACTTGCTGTGTTCAATTGGTTCCGTTATTGATGTCGTGCCGTGGGGCTCAGTCCACGATAGACGATGTAAATCTTGATCCACAGCAAGCTGGTCAAATCGTGCTCAGACGGAGATTGAGTATTTTTATATTCAAGCTAAGAATTCCTGGGTAGACTCCGCTGGTACAGCTGAAAGTTTTCCGCCCACTCATTCTCGTTCTCTGCCCCTTCCACAACAATCGCTAGGGTTTCGCGCACCTTTGCCGATTCACTGATAGCATCGCTGGAGACGGGAGATGACTTTTCAGAGGCCCCATGCCGCAAAAATTCTGCAGTCATCCCTTCAGGGGGGAGCAGAGGAGACAGATCGGTTAGAGCTCGCAACACGCGCGGGCGAGGCACCTCTTCAGCACTGTGGAGCGGTTGGTCGTAAGTTACTGTCCTGCGAAGTGGCTGCGGGACACGCAAGGTCAGCTGTGAAGTCGACCGGACTAGCTGAGCCTCTTTGTCAGTGCTGGACTCTGCAATCTCTGGTGCAGACTGTGAGCGGTTGTCGAAAATCACATCCTAGATCATCTTCTCGCCTTCTGCAGAGTCCTCGATATCGTTGAACATCTGCTCCCCGAGGATGGACTTCAGGTACAACTTTGCTTCGTCTCGCATTTGTTCGTAATGTACCGAAGTGACCAAAGTGCATGCGTAATCGTTCAGCGTCGGGGAAGTTGACACAGGCGAGGGCTGGTATGGTGCTGAGCGAGGAGTGTATGGGTTTGCCTGCTTCATATGTACCGCTCCTGAGCGCTTGAGCGAAGTT
Organism: Stagonosporopsis chrysanthemi; assembly: GCA_022560025.1. Taxonomy (NCBI): domain Eukaryota; kingdom Fungi; phylum Ascomycota; class Dothideomycetes; order Pleosporales; family Didymellaceae; genus Stagonosporopsis; species Stagonosporopsis chrysanthemi. The sequence continues at coordinate 14,504 of JAFISE010000004.1, read as the reverse complement.
TTGTTGGCTTCTGTATGTATTCGAGTCAAAGGGATTTGTCGAACCAGAACCGGCCGTGACACGGAAGTCGGCGTCTGCAGAATCGAGCTGCGTGGGTTCATTGTGGCATCGGGAGTTTGGAGGTACCCAGGCCTTGCACGCTCGCGATGCGATACAGGAAGCTCGTTCCCAGAGGGCGAACACTTAGCAAGTGTGCTCTGTGCAGGATCACGCTGTCTCGAGGACTGGATTTTCTCCTGTCGCGCGTTCTTCATATCCCGAGCGACCTTCTTAGGGTCGAGCTTGTGCATTCCAGGAGCTTTTATCGTGTAACGGAGCCAATTTGGGTCCGGACGACGGCTACAATGGCACCTCTTTGTCGGTGTCCAACCCACAGTATGGTCAGGTTGAGTCTCAGCCCGATGAGAGAGGCCACAAGAGGGACAGACCTGGGCGAGCCATAGTCCATTGTGGTCTTGAACAACCCTCGAATTGTCGCCCAGGGAAGTCAGTATCTGGGAAGTCTCGCAGTCCTCGCACAAGACGTGCTCGCACTTCTCGCACTTCAGGTGCTTGAACGGGTGATGACCTGTCCAATGCACGAGCTCGTTCTCTACTCCACAGCAACATAACCACAACCCATCGATATGAATTATCATTGAACGGAGGTAGTCGTAGTCAGCGCCAGCGCTGTACGGTGTTACTACGGGTGTCCGAGCCGACTCTGCTGGTTGTGCGCAGTTGAGTTGTTGCTCAACAGTCAGGGGGAAATCCGCCTTCGTCTTCTCGACAACCTCAGCGCCGGATTCATTCTTTGCCTTGAAAATCGACAACATGGCTGTAATGTTCGTGCGTGGTAGTGTGTTAGAGTGTTTGGTTGTGAGTATTCTGATCTCCAACAGAAGAGCTCATCACTCTTAGTTAGGATTGATCTGGCCTGGAAAAGCACGATCGAGAATCCATTGATGGCAGACAGTGCCTGACACTGATCCCTCATGGTCTTTCTCATAGTTCGCGCACAGTGTCCCGAATTGTGGCGTGAGGCTTGGAGATGGCCGAAAGTCAGAGTGAGAGCTAGTCACATTGACCGATATTTGTCGTATCCTATAGCTGAAACATACATGCAGGTAGTTGGCTGTGTTGAGCTTGTTGCTTAACAAAAACTTGCTGTAAATATTCTCGCCGTTGATTACTGTCACAGCTTTCGCCCACTGAAACATCACACCTATACTGGGCGTTGATGATCAACCTCTTCTCGGAGAGGCTTTATCGTAACATTGAAATGATTTGGCTGGAGCATTTATAAAGGGTGATAAGTTTGGGTCAAGGATCAATCCATGTATATTTAGGACTAGTCTATTTATTGTAAGCTCAAACCCATGAACATGGAACTCAGATCACAATGTTACATACTTGGTTCATCGATGGCCCAGAAAAGATTCCACAGCATCATCTTCAGCTTCATAAGCCCGGTAGTGCGCATCGGCCGTGGTCCAGGTTTGCGCACGGTCATCGACTGGACGCTGGGCTGTGACAGGCAACTCCAGGTGCGTCGCGGAACGGGAAGTGAAAGATGGCCGTGGGCCGCGATGTGCATTTGAACAGTGCAATGAAAGTGTATTACTATCCATGACCAATACTGGGCGTTGGTCTTGTCGTACGGGTGCACTTGACAACATTTGCTTGACGGAAGGCTCGGTAATTGCGCGGTGTCGAAGGCTCGGACGCTCCCACATTGATGTGACACCGTTGCCGGCAGTTGGAAGACGCTGGAAAGTTTTTGACGCTGCCAATACAGTTCTCCTCTGTAGCATCTTCATCTGGCATCCATGCGCCTCCTGCGCGGGATTTGAGCGAAACGACCAAGGCCTGCCGATGCAGTACTTCAACCAGTTGAAGCTGGCAGCTTCGCCACAAACACACATCTCACCGTGCGAAGGATGTACCCAACAGATCCGCTTCGCTACGAGACGTCGTCGGCTCGAAGCGCAGAACTCAGCACGATGAGTTAGGCCGCATCCAGGGCAGACTTGGAAGAATCGGAGTTCGGATCCATCGTCGTGATGGATTGGTGGAACTTCACTGTCTCGAACTAGATCAATCATATCCGTTGTCTCTCAATGAATGCAGATCACATGGCCGCAGGATGTGCAAGCCAAGTGCTTCAACGGATACGCACCTTCGAAATGGACCAGTCCATTCTCGTGTCCACAACAGCACACCCACACACCATCCCGAGACTCAAGAGCATTTAGATGTGGAAACTCTGCTATCTCAGCGCCAGCGTCTAGATGAGAGTCGGGAACACAAGATCTCTCCGCGGGTTGTGCTTTTTCAAGCATATACTCAATCCGCATCGCAGCGAGAGGGGAGACCTCCTGGGTCGTCTTGCCGAGTTGAATTTGTCTGGGTGCCATGGTTGTGGATTGTGATTGATACTGTTGTGATCTGAGAGTAACAGAAAAAGGTCGGTGAGTCTTATATATAATTCGACATGTGGTGAAAACCGGGGACAGAGTGACACGGATCGCAGGCAATGTGAAGCGTTCATCGTTCATAACATTGAATGCCAACGAAGAGAACCAACATCGTTCGGGTCGGGGACCATTTACTTCAAGCGTATGTCAAGAAGCTGCTGGAGCCGAGCAAAGGTGAGCTCGTGGAAAGCGGGCGTGAGATACTCGCCCAAGGTCTTCTTGCCACGGCCAAGATCATGTCGAGATCTTGCGGAAGGAAAATTGGCGAGGAGTCGATGGATGGTGAATACAAGATGACTTTCGGGATCGCTGAAAGTGAAAGTCATTAGACCAGTCGGTCAACAGGAGGGACATCTGCATCGTGCATGACCACTGTAACATTGTCAGATGAAGGTAAAGTGCAAGCGAACGATGGCGTGCAAAGCGTGGTCGTGCAAAACTCAGATTACATCTCGCTAGCTGCGAAGCACGAAAATTGTAGATAAGAATGGATAAATGGATAGCGTTGTTGATTTCCATCTGGGTATCATATACAAAACGCGAACAAAGAAGACTCTATCTTGATGGCGTGTCTTGTCGGACTGTAAGACCGCAAACAGTCTCACTTTAAGCACAACAAGGTCTCAAAGCTCGCGCGCAATATCCGACAAACCACAATTAGTAGATAATCAGCAAGGAAGATGCTTTTGTCTTCGAGAAATGCTCATGGGTCTCGTTACAACGTTGAATCTGATTTCGCCTGCTTTCTTGTTGGTGAGCAATGATTAGACTTGAACAACATCAGTGTGCCTCTCCTTGTCTTGTTTTAGAAAGCAGAGAAGTTCGCAGCCATGAAAGCGACATGGACAGTTTACGCTCTTCATCCAAGAGAACAGATATTGTCTAGATTGCGTGAGTCTCCACAGAGACCTCGCTCGTTTTGTAGATGTGGCCTTTGTGACTGGTGTTGCCTTTGCTGGTCGAAGTCGTCGATCTGTCTCCGCTTATCCTGTCCAAGCTTCGTGCATCTACACCATTGTCCATCTCCGTGTATAGTCCATCGGCCGTTGCTAACATTGAATCACTCGGCCGTCTGTTGTTCGTCCGGGCACTGCCAATGGTTGTCCGTTTCCATTTTGATCCAAGACCAAGCTCGATGCCGGTCTCAGCTCCTCCAGTGCGAGTGCGACTCCGTGAGAATGACGATCCAAGGAGTTTTGGCAGCATCTTAACCACAACAGGCTTGACGCCTGGTGCAGACGCACACAGTAAACTGACGTACACCTCTGTGGACGTCCAGATTGAGACATCGTATGAGTCCCAGCTCGGTTCGAAGTTCGGCATTGTTATTGAGTCGCTGACCCGCACCATACGGACTACGCCGGCGGCAACAGCGAGAGAACCGAGAAGGATGATACCTATCAGCGCCCATCTTTGTCGTTGGTGCAACTGAAGCTGGAGGACACGAGGCAGTACGATGGCTATGAGCGCAACGTCGACAAACACGTTGATGCTTCCATTGAGGAGGAAGCCTGGCAAATCTTTCAGACACTTCTCACCTGGACGCCCTTCACTCCAGTAGACGTGGATTGGGCGACATTGGAAGGCGACTTGGAACATGAAAGGAAATGTCAGAATTACCAAGATGACCAGCAGACCTAGTATCATGTAGCGACCGCGCTTATCTGTGTAGAATATGCGAAGATATGTCAGGCAAATGCTCATCTTCGAAAGGGAGAGCGCGGGGAACATGATGATCTGAGCCGCATACGCGTACTTCTGCGAGGTGATGGGGGCCTGCGGGTTCTCCATGGATGTCGCAATGGCATGACGGCCAGCACCATTATCGATTTGACCATATTGACAGATGCTGTAGCCAGTACAGAACGTCCGTTGGGAAGTAAGCATTCAGAAGAAATATGCTGGTGTGCTTGACGTACCCATGCCAATGCAAGAACATAGTCTTCCGCCCTCCATGCCTTGATGATGACGACTCGAGAGTACGCCCTTGCAAAGAAGAACAATGATCCAACAGCCTGAACTACAATGTTGCCAATGATCATCTGTGGTTGGCGCGTTTCTGCAAGCAAGCCTGGTGGGAACTATGGCCTGCGTCAGTAAGAAAGACTACGAATCTCGACCTCGTTGCAGTACCTCCCGGTTGCCATTGTCCTGACGCATAACATAGAGGATAATGCCCATTGGTATGCGTTCATTTAATTATTTGAAGGGTGAGGTTGATACATGACCGTCTGTCGAAGCCTGCGGGACTCAAAGAAAGTCTTTCGAGAAGGGTCGCTTTCGCACCATCAGGGTTCATGCCCGAACACACACGGCATATGTCGAATCAACGTTCGTGTGACACTGGCACCCCGATGCTAGTGTCAGACGCGCGCTCCCGCAGTTTGAGATCAACGTAGTCAGCATATAGAGTTTCGGTAGCTCCTTCACATACAGCGGCTGTAGCTGTGCATTAGCAAATCTAAACTGTGGTCCATGCAGGTACCAGTCACTTATAACATACATGCTTCAAATCAGGCAGCACTCTCGAATTTAGCGGGTGCGCGTCATGAGTGTGGCTGGAAAGCCCGGGCAGCTTGTGAGTATCAGAGTCCGCGACCCACATTGCCTATCCGGCGATTGAACATGGTTATCTGATCCTTGAGCGAGTCAATCTCAAGACTCAGACTGTCAATCTCAGGCAGCCATGCTGGAAGTCGCTGCCGACCCGAAGGTGCCAGGGGACGATTCAAGATCTGCGCTTGTTTGAGACCGGATTGCGATCGGCTGTGGGCCAGGATACTGCGACCTGACGTCCTGTCGTATGATGCCCGGTAGCAGTGTTGTCGTGAACGTTGTCGGGTTCACCCTGAAACCACAAGCGCGACAGACGAGGAGTCGTGAGTTGTGCTAGTCTGCCACGTACATTTGTGGCAACTTTGCCGCTGCTGTGGCACCCGTGAAAACTTCGTACGCTTCATTTTGACAGTGCGCTATACGTCGTTCCGGAATATCGATCTTCGCTGGGCTGCTTTGCGGATATGTCTTCTGTGATGAGTCTGCGGAAACTAGCAGACCATCAGTGTGGCGGTGGTTGCAAGTGATGCTATTACATAGAGATCAGAGTTGTGATTGCTGCGCTGTAACTGAGCAGGGCAACCTTGCCTTCTACCAGAGTCTGGTTGCCATAAACAGTAGATTACTCAGAGGCAAAGAGCTCAAGAGGCTGACGGGAACCCCTGGTATATTCCTTACGGACGATAGATTGCTGCTTTCCACGGTTCGACAATGGAATACCCCACCAGATTTTCAACGTCCCATGTTGAACGGCTGGTGGCAGGCTGCCATTGTCAGCACGACTGCCCAGCTGTCGGTGGTCGAGTTGCTGGGAGCTTTCCGCGTTAATTGCATGAATCAACTCTGCTGCAAGACAAGACTGTCGTCAAGCCGGATTACTCCATGCTTTCGATGGAAGATGTGGTTGGCTTTCAGGCGTGTGCTGAAGGCTTCGCTGCTCTTGATATCGATCCCCACATGGCGCAGTACCTTTGATGCATTCTCGCGATGTGTGTGCCGTGGAGTTTAGTCTTAGAAGGACAACCGGGCGAACGCGCATCAGACTCAGGTCTACTCCAGCGGTCAAATGAATTTCGAGATGTGAACCAGTCGTCGTGCAGCCATCGTATGTCGTGACGGTGTTGATATCCTATCGAAAGAGGCAGGTACCTGACGGAACTGTTCGCTCGGCGCTCGTCATTCCGAAGCTCGAGCTTGGGCACCGATATCTCCAGCTCCCCTCAATCTAATCTTTACCACTCAATTGAAGCGTCGCAGCTTCTCCACCCCGACATGCTTTTGCAAACCCTCTCGCTTCTGTCACTAGCATTGGGAGGCTTCGCAGCTTCTCTGCAACCAGCTTCTTCAGAGATCACCACGCTTGACTCCTCGACCTCGAAAGAGCTGCTCGCATTACACAGGAAGCTGATTGAGATTGAGTCAATCAGTGACAATGAGCTAGAAGTAGGGGCATGGCTTGCATCATATCTAAAAGACAATGGCTTCACTGTGGAGAAGCAGGAAGTCGCGAAAGACCGCTATAACCTCCTCGCCTATGGTAGCAAACGCGACACCACCATCCTTCTATCCTCTCACATCGATACCGTCCCACCGTACTGGCCGTATTATTACAATAAGACTACCGATGTCATCGGTGGTCGTGGCAGCGTAGACGCGAAAGCCAGCGTTGCAGCGCAAATATTGGCCGTGGAGGGTCTGAATAAGGATGGCGAGGCTAAGATCTTGCATGACGACATCTCGCTGTTGTTTGTCGTAGGCGAAGAGACAGGGGGCGAGGGGATGAAGGCTTTCAGCGCCTGGGAGAAGCGTCCTCAGTATGACATCGTTATCTTTGGCGAGCCTACAGAGGGCAAGTTGGTCTGCGGACACAAGGGGATACTGGGTTTTGAGATCCATGCTACTGGCAAGGCAGCGCACTCGGGCTACCCGTGGCTCGGAGTGAGCGCCAACGACATTCTGGCCGAGACATTGGCCTCGCTGCTTGAGTTGAGGCAGCACTTGCCGTGGAGTGAGAAGTACGGCAACACTACCATGAACTTTGGCCGCATCCAGGGCGGTGTTGCAGCTAATGTTGTTGCGGAGACAGCAAGCGCAAAGATTGCGACGCGTCTCGCAGCTGGCACACCGAAAATCCTTCAGGGTCTTATTCTAAACGCTACAAAAGACATCAAGGCACGCGCACAGCAGCAGGGTGGCGACCTGGAGTTCGATTGGAGTGGAAACGGCTATCCTCCCGTGGACATCGATTGCGACATTGACGGCTTCGAGAAGCTGACTGTGAACTACGGCACAGACGTGCCCAACCTCGAAGGTGATCACAGGCGGTACCTTTACGGGCCTGGCAACATTTTTGTTGCGCATTCCGACCACGAGGCTTTGAAAAGGAAGGAGCTGGAGCAGGCTGTGCTTGATTACAGGAGGTTGATCATCCAGGCCTCGAAGATGGAGCTGAAGCAGCGGGATTCTATCGCCTACGATGAGCAGGTCGAGTTGTAAACGCGAAACTACGTATATATCGATATACCCCTACTGAATTAAATATCTTGTCGTGCAATCTAGAGTATGCAGTCTGGGAGTAACGCTCATGTTTTTTGCATGCACCGCTTCCACACAGAAGAGAGAATCGTCTTCTGCACAACGCTTTACAGAATCCGCACAACGTCATCAAAGGAAGAGCCAAGTAAACACAAAGCGCAAAGACGGTTGCTCAAGTGTAAGAAACTGCGCGAAAAGTGTGATGAGCTTGAAGATAGGTGAGTACACCTACAGACTGACGGCAATTTCTTGAATGCGGTGGATCCTACCTAGAAACCAGCAAATTTTCTTATGAAGACCCCCGCGTACTGACGATCCCGACAGACGGATTGCCGAGGTTCGGTGCACGAAGAGCCTGAAAAAAAAGAACTCGACACGCCGTCGTACGCCACCGAACGAACGCATTGAGGAGTTTGTGCACACCCGTCAGAGTTAAAATTTAGGTTATATATGATTGATTTCTCGACTGTTTTCATCAAACCATCAAAACTGGTTTTGTAGTGTACGTTCACTCATCTTCCCTGATCTCCTCAATCCAGATAACTAATTCCTCTCCAGGTAGCGGTTATCACTCCGGATTCTGATCACCTCAGCATGTTCCGGCAACCCCGGTTCGATTCCGGGCAAGACCTCTTTTTTTTTCGCGGCCACCCTGTTGGTGAGGGAGAAGGGGACGGTGACTGAGAAAATCTATTCGGTTCCACATCCGCTTTTCTCGTGCCCAGGAGCGGGGCACATCGTGTTACTCTGTTAAGGATGTTTGCTAACATTTGTTTTTAGATACGGCATCTTTTTGGTCGTGTGATGCGCTCTGGTTGATATGGCGAACTTTCTTGGTTGAAATCTGTAACTGCATCTCGCCATGCAATTTAAATTTGGAAGATTGACTAACAACAAAGTAAATAGTGTTATATTGTAAAGCCCGTAAGGTGGAACGAATTCCGTCCAAGGAACTGAGTTGATCATGGGGGACCTTCACACAAACGTTGCCACGCTGGGACGTCATCCAGAAAGGCGCATATATTATATACAAAGCCTCCAGATGTCTCATACACACACATGCAGTAATCAACTGTACTCAGGTTTGACCACAGACAATATTAGTAGGGTGATGGCAACCTGTACCGACCTCAGAAGATCTCAGAAAAATTGTAGGCGCAGAACCCACTTGTCTTAGTACTCCACAACGGAAAACAAATTGGATGTCGACTGATGTAATCGAGTGCCCAAGAGCCTTGCAAGACACGGTCAGCAGGATCATTGCCACTCTCCATAAGGCAGGCAGTGTGAGATTCCACCGCAGCAGACCGCGTACATCGGACACAACAACCATGCTTCACAAAACCATGTATTGGATGTGAATTTGATCAGGTTCATTATGATTTCCTTCGCCAAGGTCCTGTATCTACACCCTTCCCGCAATCTATGCAGAGCGTACAAGAAGGAAAACGTGCAAAGGCTGCGCGATGCTCTTTCTAAGCACGCCGCCTGGTATCATTGACTTCCTCGCCCAGCGTAAAAGGAAAAGACAAAAGGGGAATGGGGGTAAATGCGATGCATGAACGCTGCAAAACGGATCGAAACATGCGATGCGCCGAAGCGCTGGGCGCGAGCGAGCTGGTACTCCTCTCGCGACGGACGAGTCTCAACAGAGGAACTTGTACACCTTCTTCCACCGGGGCCACTTTTTCCGCTCCTCGCGCTCCTCCTCGATTAGCGCCTCGATGTTCAGCTCGCGGATGCCCGTGTGCAGGTCCATGTTGTGGGAGCGGACGACCGAGGTGCGGTAGTAGAATTTGTAAGGAATGTAGAAGGCGATGGTGACGGGAAGGGCGAGGTAGACGCTGAAGAAGCGCTGTAGGCGGAGGGAGGTGGAGAGTTCGCCGTAGCCAAAGGGAGCGAAGGCGACCCAGAACTGGGCGATGAGGACAAGCACGTTGAAGATCAGGCCGACGTAGGAGCCGATTAGGCCGGGTTGCGAGCGGAAGGCCAACTCAGAGAGACTATGGCCTTGCACGCGCCAGCCTTTGCGGAAGCGGATATGGGCTAGGCAGATGGAGAGCCACGTGAAAACAGCAGAGAGTGCGGAAAGAGCGAGAAGCCAGTTGAAGACGTCGTCGCGGAGCTTGTTGTCTGCACCGGCGAGGTAAGCAAGGAGACCGATGGCAAGAGCAAAGGCAATGGAGACGAGAGGGCGGCCCTGACGGTCGATATAGGCAAAGATTCTGGGTGCCTGATGTTGCTCTGCCAGAGCAGCGAGGGTACGAGATGAGCCGTAGATGGAGGAGTTGCCGACTGAAAGAACAGCAATCATGATGACTGCGTTGAACACTGAGGGTAGTCCTTCAATACCAGCGTTCTGGATAGCGATGACGAAAGGCGAGGCGACGGCGTCTACGTTGTTTTCGCTTTGGAGAAGTCGGGGCTCATCGTATGCTACCAGAAGGCCAACGATGGTGAGTGAGACGATGTAGAACAACGAGATTCGCCAGAAGACTTGCTTCACAGCTGTAGGTAGCGATTTGCGAGGATTGGCAGTCTCTGCTGCGGCAAGACCAACCAGCTCCGTTCCAGAAAAGGCAAAAGCCGCGTTGACGAAGACGCTGCAGAGCCCTTTGAAGCCGTTGTGAAAGGGTCCTGGTTTATGCCAGTACTTGCCGCCGATATAGCTGCCCTCTGGTCCGCCACCAATGTTGATGATGATGCCCAGAATGATGAAGCCAATGACGGCGGTGATCTTGATGATGGCGAAGATGAACTCAGCCTCTCCGTACCCTTTGACGCCGAACAGGTTGATGACGACGATGAGGATGAGGAATATGGTGACGTAGACGTTGTTGTTGACGACATGGTTGTCTTTGGTCCAGTACTCGATAGTGAAGGTTGCGGCGACAATCTCCAGCGGTAACACGACGAGCCATTGCAAGGCGTAGTTCCAACCCATGGCGAATCCCCAGGCAGGATCGATGAAGCGCGTCGAGTAGGCCGAGAAGGAACCAGCAACAGGGAACAGGACAGCCATCTCACCCAGAGCGTGGACGGTGCAGTACAGCATGATACCGACCAAGCAGTACGCTATGACTAGCGCGGCTGGCCCACCATTCGCTAGAGCTTGCCCCGAACCTACAAAAAGACCGGTACCTGGGACGAGATCAGCGACAGATGGCAACGTGTGTGCCAGACAACACACCTATGGAGCCTCCAATTGCAATCATCTGCAAGTGGCGACCCTTCAGCCTGCGCGCAAGTGGTGAGTTGGCTGTGTTTGCGGCGGCCTGCTCGACGTCGTATGCGGTGCCATCGATTCCTGAGCCTCCCTTGGGCAGCATGGTCGAGTTGGGATCCCTCCGGAAGCTGTCCAGCACCCTCATGGCGATGCCGTCGCGGTGGACTGAGCTCTCGCCATAGTAGTCCGAGTTCTGCGAGGCTCTCCCAAAGCTCTTTTCCGTGCCGTACATGTCGTCGTCAACGACCATGATTGAGGGCAGAGGCGGTAAGCAAGTAGAACTGCAGCGGGCGCTGCGAGTCCGGGGTGTCGCTGCAGCGCAGCCTGATGGTAGCTGCTCGTCCTCGTGGAGGGGGGTCCTGGCTGGGAGATGAAGTCAACGGGCGTGCTCACACGCGGACGGCAGGGCCCAGGCTTACTTTACGCAGCAAGTTGCGGCTAGAGGGCCGGGGTGAAGTGACCGGGGTCCAGAGATACGGGACGTGGTGAGCAGGCGCCGGGGGTGGGAGTGTATTTGGGCTAGGGCGGCGGAGCGAGAGTGCGGCGCGGGCTGTCTCTATCTTTCACTGGCCTGCGATGCAACGGCAGCACCAGCAAACGCTCCGCCGTGGAGACACGGCTGCGAAAGCAGACTGGAGCAGGTGCGCGACGCCCTGTCCCGCCGCCCTCGTGGGCGCTGATCGCCAGCGCCTGGCGAGCGCACAGCAAGGCCGCCCTGTGGCTCTGTGGTCCCTGAGCTTGGAGTTCTCGACATGGCCGGGCTGGCAGGGTTGGATGGCGACATTGACCAATGTCTTGGAGGCGTCGAGTCCAAGCAGGCCCCCCGCCAGGCCCGGCGTGCTCATTCAATCACTGCGGCGTGCGCCGGCAGCGAACCATGGAACGTCAACCTGTCACCCTTTCAGCCTGCGCGCTCCACGGCTCGCGTCTCACGAGCGCCGTGCCACGCCTGCGCGCCCGCTCTCTGGCCGCCGCTGTAGTCGTGCCTCGGCGACGTCTGGTGGCGTCTGCCGTCCGTGATTCTCGAAGACGCCCCCGTGCGCGCCTTCCTTATCAACCAAGCGACGATTGCGGCATGTGCGTGCAAGACCCACGCTGCCTCATCTCGCGCGTCATGCTATCTGATCTCGATGCCAGTCAAGTTGAATCATGCTATCAGTCTGGCCTTGCATCGATGTCTTCGGTGCTGCTCGAGTCCTGAGGTGACATCCCACGGCCAGTGTGAACCTACTGCGAACCATTGGCGGGGGCCACTGGCCGCCTGCGCTTGCTCCCTAATACGAATCCCAATATTGTCAGAGACACTTTCTGGCGGTCCACCGAGGCACGCCCATCTATGTGCAGAGTGCGTCCCCGTGCAGTGGTTCGTTCTGCGCCGTTGTGGTCATCTCACACCGCTGTCCCTCCCCGACGTGTCGCCATGAGGAACGCGCCAACTGCTCAGTACGCATCAAGACGAGATGAAGCTTACCGGCTGAAGTGACTTGCATCACGAAGCTGTTGCTTATGCAGCGGCTGCTCAGGTTGAATCCTTCGCCGGCCGTATGCAGGTACGACTCCCACAACAACATTACGGCCGCTCCATGTGCCTACCACCCTGACGGCTCCAACACCTGGTCGACGTGTTATCATGGCCTGAAGGACTACGCTCTGTGCCGCCATCCGGCTCTCGAGTCGTTCTTCTCCCGGCCCGAAATCGTGCGAGCACTGTGTGACGCTCTGTACCCTCAATTGCATCAGCAGCGCCCAAAAGCGTCGCCGACCGCATTGTCCCACAGCCCAAACCGATCAAGTACGTCGCATCGGCAGTCTATTTCCTGAGACACCGTCCCTTGTATTCGTGCACATTATCTACTCGTCACCACGACCATTCTCATGTCTCCCTCCGACCTTCCGTCACAAGCAGTTCTATCACAGGCGGGTGCGCGGGATGCTGCAGGTCCAGAGGATCAATTATGCCTTGAGCTCGTGCCTTCCTCTCCCGGCTAAGCCTGTGTGCGCCACTGCACGCCTGCAACAGCAAGCGAGAAGGCCTAACGCTTCTCGCGGGGGCTTGGAAACGGTGAGGCATTTCTGGCACCATCCACAGCCTACCTAATAACTGCGAAGAATCGGCGCGACCCTGGCATGTCGCTGAGGCTGCAAAGACGGTCCGAACCAGCATTCACACCTATCGTTCGCGTCTCCTTTCTGTACGAGGGTGTCATTGTCGATAGGTATTTATGCAGGTCTAGGGCGGCGTCACTGTCGGTCGCCGCAGTGCATGGCCATGTCACTGCCAGTCTCCAAATCACCAACACAACGCCTCGAGTACATGACGCCCTCGGCGAACCTCCCCTGACCCTCACCCTCCGTCCAAGACATCTCAGTCCCATGTCTCGCCAGCCTCGCCCCTGTCGTATGGCAACAAAGAAAATGAAAACACATCCGTCTCGCTTCCCTGGCCAGGATGCATATATATATATATATATAAGACAATCATATAGCAAGCCCTGACCCGTGCGCTCGGCACCTGGATCGCGCACGTGCTCGTCGCATGGCAATATCCTACCTTGCCATAACATAGCATAGCACTTGCGCACGCCCCTTCTCCCTCGCCTGCCCTTCCAACACCGCCCTTCGCAACGCAGCGCTTCAAGTAGAGCGGCCCCTTGCCGCACTCCCGTCAACCAGGTACAGGCACCAGTCCCGTCGCAGTGAGTGCGCGGGAGCGACGCCAGCGCACGATCATCTCGCCGCAAAAGGCTGGAGGCGACGAGGCGCGTGTTGTGCGAGGTGGCACTGCAGCGCTGTGAGGCGGGGCTTATACAAGTATCAGCTACGCAGCGAGCTGGCCGGCAGCGGGCGTATCTGTCATGAGGGAGTAGAAGCGCGGTGTAGTACTGACCGGTGGACTGTGGGTGAGTCGTGTGTGTTCCTGTCGGATGGGCAGTTCTGTCCAGCTGGTAGCATGTAGTTCCCTGCCGAGGAGGAGGGGTCTTTGCGAAGCCCAGGACGTAGAGGTATGGACGGTGCATGCATCTCTAACCCTTAGCCAGCCCGTAGTGGGGCACGGTACGATTCCATTCCTCACTCGTCTCTCCAGCTCCCTTGAACCCTTGAACCCTTGAACCCTTTCCCATGACAACACTACAACAACGGCACGACAAGCAGGCACGACAAACCATTTCCAAACAGCAATAATACTAATACTAATTCAATGTAAATACAATGGAATACAATGGAACACGACAAAGGTATCTAACTAAACTAAACTCAACTCATCTCATCTCATCTCAATGCACGCACACGACTCGCCATAGTATACGAGCCACAAAAAAAAAGACTAAGACGAAGAACAGGTAGAAGAGGAAGAGCAGTCTAATAGCGATAGGTACAGGTACAGTACGGGTACAGGCAGTGCGGTGCGGTGCAGTGCGGTGGAGAATGCAGAGTGCAGAGTAGTAGTAGTAGAAGAAGACGTAGCAGCAGCAGCAGCAGTAGTAGTAGTAGTAGGGGGGGGGGGGGGGGGGAAAAAAAAAAGGGGTTGTAACAGGCGGAGGGGAAAGGGAAGGGGGGGGAAGGGAAGAAAAAAGAGGGGGGGGGGGGGGGGGGGGGGGGGGGGGGGGGGGGGGAGGGGGAGGGGGGGGAGGGGGGGGGGGGGGGGGGGGGGGGGGGGGGGGGGGGGGGGGGGGGGGGGGTGGTAAAATAAATAGTGGTTGTAACAGGCGTAGTGGAAAGGTAAGGTGAGG